>JAPWTK010000037.1:2187500-2460000 GCA_029963805.1 Aromia moschata
GTTGAATGCACTGTTTTCTGTAGTCAGACAGCGGCCTTACAAATACATATACATCTACGGCAGACCTTACAAATACATCTAATTCTTCAGAGCAACTGTAAAAACCTCTTTGAAATTAACAATACCGTAAAAGTGCGATGTATATATCAACGTATTAATTAACTTTTTTATTGACTTAATTACGTTTTTTATGACTAAATTGGTACCTACATTTTTAACGATTTCATTCGCAGCTTTTCTCAGAATGGGCCATTAACCGCTCCAATTAATTCGGCGGCTTGAACCAACGCTACAAAAATTGCATTTTACAACAATAAACACATACTTGACCCACCTTAAAATTGCCTATATCTACATATTGTTTCGCAAAAAATAACTCATCATTTTTTTATTCTAGTTTGATAGAATCACCAACCAAAATAAATTAGACGAAACAATATCAAGATGTCTCATTGCAAGCAAAATAGGATAGAGCAACTGTAATCAGTACAGCCTGTAGGTTAATAATAGATTCCAGGACCGGTCTTAATGTGACTAGAATACTTATTATAATATGTGCCATATAAATAAAGTACATCGTCACACTCCTGTATTATGTACTAAATACAGAATCAAATGTTGCTTTGTGCAACTTTACAATATCGCCAGACAATTTCCCTAGAATGTCCCTCTGGGATTGGGAGTATGTGGTAATCTTCCCCTGACGTAATCAAAGTTATATCTCAATGACATATGATACGAATTCGAACGTACGCTGTATCCGTTCGGCACCTGGTTTTGTTCTTAATTACCCGTCACCTTTCCTGAAAGAAGGGTTGGGCAAACCAGAGGGTTTTTGTTCGAGGACACAAACACGAATTCATTTAATTCGTGTTACATGTTTGGCACATGGGCTCTACAAAATTGCCCAAACTTTTAGGGAATGTTATCTTAATGTTGACATCCTTACAGCGAATGTGAAACAAGTATTTGTGAAAACACCATCCATAAGGATGTTATACTCCCGAAAAGTTCTGTGTCTGTATTATGGTTCGGTTGTCCATTAGTCCACAAAAAATCGCTAACACATGTATGAGGTAAGACCTGTTTAACATTTCGGAACACACTAATAGTGGTATCCTGGAGCCGTCCTTGGTAATGAACGCATGTATTATTAACCCCCGAGCTCTAGTAATCAGCAACCAAACATTTGTTTTGAATAATAGCTTTATATTTATTTGCCTTTAATTTGATCAACTCTTTATTTTTGAACACTGATCTAAAATTTTTCTTTTTTTGACTCGATGTCAATAAAACAGGACAAAATTTCAATAGATGTAATACAATTTGATAAAATCTTATAATTGCAATGTGGTTCTTGATGACATCAAGACAATACTGTACTTTTAGGAATACTATTTCTTTTTTTGTGTAATATGACTTTCGATATGTGACCTATCTGTGTATCTTCTATATTCAGTCTATCTTTGCAATAGGTCAAGGTCCTATTCAGGAAAACAAATCCACACCGTTACAGATTTCAAATAAACACAATACTGTTTTGTCCTGTTCAAAAAATTATACTGTTTTGTTCTGATTCCAGACTGGTTCAATGAGATTCCATCACATTCCATCGGGCATGTGACATTCCATGAGACTGGTTCAATGTGATAGAATGGCCTACAGTCTGATATAATGAATCCTCCTTAATCTTCACTGGAACCAAAAAATTGAAAACTTAAAAGTGTTTTATATAACTCCTTGAAGTTATGAGAAAAAAGATCTGAAAGTACATTTGACAGTAACAGTGAAACACGAAGTTCTGTAACGATGGGTTGTTTCTCCTGAAGAAATTCGGAATTGAAAAAACACGAGGCACACAGGATCGAGTTCAATGCAGAAAAATATCGAAAGCCATTATTCACACAACATTATTTAACAACGTGATTAACAATTCCACACGCCAGAGAATACAAAATTGCTACTCTGTCGTCCGTTTGAATGTGATCGACAACAAAGACCACACTTCTGATTTTGTTACGAGTTGGATTAAATTTGAAAACATACTGAAGTTTTGGATTATCCAAAACTATAAAATTTTAGAAAATTTTCGAGAGTCCAACTTCAGTTAATCGAATTGCTTGAAGCTGCCAGTTCTGAATGGAAAAGGCCCAGAAGAACATATAAAATCTGTTTGAAAGTAATATACTCCACTTTATCGACGTAATGAACATTGTAACATTCTTACAAACAATGCATTACATACAAATGTATTTATCTAGTGAGCATTTGCTTGTAATGTGCCATTCGCTCGACTAGAATATTGCATTACAAGCAAATCTGTATTCAAGCCTGCCTGCACCTATTCGGTGGTGGCGCGCCAATTACAATAATAAAACACTTACCACATGTTTTTTGCATATCTGCGCAACAGTCTTCCAAGTTACTTCGTATAATAGTTTCGTTTGTGTGATGAACGTTTTCTCTCTTGACGCTACCAGACTCGCCATGCAGTGATAACAATCTTCCTCTGTAACAATAAAGACATAGAATTTATTATAGCTTAGATATAATGAACTTGGTTATTAACAGGGTCCGGAAAAAATACTTGCAAAATCCAAAAAAATTGCTCAAAATATTTTGAAAATTCCAGTGCATTCTTTGGGCGATTTTAAGAACTTTTTATTCTTGACAATTTTTGGTAAAAGTGCATTCATTTTCAAAAAAAATAATTAGAATTTTTACGCAAAAATTTTGCAGTTCAGGCGCCATGTTGAACGCATAAGGCAAATCGATCGTTAAACCACGTATACTTAAAGTTCAAACATTTATTCTACCGGTTAATGAGGTTCCAGGTCCATTGCAGACCGGAACCCCCCTTGAAAATTTGATTTAAAAAAAAGAATGCGCAAAAAAATCGTGTTTTTTTTTTTTAACTGCTTTTTTCATAATTAATAATTTTTTGGAGGAATTTCATGGACACCATCGGAAATAGCACGTCTTAAACTTGAAAAGTATCTCCCTGTCAAATTTTTCTGTCGTAAATAGTATAGACATCCAAAAAAAACGTCATCAACTCTGGCTATGAACGAGAGAGATGGAAATAGCGGTCATGTCTAAGCTTTTCGGTTATGTCAAACTTTTGACAAGTGACTGTCACAATTTGTAAAATAAACAATGGATGTCATATGATGTGACAGTCTTGACAAGTAAATAAGGTTATAAATTCGATCAAGAATAGAAATACGTCTTTTTTTTCTCGGCCAACTTTGATGACGTTTTTTTTGGATGTCTCCATATTAGTTATGAGGCGCTGAAGAGCGATGTACCGGGAGTGGCGTTTTCGACCGAAACGGGTTAATCTGGGTCTGCCACTTCCTTGTTTCCGATCGACACTTCCAGTTTGCCGATACAATTTAGGAAATGTTTTACTAACCGGCTAAAGTAGTCAAAATGAATAACCGCGCCTGGAAAAACTTTCTTGAAGTCCTCATATACAGCTCTCGTCGTATATATCCAGTTTCCATTGATTCTAATGGCATTTCTAAACTGAATTTCAAGTGAAACACGCCTCTGTTCTCTATTAAGTATGAATTCCATTATTTTACAAATGAGGCAGCCACTTCAAGAGTTTGACAACAAAGTGTCACTTTGACATAACCGCTATTTCCATCTCTCTTGGGAACGACAGAGCGGACTTTCTCGCAAAGAAAGGGGATGAGGTTCCACTGATAGGGCCTGACCCTATCTGTGGTCTGGCCTACCGGACAGCCAGGAGGGCTATAAAGGACCCACTAAGAGAAGAACATATTTCTGACTGGGCGAAAGTTCCAAGGCTGAGACAATCGCGGATGTTCATTGGCGAACCTCCAATCTTCTTGGGGTAAATCAATAGGCCTGATGAAACTGGATAGACACAAGCTGAGATGGATAGTAGGATTGTTGCAAGACAAGACATTGCCCACTCAGGCAACATCTCACCACAATTGGGGTGAAAAATGATCCCCATTGCAGGTATGGAGAGGAGGAAGAAACCCCATTCTACATATGCGAATGCCCAGCACTAGCAGCTATTTTCATCTCTCTCGTTCCTAGCCAGATTTGTGTTTTTTTTTTTTTTTGGATGATTCGTTATCTTGCTAATCCGGTACTGTCACAGCCACATATTAGACGCACATATTTTGTGTGTACAGTCTGTTGAAATTGTTTTGAAGCGAATTTTGTTGACACAATTACACAACAGATCACCCGGAAAACATATTTTGCCATAAAAAAAAAATGTAAATATAAGCCGAATTTTTGCGTAGAATACAATTTCTTACTTTTTTATGATTCGAAGTTTAAAATCTCTAAAAATAAGCGACAAGAATAACTAAAAAAAATTTAACTTTTGGCCCATACTGATACAAAATGGAGCTTTAGTTATCATTTGTTGCCCAGATGACCATTGTTTATGTTTGAATAATATATTGCTGATATGGCTGATTCAGAACTGAACAAGTAATTATTATTTAAACAACTGCCGATGTATTGTTTTGAGAATAGGTTTCTCCAAAATATTGGTCAATTTGAAAGCTAATAAGGAAGGGGAAACAACAAAGTATACAAACTAGAACTAGAAAGAAGAAATACAAGAAAGAACTCCATAGTTTTTTTTTTATTCATATTCCAAACATTGTCATTTTACAAAACATCGAAGGCAGAATTTTAATTTGCCTTAGAAAAAATTATATTAACGACAATAGACTTCGTAGAAAAAAAGAGCTTAAAACCGTTTTTTCTGGACAGCTGTTTTGCATTTTTACGAGCCTAAGAATGACGCCATCTCCCCACTAGGTAATACATTCTCGTATATTAACAAAAACATGAGGACATGTTTTAAGAAGAGCAACAATAAACCAATACATACAAGAGTTACATTTCAAAATGATATTTTAAACTTTTCAGAAGATACCTTGGGGAAAAAAGTACCAGATAGTAGAGAACAAATATTTTCCCCAATTTAAGTAAACCTAAAAATGTGGCCTTGTAGTAATCAAATTCTGATATTTTTATTTAGCTATTTTTCATTCTTAAGCATATCCGAGGTACAGTATTGAGAAAACAGTGATACTCTTTCAAAATAAATAAACGCCCGCTTGAAGAAATATTTACTTGTGTAAAATTTATTTTGTTTATTGTAATTACAGCGCTTACAGCGAGGGTATGATTATTACACCTATTTGAAGAGAATAAAATAGGTAACTGTACAATTCTTGTAAGATATGATAAAATGTTATGGCTCGTTTTACTGATCCTCGAAAACAGAATTACTTCGATAATGACTGTGATACAATAAAACGCAATTTATTGAAAATCCCAACAAATTACTTAACAATCGTTAATTGAATCAGATTAATACTTTGTATTAAAAACATGTTTACATATAAATGGAAGATTATTTTATAATTAGAGATAGAGGGTTATAATTCCGTCCTGAGGTTGAAATCATTACTGTCGTTCTGTGATGCTAGATATACAGGGTTTGTCCGGAAAGTAATATCAGTGATTTTTTTTTCCCGAGACTGTACGCGCCAGCCCGCGCTTTACGTGCTGGGATTGTGGTGGGGGGATCTGGCAACAAGATCCAACAAGCGTCAGTTGGCTACCGGTCGTTGTAGCGGTCGCATCACTCGTTCTTTGAGAGTTGTTACAGTGACCCGGTGCAAGATAAAATGCAACGTTCGCTTGAGCAACGGATGGCGATCAAGTTTTGTGTGAAACTGGAGAAGAGTGCTGCGGAAACCATTCCAATGTTGAAGAAGGCTTTAAGCGTCGATTGTCTTTCAGACAGGCAAATTTTCGGGTGGCACAAAGCCTTCGCAGAAGATCGGGAAGATGTCAACGACGAGAACCGCGCTGGACGGCCATCAACCTCCAGTTCCGACGACAATGTGAAACGTGTGTGTGACTTGTTGAACACTGACCGTCGTCTAAGTGTCCGTTTAATTTCCGAAACATTAGACATTACGAAAACCATTGTTCACGAAATTGTGTCGGAGTCTTTAGGAATGAGGAAGGTGTGCGCGAAGCTCGTGCCAAAAGTGCTAATGGACGATCAAAAAGCGAGGCGCGTCGAAACTTGCCAAGAACTTTTGGACACCTGCGAAGACAATCCCGCTTTCCTTGATGACGTCATTACCGGGGACGAAAGTTGGGTCTTTGAATACGATCCGGAGACGAAGAGGCAAAGTGCGGAATGGCACACGTCGAACTCCCCTCGCCCCAAGAAGGCCAGGATGTCCAGGTCAAAGATCAAGACAATGCTGATTGTCTTTTTTGATTGCTGGGGATTGGTCCATCCTGAGTTCGTTCCGCAGGGGACAACCGTAACCGGAAAGTTTTACGTCGAGGTGTTGAAGCGGCTGAAACGCAGGGTGAATCGCGTCCGCCCAGACATCTCAAAATCCTGGAAGCTTCACCACAATGCGCCTTCGCACACCTGCTTCCCCGTGGCCGATTACCTCGTCAAGACAGGCATCACCGTTGTTCCCCAGCCTCCCTACAGCCCCGATGTCCCCCCCCCCCAGACTTTTTTCTGTTTCCGCGCCTCAAAACCCCAATGAAAGGACAGCATTTTGGGTCGGTGAAAAAGATTCAGAAGGCTTGCACCGACGCTTAAAAGGCGATTCCGGAAAACGACTACCGTGCGGCTTTTGATGCGTGGAAGACCCGCTGGAACCGATATGCGGACACAGGAGGAATGTATTTTGAAAGTTTCTAAAGATTTGTACACAGAACCAATAAAACCGTTTTTCAAAGCTCACTGACATTACTTTCCGGACAAACCCTGTACAGTATTTTCGTAAAATATCAGATAAATTCGGTGAAAACATTACATTTTTTTGGAACAATTGCCCAGACGCGTCAAACGATTCATATGAAATGCCGTTTTGTGATGTACTTAGTTTCCAAACTTTTTTGGCCATTTATCAAACAACTGTGACGTCATCGACCTCTCCTTTAAATAGCTACCCACACTTTTATTGCGGATTCGAACCAATTATATTGTCATTGCGCATAAATTGTGCGTCTGGAGACATGCGTCGTATTTCTTGACAAATTCAATGTTCTAACCGGTGTCCCACAATTCACGCAATATTTGAATTAGCCGCCATTTGTGCGGTAAAGTGTTGGCAATCAAAAAAAAAAGAGAACATATGACAGTTTAGGATTAGTAAAAATGGAGCACTACACGAAAGCAACAAGTGTTAATTGTTGAACAATATTTCAAAAAATAATGAAAGTTTGGCTTATACAGAGTTCGCAAATTTCGTACAAAATATGGTCGGAATATTGATTTCACTTCGTCAACTGTGAAGAGAGTAATTGAAAGATTCAAGGAGATTCAATCAATTTGGGACGCTAAACACACTGGACGTCCAATACCAAGCCATTCAAATGATAATATCGAGGCAGTGCGTGACAGTGTTGGTACCTTTTTTAAATCTGTAATACAAAAATGGAGGTTATTTCAAAAAAAAAAAAAATGTCGATGTCGTTACGCTTATTAGATATTCCAAAAATACCTATTTGGAAAATGAATCGAAATCAATGTAAACAAATTTAATTATCGTCACTATTGATCCCCCGGTATTGCACAACTCGAAGAGTATTTCGCTATTAGAGTATTTGTTGAGTGAGATGGAAATAAAGAGCGATTTCTGTTTATCCATCGTATCGCAAATCCTTTCAACTAGTTGACCCAAAGTCAGCGGCGCGACCTTTCCAATTGACCGAGACAAGGAATTGTTTACAAAGCGTTATATGAATTCTATTTAATGCTGCAATTGATCCGACACTTAATCCGCCTGGCAGACTCTAGCATTGTCATTAATGCGTTCGAGGTGTGTATATCGTCGGCGTCGATATTACATTACATTAATAATAAAATGTCACACGTGCAAACGCCTAAAAAACTACTGAATGCTTACAAAGCGAATACGTTCATCGGTGATTTCGAAGATTTATTTTATGTAACCGTACTGTGTAGAGTCTGTAAGGAAAAACTGCTGTACGAGATTGTAGCCGTCACATAAATAGTGCGAAACATAACAATAAAAAAGAGGTATGGCCTTGAGAACTGAGTTTATGTTCAACTTACTTTTAACCTTTAGACTGCCGGACTATGGGACAGTAATAAAATAATAGTTTTAGTGATGAATACAGATATTATAGTGAATTTTTCCCATTTAATAGGCTCTCTGATCTCTCAAGGATACAACTGAAATTCTTTCTAGTCGATCGAGGTACCCAAACTACCCCTAGCTTTGACGACGTTATTGAATTTTTACTGATTTTTTTAGCAAATAGCCTGTAAAATCTGTAAAATGTATCCTAGGATTTTCCGCAATTGATTGAGATGCCGAAACTACCCCTAGCGAGGGGGTGAAATTTTCAAAAATTCGTTATTAGGTAGGTATTGACTTTTTACACGATTTTTTTCGGAAGCACGCTATAAAATCTGTAAAATGTACCCTAAAATTTTCCGCAATTGATTGAGATGCCGAAACCACCCCTAGCGAAAGGGGTGATATATTCAAAATTCTTTATTGAACGGTTGTTGACTTTTTATCGGTTATTTCAAATTAATTATTTAATTAAAATCAATACCCACCTAATACCGAATTTTTGAAATTTTCATCCCCTCGCTAGGGGCGGTTTGGATGCTTGTGGTTTTCTTGGTGACTAAATATATTTTAGAGTGTTTTTGGTAGCTTATTACATTATAATATCAAGCACATTCGGTTAAAAATAAATATATAGTAATTAACTATATAAACTATAGTATAAAATAACTATAAAATAAATATAGAGACAATCTGTAAATTTTTAACATTGGCCCGACCGTTGCCAGCCGGCCTGGCTCATATATGAGCCACCCGTAACCTCGGCAACTACTCTAGATGTATTAGATGTTTATATATATATAAACTTTGACCCTCAAAAATATCCATTTATAAGGGAAAAATGCCGGCAGTCTAAAGGTTAATGCCAAGTGCCTGTACAACAAATATGTTCCAGAGATGCCGTTACGAGGACGGACAAAGTTACGTAACTATCTACCAACTGTACGCAGTTACTAAACTGGATTACAAGTTCATTAACAAACACACGGCTGTGGTTATGTATTGATGAGACATCTCCAGCAAATAAAAGCTGTTATCTTACAATTAAATCCCTCCAGAGCTGCACAAGAAGATCCAGATGTGTTCGTGGAAACAGCTTTAAAAACTATTCATAATAAGTATAAATATTTGTATGATGCCATATAAAAATTACAGAACAGTGCGTTGTCGTTAGTCACTATAAATAGTGGACGAAGTACGTTCGCTGTTACAAGCTATAGGTGACGCAATAAATGAGCCAGTTAAAAATAAATTCGAAAGAGTATTAAAGAAAGACATCGGTTTTACCAAATTAAGACAAATTAGTGACGGTGCACCTACAGATCTATTAAGGGGTAACACCACTCTCAACACCGGTCGAAAAAAAGGCCCAATTTTGATAATTTATTGTGGGAGAATGAGAAGAGGAATAGGATTTCTTGAATGGTTAATTAAACATGTATTGAACTATAAAAAAAAATCTATTGCTATTTTCATATAAAATAGCGGCGATACAGTGTATCTTTAAAAACACCTTTATCAAAAAGCCCTCCATGGGCGGACAAATTTCTAGAAAAGTTTTAGACCTGAAACAAAAAATAAAAAAAAATTCTTAATTTACATATTATTGGCAAGAGAAGTACGTAGGGTTTTTTTTATTAAATTGATTTTTTGTAGAACCTGTGCACTAACGAAAAAAAAAAATCGATTTTCGCCCTAAAAAATTCAGCAGTAAAGTTTATAAAAAAAAAATACATTCTATCAAAAAACGGCTAAGTACTTTTATGGAGAATATAATTGATAAGCTACTGTTAAAATTTCAAATCGATCTATGGAACGATCTTTGAGCAATGTGTCCGCCCAGTTCGAAAATAGTCATTTTGAGATAATGATGTTTAAAGCTTAAAATAATATATATAGTCCTTCTATTTTTAATTGAAAATGATAAATACGCCTGGGGAACAAAAAAAAAGCGGTGCAACTCTATAATTCCATGGGCGTGCATATATCTTTTATAAATACGAAAATTGTGAAATAATTTTTTTCACTCAAATCAATATAGATTAAAATTAGCCTGCATACAAAACTCTTAATATTTTGTAATATAATTTGCTGTAAATAATGCTCATTTAGCCGGACAATCTCAAAAATTGGTCTGTTTTAATAAACCTAGCTGAGATACACGTCACTGGCGTCTTAGACAAGTCAGAATTCCAAATGTCGTAAATCATTTTAACGACGTCGTAAAAAAATTATGGCACAGTGGACCGAAGAACTATTAGCAATGTATTAAATGCAAAGTTGTCTAATAGTCTCGTTGACCGGTGTTACCGCCAGTGGTTTACTCTGTGCCGCCAGCCGCCTGAGCCGCCGTTGCCGGCTATTCAAAATTTTCTTAAGTATAGTAATATACATAAAGTTGTTTGAATTTATAATTAATTTTTCCAGCAATTTTAAACGCTTTATTTTAATGCTAACTAATAAATTTATATGTATGTACTTTTTTTTAAATATTTCCAAACTAACTTTCTAAGAACGTCACGAACTAACAGTTTACTGAAGTTTGAAGTATACTTGTATAGGGAGCTTAGCAATTTTAGAAAATATATCTGACAACCTTGCTTTTTTCTACCTATTTTCAATTTAGAATGGAAATAGAATACATACATGTGTATTACGGTATTTGCAGACCCTAGTGGACTTCTGAGGAACCCGAGACCTTTTACTATGTTGGTAATAGGGCCACTTATTATTTTGAAAAGTTAAATCAGTATAAAAGCAACAAATCCGACGAATACAGTCGCCTCGCGCTCGACGCGCGCTCAGAGGTGCTGCGGCAAAATCGAGAATCAAACCTTTTAATTTTTTTTCGTTATAAGACCAATTGCATATGATAAGTATATTTTAAGCCAAAAAAAAACACGATTTTTCGAAAATCCTAGAGTGGTGTTACCCCTTAAGTTAGTGCAAGAGAACTTTAATAATAATTAAGGTAATACTGACGCCGACGACATAAACACCTCGAACACAGTAATAATAATGCTAGAGTCTACCAGACGGTCGGGCAAAACGACTGAACCCAATTCATCAGCTCTATTTATCAGTAGTCTAATTGCAATGGAGAATGAATATTCTGAAGATATTATGAGCTATTTACTATGGTCATAAGTCTTAATTGTATAAAGATATTAAAATTTTATACCAAACCCGTTTATTTTAGCACACCCACCTAATTGAACATCAGGATGCTGAACAAGCTGTTAAGCAAAATGACAAATATTTACGAAAAACACCATAGTGTAAAATAATAACAAATACATGTTAATAAGCACGTTATCAATATTTAGTCTGTGTACGTATAAGGTCAGATGTGACATGTGACGGTGCCTAGGAGTAACAGAACTATGAAATCAGGTTCCTATTTTTCACGATTACGACCATATCTATCTAGAATATTTACAAGAATTTCGCGGAAATTGATTTCTGCAATCTTTCTATACAATATTGGTAACCAAGAAAGTTATTGGTAACCAAGAAACAGGGTGACAATGTTATACGTTTGTTTTCGATTTCCGTAAATAATTTCTTTAAAAAACAAACTTTTTTTTACAAAATTTGGTGCTCTGGGTTCTTTTAAAGGAGATGAATTTCAATTTGTTAATTATTTTGACGTAAGTTGTATACGGCGCTTTCAGCAGCATTCGGAATATGTACATAAAAAATAGTGTTTTGTAAAAGTTTTTTGCGTGTTAGTATATGTTTTTATTGAAAATATCGATGTTTCCATTACATTTTTCAGTTGATATTGGTCTAGTTCCTTTTTGACATGATCTTGGGTTCATTTTTCCCTGTGAGTTTCTCTGTTATCTAATTTTAATGCAACTTCATCAATGATGATATGATAAGTCTAAGAGTTTAGTATATAGGGTCACTCTATAGCAGGTGTACCATGTGTAATATGGTAAATTTAAAAACCAAAAAAGGATTTCCTGTTGAAAGAAAAAAGTATTCGCAGTGAACTAACTACGCATTTATCGGTCACAATTATGACTTTGTCTTTATGTACACAGCTTATTTGTCGAAAAGTTATATTTATGCTACCATAAATGAATAAAAATATTCACTTTGTCCATTTCTAAGTTAACATTTTCTGTTTTATTGATTATGGGACATGTAATGACTTTGCTGTTAATATAATTGTAAAGTAATCTATAATTTCGAATACCCCGATTGATAATAATTATTATTGACAATAATGGTATTTATTACGTTAATTATGTAGATACTGTTTGGGAACATTATCACTTCAAATAACACAATAAAAAAATGGGAACAAATATGAAAGCTGTAACATTTTAGAAGAAAACATTTTAAAAATAATACCTATATACTTACGAATAAGTATATACAGTGAGAGTAAAAAGTAAGGAAAGGTGGAGACACGAACGGTGCCTCTACTTGACATCTACAAAAGTCAACAACTTATTTCCATGGTCGACTTAATAAAAATCGGAGTAACGGTTGCCATAGCAACAAACTTGTTTACGTTATGACAAAAATGGCAAAAAATTTGCTCGAAAACTTTTATTAAAACATTTTTTTTTAAATAACAAATATTTAAAGAAATACGCTTTCTTTAAATTTTATCTTCCCTTACTTTTTACACACACTGTATATTCGAATTATCGAATATTTATTATATTATTTATATATCATATTTATATTAATTATTGTAAATGTTAAATAAAAAAATAATATTGAAGTGGGTAAACCATTTTTTGGCGATAAATAATTATTGCCACTGCTATTATTTTGAGCCAACTGTATGCTAGTTGTTGCGTTATAGAAAATATAAACTACGTTAATTTTTTTTTAATATTCAATTCAGTAAAATGTAGTAACAATATAAGTGTATGTTTATTTATAAACATTAATTTATTAATTAACTACAAAATGCGCAAAAATAATATACTGACCACGTTACAAAAGTGCCTTTTCAGACTTCTAATCTAGTGAAACTTACATTTTCTACTTGGTAAATAATACACTTTGTAACAACTTTATTTAAAGTAGTGAGGTTGGATAGTTAAGTTCCGCAGGACGCTGAAGAAGTTTTGTATACGTGTCAAACCGGGTCAGGCCTTTAATCGATAAAAGGCCTTATTCAGAATCCAAAGGATAGCTACGCTAGAATCTGCATGAATACAGTTCATACACGAGTTCACTGGCATCCAAGGGTGTGGTTAAAAATAATATTTAACTTTAAATGAAAGTGTTAACATTGCAATAAGGATATTTTTACTATAACAGGTATATCTACTTGATATACCTAAGTATATCACAGTAAAACTAATATGTATAGAGGCTTATTCTATTATAAAATGTTGCGTTATGTTCTTTTCAAATGAAAAACTTCTAAAAAGTTCTAAAACTATTCATTCACATTGATTCAACTGTAATTTGCATATTGTTAGGTGCATCAGCAGTCTGATACAAATGGATACGAAAAATATGAATAAACGCACAAACTAAATCAATACATCAGTTTTTTTACAGCGGTTATAAAATTATAGTTTTATTGGAATATATGTAAGTTCGCAATGTTTGTAACGAAAAATATTATACTATTCGTCTCCATTAACTAGGTCAAAAATAAACAATAAATTATGTAGATAATAAAAATACAGTCCTTAGATATTTTCTTTCAGATATCAGTTCAACGACTTAGTAATGAATCACTGATAAACGAAGTTTCAACAGTAAACGGAAAAGTTTGACCAATGAGATTAACGCTCCTTTTGCTAATCTAGACTTCTGGCTACGAATATTGATTCTCTTCAGTGCTAAACTAATGATAAGTACCTACAGCAAATAGTAATTCCAAAAAAGATGACTGAACTGACAAGAACAGTTTCGATGAGGACAAAAAAATAGAGAAATGCCAAGATATTAGTTTATCAGAAACCATTAATCAGTACAGCAATGTCAATAATGAATAGTATCAGTTCAAAAACAGACTGGCTAGTAACATCACCTTAATACTAAAATGATAAACACTGTTCATATGTGTTATTGCTGGGTTGGTTACGATAGTTGAGGAGCACACTTTCAAAAATCATTAGTCCGGGAGCCAGGTCAAAATTTGGTCAATTCTTTCTTCTCGAACGATAACTAGTGAGACGCATCAGGGAGTTGTATCATAAAGCCTCATGAACGTCAGCTGCGGTTCCGGGCGGGATGCGCGGCGGTAGCCTCCCACGCACGGAGAAAAAAATGTTTTAGTCATTTCCTCCTGACTAAAAATTGGTCAAACTATAGCTAATCCAATGTCTTGAAAAAAAATGTCAGCTGATTATAACTTGGTGTATTATACGTCAGGTGGTCGCTTGAACATGAAAAAAGAGTATAGATACATTTAATGATTTCCTGTCAATTAAAAATTTACCTGATGATAGCTTATATGCTACTGTGAATGAATATAAATGTCAGCTGGCTGTACCTCGGTGGAAAGATCGTCAGTTGATACCTTGAAATTTGTAACGCAAAAGTTAAGCGGGAGCATCTATCGCCTATTTAAATGCACCAGCTGTCGAGTTTTCCCTCGACTCACTGCTAGCTGATTGTTTTTATTAACTACAGAAGTATATTAACAATCAGGTTACAAATTTTTATCCAGGAGGAAATGACATATCTTAAATTATTACGCATTACGCTTTGATATGAATGTTCCGATTAAATCAATATTCTGTATAGATACTTTAAACTCATTTCTTCTCTTTTCTCTTTTCTTCTCTTTTTTTCACACACTTTATTCCCATATTTTTAAGTTATTATCTATTTTTCCAAAGTTAGGAAGATAATAAAAGGTAAGTAACCTAAAATATTTAAGCTGTAATTTAAGAAAACGTTAATACGAAGAAAAGTTTTTCTTTGTCTTTTCATAGAAAAAAAAAACCGTTGTATGTAATAGTCTTTTATATATAAATTTGTTTTTGGGTATACTTATAATATATGTATGGTAATCCAAAAATATGAAATATATCTCTAATATGGTATGAGAAAAAAAAATAATAAAAATGAATAGATTTAAAGATTTGAGTCGCAAATTCATGAAAATCGCAAGTTATAAAAAAATCAAAGCTCATTATCTCGAGAAATATCAATAATAGAGATTCGGTTCACAGGAGCTTTTTTTTTGTAGGAAATTTAATTTGCTCTAACTTTGTCATTTACATTTTTCCTGTAGCTACAACCATTTATGAAATAACAACGAAAAATCCAAATCAGCACCTCCGAGGTAAACTGTGTTGTCACATTTTTGTGAAAAGTGAGTTATTGGTAACAACAAACAGCAAGTGTTTTAGTTTTCCTTATGGTAAATATCATTAAGTTCTTAGTAACCCGGTTTGTCCAATAGATGGCGTTAAACAGTGTTAAGTCCTACACGGCTACAGAGGTATATGGTGTTAAAGTCACTTCACTCTGTTTGCAAACGAACGTATGTTTGAGCACACAACGTTAAGTGCGTGATCTCTGCGTTTTTCATGCTTTTCGTTATTGCTGTTGATTATTTGTAAACCGTTTATAAATTAATAGAAAGTATGAGTAAAGGAAAACGAATATGAGATTTGGTTTTACAAGAACCTTGCCTGTGATTGCCATGGAACAAGAAAATTTTCTGAATATTAAAAGTCTTTATGAAGGCTCAAATGCTCCTTTTACAGCCAGAAAAAAGACTACTACAAACCAATCATTTTAAATCTCAAATGTTGTTCATATCCAAGTAAGAGTCCAGAACAAGGGTATCATACTTTAAAACCGCCTTCAGAAGTGAGTTCGAGGGAATTGATCTTAACAAAAATTGGCGAATATATACAAGTATTCCCCAAAATCTACCGCCGGCACCATTTAAAGGATTAACTACGCAAAAATAAAACAACTTACAAGGTCTACTTAAATGGGTTCTCAAGATATTTCATCCATTTTATCAGAATTTAAAGCACTCAGCCAAAGAACATGAAAACAATGAAGGTTGACATATCACTGCAATTTTATGTTTAAATTACTCTTTGTAACCGATGTGTTTTTTGTAAATGTATGTCTCAATAAAAAAGTTAAGTTACAATACACATAAGTATTTATTGGGTAAAAAGTGTTAAGTCACATCAAAGTCATAATTCGTGACAACTTATCATAATGGTGTGAAGGATATTGTAGTATCTCTTTTACTTGTGTATAATATAAAATCAAATGGAAAAACTTAACTGTTAGATGCTCCTAGTTACGACAACTTTTAAATAAAGTTTAAACGTGTTTCCTGAAAAATTATATTTATGTGACTTATTTATGGTTTACTTCTGAGGTGCTGAAATATTCATGAAAAAATTGAGTGACCTGTACTGTCTCACCGGTGTAAGTTACAGTTACGTCGCAATGGGCACTTTAATAGAACGTTTAATCCAGAGTAATTTGCTTTTTTAAACGTTGAAATAGCATAAAATGCCGCTGAATGATAGAGATTTAAAAAAAACTCTAGTTTACGTGTATTTTAAATGAGAAATATAAATACACCATGTTATAGTCAGCTTATAGTTAAAAATTATTTTACTTTGTTTCTTTATCTAATTGGATCCGTGTAATTTCTATCGTGTGGGAGGTGCCATATTGCTTTTGATATGTGCTATTAGGCATACTATTTGCTAACCCGAAAAGTCAACAAGAGATGCCGACAATGACTGCTGTAAACAAAACTGCTAACAGCTTAACAGCTAAAACTACTTGACCTTGGTTCGTGACGTCACATTTTGAATATTTGTCATTTCTCGCGTCATACACGGCAAATATTATCACATATTTTCGGCCCTGAAAGTTTTGACACTAATTAACCGTTTTAAAACTGATGCTACTTAAAAAAAAAGTTCAGCGTTTTGAATATATACACATATATGTACGTGATAAACATTAAACTATGTAAAACTGTGATATCTAATAGACACCTAAAGAAAAGATATTTCACCCATACATTGTTAATAAATTGTAACTACATTATTATTAGGACCAATTAGATATTTTCTTCTTTATACCGGGTGTCCCAACCTTATTTAGACAAGCATTATTTGGAAACCTTTTGACAGAAAAAAATGTTAAACATACAAGTTGTTGTTTAAAAAGGTGTGTTTAACCATTTCATTTTGATATGTACACTATGTACAGGGTGCATAAAAAGGCAACACGTTATGCAACTTTAATTTTTTTAAGTACAATACCCTCCATAATTTTCCATCGCGATGCTCCTTTAATTTTTGAACAAATTTATTAACCATGTCCTATACTTACTGTTAGCGGTTACGAGATACCAACAGTTTAATGTAACTATAAATGTCCATAACCTCTCGAGTACCGGCATTTTTGCCCAAAAATGAAGATCTTTTTTTCACTGAAATTCAGTGCATATTTATAACTGATATGTTACAGAGACTGTCGACATTTGTATAAAGCCACAAAAGTGGTTTTGCAGGTACTCTAAGGGTTAATGATGGAATGGAACAAACTTTATGTTTTTTTTTAGAATCAAAAGAGAAAATAACAAAATTTTAAGGGCAAAATATGATGGCTTCAAGTCACAATTACATTAACTATGCATGACTGAACATGAAGCAAATAGCTATTTAGCCAGGGAATCTAATAATAACTGGAAGTAGTAATTAAAGCATTCACATTTCTGCCGGAGGCGCCAGTGACATTTTCAGTGCAGTGCCAGCGGTAGGAAGGTCATGACCTTACTGATAATAATTAAAGATCTAATTTTATAGGAGCAATCTATAATATTTGCGAAAACGAATGTCAATAGGGAAAATGCAGAAATGATAAGATCATGTCAGCAAATTGTGATTTAAAATTTATAACAACTTAAAAATAATACAAGACCATAAAAGTTTTCCAAAGTGGAAGTACAGACCCTGTCTACTCTATGTTTTTGGGGTCACTGAACACGAATCAGACCTCGGTTTTCCTCGTTTACCGCTAGTTTTTTTTTCTAACCTCAAAAAACATATTTTACACGGTAGCTTGATTACATAGGTACACAAAAACAAAGCCAGAGAAGATAATTTCCCTTCTACGGTTTTCAACTCGCTAAATCAAAATCTGAGATCAGGATACATTTATGCCTATCAGTTTTTCCCCTAGGAACAAAAATCCGTATGGAAAACACTAAATCAGACACCAATGTCATATTCTTGAAGAGCTTGTAATTTGAGCTTCTGTCATATATAAGCTAAGATCACAACATCTAACAAGAACCCTAACCTCAAAACCTTAACTCTACGACACACATATTAAAACCCCTTAACCTCAAAAACCTTAACATATGATAAAGAAATATGATCCAATCATGACTCTCAACTTCATAGCTGGAATTCCAAATGCTCGTAGTAACCGCGTAACACACAAAAACCTTATAAGTAAGTCCTGCGAAATCTGGGACACAACAACGTGATGAAAGGGCATGAATATGATCCAATCATGCCTCTCAAACCCATAGACCCGAAATCCTATCGCTCTGAAATTCCATAACCTCAATCTCACACCTATTAATCTCAAAAACCCTACATCTAGGACCTATGAAATTTAGCGTGCAGAAACCTAATGAAGAGGCATGCATCCTGCTCCTCTCACCATATACTGAAATCCTGATCTCAGAATTTGATTCAATGCGCTGAAAAACCTAGAAGGGGAATGGTCTTCTCTGGCTTTGTGTGCCTCTGTGATTAAGCTACCATGTAAAATGTGTTCTTTGAGGTAAAAAACTAGCGGTAAACGAGGAAAACTGAGGTCTGATTCGTGTTCAGTGAAACTTTTGTGGACCTGTGTAATTAATTTGAATCAGATACCTACATAATTTACAGTCCGTTGCTTTCCTAAGGATATTAAAAGTGATAAACAATTATCATCGCATTCGTTATTCCATTTCCTAAACGTAGATTTGTTACTGTTGGTAAGGAAAAAAGTAATAGTTACATTATACAATACAACAATACATAAATTTTCCTGAGATCCGTTTCTTGCTTTTAAATCGCACACTACATTACAATGTTCAGCGTAAAACCGTGCGCAGTATTTTCCTAATAATGTGCCGATCAGTCACCAAAGTAATTCATTTGATTCCGCTCGATATTGTGTATAAAAATAATATTTTACCGAGAGTAAATATTGAGATTAGGAGCATTCAAACAATAGTTTAAATTTCAAAAATAAAAGTTTAATCGAATCGTAATAAATAATTCACAAAAATAGCATTTACTTCACCTTGCTAAAATGATTTCGTTAAACATATATAAGTACGTATGCGTGTAAGGATCCTATTCTATACTCTGAACAAAATAAAAACGGAGACACCCATGACGCTATTAAATGAGTGCAGTGATACCACCATTCAATAATATTCAAATAAAAACTTGATATTCATTGTTATGCAGTTGGCAGCAGATCCGAAGATGCCATGTTGTGTTACTTGACATTTGCTAACAGTTTGCAATTATGTGAACCTTACATTGGCTTTAGTAGTGGTTTGGGTCTTTTTTGAGCTTGAAACTTTATTTCGCATTGAAAAACAATGGAAGTGTATTATAGTTGTAATTATTATATACGAGGTGTGGCTATTAAATAAACGAACTGATGCTGCTAGCGCGCTGCGAGCGTGTCGAAGTTTGAACAGAACTGTGTCTGGTGATACTTTCCCCACCCTGAGCTCGCTGTGACGCGTCGAAAATATGTTAAGTGTTCAGATGAAGCAACGGGTTAATCTCAAGTTTCTTGTTAAACTGGGGAAAACTTTTACAGAAGCTTATGCAATGTTAAAAGAGTACAGGAATGAATGTTTATCTCGTACACAAGTTTTTGAATGTTTTAAACGGTTTAAAGAGGAACGTGAAACGACCGAAGACGATCCGTGCCCCGGACGGCCCTCAACTTCAAAAGCGGACCAAAACATTGAAAAATTGGTCAATTATTCCGGGAAGATCATCGTCCAAGCATCCAAGGGCTTGCTGAAATAACAGGAATCGACAAAGAGTGCGTTCGACAGATTTTGCATGAATCGTTCAACATGCGCAAAGTTTGCATAAAAATGGTGCTAAAACTCCTCAATCCCGAGCAAAATGAATCAAGAATGAACATTTGCGCTGACATTCTAAACAACATTGACACTGATCCAGGTTTGCTCGACAAGGTGACATTGAAGGGGACAAGATTCGAAAGTGTGGAAGCGGTTAAATCAAAAGCGACGGAGGTTCTGAACCAGCTGACAGAAGCGAACTTCCAGCACTACTTTCAACAATGGAAAAGTCGTATGGAGCGGTGTAAAGATCGCCAACGGGAGTACATTGAAGGCGAAAAAATTGCTACTGTAATTGGTAACGAATAAAGTGTTATGACAGCAGTTGGGTTATTTAATAGCCACACCTCGTATATTTTGAAATGCAGGCTTCTTGATGTAAATTGCTCTTCAGAAACTTACATAACTTCCTTTTTAGGTGTTTTGCTAGGAACTAGGGTGGAGATTTGGAAAAGAAAAATTGGAGGAAAAAAAATATTGAATTGAAAAACTATTGAATACTACATTCAATAGTCATTAGGTTTTAATAAGTCTAAAATATATTTTAACACAAACAAGAATGGGTAATTACACATGTTTTCATTATGCTGCGATATGCAGTTATTAATTCACGACCTTATGGTTATTCTATAAATATGTATCCTGCCTACAATTATAAATCTTATAAATGAACGTAATATATCTAATTGATTGAACTCTATGGCTCTTTAGCATTCATATCAGTGCTGTTTATACGCCATTCAATGTTTAAACAACAAACCTTTGTCGGTTATTTATAACAAAAGAACGATTATTTATAAACGCAACTGTACGTTTATGATTTCGCTGTTACATACATGTTGCCCACTAACAGTTAATTATTTTTTCCTGGAAACAATTTTCAACTTTACTCTCTTTAGAAAACCGTTTCTACTAATATCTCATAATTCAAATCGAAAGCCAATAACTAAAATGAATAACAATAGAATTACCCAGGGAAACTAAAAAAAAAAACACATAAACAACAAATGTCAACAAAGAACTCAGCAGACAATTCAATTACCCGCCAATTTTTTTATTTCAATAAACTCAATAGGCTCGACTCGACGTCGGCGTCGCGTCGTGACAATCTTGATGTCATACTAGATAGTGGATCCACAAAATCTGTCAACAAAAAAGTTGACATTTTGTATTTTAATGGAGATTTTCCATTTTTTTCCGCTTTAATTGATTTTCGTTCTCTGAAGGAAGATAAACAAATGTAAAGGTACCGATTGGTACCTCAGTTTTCAAGAGTACGATCAATTTTCATTAAGGTGGTACTCTACCTAGACACTTGGAAAAAAATCGATTTTTTTTATTGTATATAGTCTTAAGAATGACCCCTACAAATTTTAAGCCGATATCTCAAAATTTCTCGGAGATACAAAGCTTTGAATAACACGCGGCGGAACGTCTAATGCTCCTACCTGCGCGCTACAATTATTGCCGCCTCCGGTCACGCTACACAGTGTTTCCTTTTCCCGATTTCTTGGCCAAAAATGCTGAAATCGAAGATTGGCAAGTTGTAGGAGGGGGCTTTGGTACGTTGTAATCTCGAAGGACAGGTTCCTGGGTTTATCACCTGAGACAAGGGAACCATTTGAAAGTTGAGGTTCCTGCACCTACACGTATAACGCGCTTGCCGTTCTGCCGATATAGTTATATTGTGAAGTGAATATTTTTCGAACTAGTGAATTGTTTTTAAAAATTTCTTTAAGACGTTGTTCCTAAAGGTATGTAGATTACTTTTTAACGTTGAAATGATAAAGATTTGTTATTTTTAAGTAATGAATATGTATTAGAATGTAGTCCGGTAAAAACGCGTCTTTTCTGAGGTAGAAAAATATTCGGACAGACGTTTAGTGAAAACTTCCGCCGACTTCCGCCTCGAAATTGCATGGAGCATGAAGAGGAAGAAATAAGCTTGAAATAGAGACCAAATTTGGCTGCTGAGAGGTGCGGTAGCACATTTCAGAGCCGTTAGAGTTTGGCCGCGCGCGACCGAGGAATTTCGGCCCTAGACGCTTTAGAGAGTTGCGGCCGGCTAGGTATTAAGAAAAGGTTCATACCTGGCCTCTCTAATGCTCATTCTTTCGTGGAAAATAATTTTAAGGAGTAATCCCTAATACATTGTTTTCCTAATTTTTATAAATTGTAATTTAACATTGTGTTTCTTATTTTAGGAACACCATTAAACATGGCTCCAAGAAAAATAATTTCTTTATGAAGAAAATAAATTTTTTTTAATGATCTTTCGAGATTTTAAATCTCGGAAATGCCAAAGTCAGCGATAAAGTAGAAGCAATTGAAAAAAGCTATACATTCAAGGCTGAAGGCGCAGATTTATCCGATATGTCCTCAGACGATTGCGACTCGGAATATTCCGAAGAGCTCTGCTAGCTAGCAGTCACACTAGTTATTCATGTAGTTAAATTTAATCAATGCATTTTAGTTTATTGTACAATACAAATATATTATCCAAAGAAAAAGTGAGTATCGCTATTCCTGCACGAAATATCTTTTTTTTTGTTATTTTTTTTAATCCACCATTTCGAATTTCGAAAATTCAATTTCATTGTTAAAATAATAATTCATAAATAAGTCCATCAAATCGTACCATGTTTGTAATAAACGATTTTTCAACAAAAATTGCAACCATTTTGGGTCAGCCATTTTGAATTTAAAAAAAATTTCATGCATTATCGAAATCACCGAGCTGAAAGACCCCTGTATACAAATTTCGAGAAAAGGAAACACTGTGCGCTAGGACGAATCAACTGAAGAAGTTCAAAATCAGCCTCAAATGATGACCAAATTGCAGAAGAAGGTGTTTTGTATGGACCCGGAATCGCTGATTAGAGTAAAGTTCATATATAATACGTTAATGTCTATAAAACTGTACCCAAAACTTTGCGTTTTTCTCAAAACTGTATTTTTCAAAACGGTGTTCCTGATATGTCGAGAACCGATCGATATATTTTTATGAAATTTGGTACAGTGGCGTAAAAAACCTTTATCTCTTGACTGACGATCTCACTTTTTTGAAAAAATAAAAAATGTTTAAACAAATTACGATCAAAGGTGATAAATTTAGGTACATAAGTTTCGCGTCTTGCCAATCCATTTTAGAGTAGAATTCTCATAATTTGCGATCGTCAATCAATTGTATAAGTTAGTAACTTAAAAAAAATGCGTGTTCTCTGATTTCAGACGACTGGTTTTGACAGAAGGGACACCGCTAACCCTTTACCAAAAAACCTGCTTCGGTTTAGACGGACGTAGCTCCATCTATATTTAGCGTTTTTTCAATTACTTGGGTGTAAAATGAAGGCAATAAAATTACCTTTCATTGAAAAAAAAAACGCGTTTTATTATCTTTTAGCGTTCCCGAGAAAATGCGTTCCAAAGTTCGACCTTATTTTTGAGCTTCTAGGTGGATGTAGCCCCTTAAAATGAAATTGATCTAAATCTTAACAATATTTTGTACAATACAGGGTGGACCAACTACTAAAAATTTTTGGTTCAAAAATGTATCATGTTAGCGTTCAACTTTATATCGCTTTACATAAACGATGTCGACTATACAGGGTTTGTCCAATTAGTTTCCGTACTGATTTTCTCTTGCTCAATGGAAGCGCTGGAGGACGGTCCCGCTAGACCTGGTTGGTGATGGTGGGGTCTCTGATAAGCAGGAAAAATTGGTTTAGTTGCATCCGTGCCTCTGGAATGTGTGGATCACCTGTGCAGTTTTGTGTCAAACTCGGCAAAACCGCTACAAACACGATCAAAATGCTTTTGTTGTTTTACGTTTTTAGTTGGCTTACGGTTGAAAAGGAACCTTAAATGACATCGTTATGGACTACACTCAACATCCACATTTCCGAACTTTTACGTTCCGCAGACTTCCACATTTCCGAACTCGCGTCACCACGGGATTACCGAACTGCTGGCTCACGCGCAAAGGGTTTTTCTGGCTCATTCTAGTACTTTTCTTTGCTTTTCGAGGTTTTTATGCAAATGTAATACATACATACATGTGTACCGGGTGGGCAAATTTCGATGTTTTTATAGGGTATCTCGGTAACTGTAAGGGCTATGGAAAAATGAACCCACCTTTCCCGACCTCTTTTTTCGAGATAAATTCATTGGTGAAAACCAGAGTTTGCTATATCTTTTCGTTTTCGAGTTGTAAACGAAAATTGATTTTTTTGAGTTTTCGATTGGTGTCGATAACTCGGTTGTTTGTAAAATTAGAAGAAATCTGTTTGCACGTTCTACAGGCACTTTTTTAAGTAGAATAGGATTTCCTTAACAGATTTTTTATATCTTGTGTAGTTTTCGAGTTATGGCATAAACTTCTATTTTTTTAAATGGAAACCATAGTTGGCTATGATTTAGCTAAAAAGAGGATTTTTTTCTCTTTACAACGATATATAGTTTGTGGGGTCTATGATGAGTGTTTATGCGGAAACAGTTAAAAATTTTAATTTTTTGTATAGGTATACTTACTTTGTTTTTTCTTTGCAGGAAGAGTAAGTTTCTATAGTAACACATTGTTACAACAATGTTTTAATAATAATAACTGTTGCTATGGAAATTTACTCCCGCGAAAAAGTAACATAAATACATAGTAACAGTCGTATATAATGAATGGTATATTAAACTTAAATAACTAATTATGACATATTAGTGACTAATTAATAATTAATTATAACATATTCATAACAAGAAAGTTTAACACACTTAACAATCAAATTTGTAACAAATAATGTATGTAAAAAATACGATACAATATATTTTACAAAAAACAAAACTAGACAGATTAAAAAAAAAAATACGAGCATGATTATTTACCTAAAGTTTTCAAATTGTCGTCCGTTGTTTGCGATGCACAGTTCACATCGCTTTGAAACACTTTTTGTTGCATTATAGATGTGAATATTTGAAACGGAATTCAGACAGTCTATAAGATTTTTTCTCAGTTGAACCAGTGCATTATTTGTCTTTTTGTATAAATTGTCTTTAATGGTTCCCCAAAAAAGAAATCTAACGGTGAGAGATCTGGCGACCGAGGAGGCCACTTTACTGGCCCATTGTTCCCTATCCATTTCTCCCCAAAATTAGTATTTAATAATTCCGAGATTAAATTAGTATTATGGGGTGGTGCCCCGTCTTGTTGAAAAAAATACATGTCGTCTTTCGTTAAGTGGCAAGTTGTCTAAAAATTCTTCTACTATGTGGTAGTTTATCATATTGTAATACCGTTGACCATTTAAATTGTCATCATAAAGTTGGTAAGCTAAAATGCGGTTATTATATAGGGCACACCATACACTAAAACCGAAACGTCCTTGATTTTGAACATCAACAGTCTGATGAGGATTATCTTCAGACCAATAATGTTTGTTGTGTCGGTTGAAAATTCCGGCACTACTTACGTAACTTTCATCTGTCCAAATGATATTTTTAAAAAATAATTGGTCTTGCTCAATTTGTTGTAGTTACCAATTGCAGAAATCCAGTCGGCGTTCAGGATCAGTTGGAAGGAGCTGTTGTTGTTTCCTTATTGTATAAGGTCTAAATTTGTGTTTTTTTAAAACTGAAAGTGCTCTTCGTCGCGATATACCAGACTCTGCTTCAATTTGCCTACTTGAAATTGAAGGATTTACGACTACCATACCAACAACATTTATGGCAACATCCTCAGCATCTTGAATACGATAATTTTTTGGTCTTGGTTTATTAAATCCTCCGTATTCAACGAGGTTTTCTTTTAGTCTACCAAAGATGGACATATTAGGTTGTCTCCTTTCAGGGTAGCGATTAAAATATGCTTCCGATGCAGCTTCAGAATTATATCCATTTTGAATAAAACACTCTAGCATATTAAACTTTTCGTAATTTTGATACGCCATCGCGCCTTGTCAATTTCTTTAATCGAAACTTTAAAACTATAATGCAAGCAAAAACCAAACATAAACAATTAATCAAACAGTAATGTGTAACTGTGTATTTACATCCCAATATCCAACTGTTCTGTTTTCAAAATGACATGCGCCTACTGTGCAAAATCATTGAAATTACTATACTGCCCTTTATTAGAAAACATATGTTTTTAACTGTTTCCGCATAAACACTCATCATAGACCCCACAAACTATATATCGTTGTAAAGAGAAAAAAATCCTCTTTTTAGCTAAATCATAGCCAACTATGGTTTCCATTTAAAAAAAATAGAAGTTTATGCCATAACTCAAAAACTACACAAGATATAAAAAATCTGTTAAGGAAATCCTATTCTACTTAAAAAAAGTGCCTGTAGAACGTGCAAACAGATTTCTTCTAATTATACAAACAACCGAGTTATCGACACCAATCGAAAACTCAAAAAAAATCAATTTTCGTTTACAACTCGAAAACGAAAAGATATAGCAAATTCTGGTTTTCACCAATGAATTTATCTCGAAAAAAGAGGTCGGGAAAGGTGGGTTCATTTTTCCATAGCCCTTACAGTTACCGAGATACCCTATAAAAACATCGAAATTTGCCCACCCGGTACAATACAGGGTGGACCAACTACTAAAAAAATTTTGGTTCAAAAATGTATCATGTTAGCGTTCAACTTCAAATATCACTTTACTTAAACGATATCGACTATACAGGGTTTGTCCAATTAGTTTCCGTACTGATTTTCTCTTGCTCAATGGGAGCGCTGGAGGACGGTTCCTGCTAGACCTGGTTGGTGATGGTGGGGTCTCTGATAAGCAGGAAAAATTGGTTTAGTTGCCTCCGTGCCTCTGGAATGTGTGGATCGCCTGTGCAGTTTTGTGTCAAACTCGGCAAAACCGCTACAAACACGATCAAAATGCTTTTGTTGTTTTACGTTTTTAGTTGGCTTACGGTTGAAAAGGAACCTTAAATGACATCGTTATGGACTACCACTGACGCAGTTCAACAGGCTACGACACGTCATCTAAACAACATCGCAGTCGAGGACTTCCGGGACGCTAATGAGGAGTGAAAAACTCGCTGGCAACGGTGCGTCGACGTCAATTGGGCGTACTTTGAAGGATTCTAAAGCGTTGTATAAAATTTCTGTAATACATTTTATATTATAACGTCAATACGAAAACTTATTGGACAGACCCTGTACATCTTGAACATTGATGAACAATTTAGGTATGTCAAAATTAATATCTATTCACAACAATGTATAGTAGATATACATATCTTCAGACGTAGTTTCATAATCTGTGAATTAATGGAGATTTTCCAATTGTCCATTTTCAATTTCTTATGCTGTTAAAGAAAAATAAGTGTGTAAGTGAAGTTCCATTCTAAGGGTTCGTTATTAATAAAATGTTTTTGAAAAAAAATCTTAATGAGCATTTAAGTACCAGTTATTTCTTCTGATATCAGAGCATCCTCATTCAACTGAGATCATATACATATTTATGTGTGGTTTCGGTGATGTTTAGTCGGCGAATACGTGTCGTATTCGAGTACATATTCATAAAGATGCCCGAGTATCCACTATAAATATTTAAATTTTGATCACCAGTTGTTTTATGTACTCAGCCATGCTATTTCGATATGCGGGAATGAATAACACTTCTTCCAAGCGCTCGCTTCTAAATATAATCCCGTAACGTGTAAGTCAAATATGCGTTACCGTGCCAACTTGCTAAGTTCTTACCAGAAGAGACTTGGTCGAGATACACGCAGGCAGGAAAAAGTACCTCCATGAAGAGTACAATTATTATGTAAGTTCAGGTTTTCTTGGATCTAACTTTTAAATTATCTCCTGTCAACGGAGAAAAGAAAATTACTACCAGGCCATAAATCATTTCTATACATACACAGTTGATTCAAAAGCATTGATTGAGCCTTGCGGATATGTACAAATACGATTATTTATTTTATAAACAGGAGGATTTTAATTTAAAATGTAAGCGCCATCCAACAATATAATTTGTGGCCTACGAGTAGGCCAACTGGGGATACTACGTTTCTGGAAACGTGGTAACCGCATGAGTTCTGGAACTCACGCGGTTATGACGCGAAAAAAGTTGTGTATGACTATTTGTAGATGGTGACGATCGTCAAATTATTTATTTATTAAATGTTCGTTGAGCGCACAGAGCAAATAACATTCAGTGGGGGCAAGGTCTGGTGAATACGGTGGATGGGGCAGAACTTCAAAACTTAACTGCATGAGTTCACACACTTGCATGAGCACACTTTATATAACACGTACCCACCATTCTCGAGACTTGTCTATAAACTGCCAGACACAATGAATCGACCGGATAATTTAAACCTTTAATATGTTTTGTACTAGCTTGATTGTTGTACATCGATATTACAAAAAGTGGGGTCAAATCCTCACATTTCTGGCCAAAAACCAAGAAATCTCTTTTGCCCAGTTAAATTAATTATATGTGACTATGATATGTTAGCTAATACCGGGTAGATTATGATTTTATTATTGTTATTGGCGTGAAATTTAGTCCTTGGCCGTTAAAAGAACAATTTTATGTGTTAGTATATTATTTTATATTACAACGAGACGTCAGAGGGTCACTCAGCGACACCTCACCGCGTTGCGAAAGCCTCTCGAGCCTTCCCTTACGCGGAAGGTTCGAGTTCTTTCTAGCTGACCCATCTAGAAAATGCACGAATATACGCATACCGGCTAACAGGTTATATAGAGGCATATCGACACGGCGATGGACAGTCTTTGAAATAAATTTACGCCGTCGCGAGCTTTGTAAAAAACATTCGAATATAAATTGCACATAAATAATTTAGTGTTAATTTAGTGTTACTTAAATGTTTAATTATTTGTATTTCTTTAAATAGTTTTTGTTAGTTTAGTTCGTATCTGATTTTTCACATAGAACGAACGAAGTGGACAAAACGTACGAATATCTTTAATGCATAATATTTCATAAACATATAGAAGAAAGTACGACTTTATGACAGTTATATCGTTGTACTCCGAAGAACAACCGGAATCCAAAAACAAAATATACAGGAGGTTCCATTAAAAAAAATATGTTAATGAAACACAGCTGCTATAAGTTTCTTTCAAGTTATCCCTGTGGAAAATTTTTTCGTAGCTTTAAAAATAACTCAGAAAACCAGGGGGTGGGATGGGAACTCTCACGAACTCACCCTGTACAAGTATCTATGGGTATCTGCATACCTATTTCGAAAACGCATGCAAAACAGTGTAGTCTTTATAAGTTAGCGTGGTGATGTTTCAATAAACAGGGCGGTTAATTAGATGGTTTCACTCGTTACGACACTGTTTCACAATATTTACATTCCGATTGTTTACTACAAGGCGCGGGGTTATTACACTTATATCGCGTGTATTTGTTATGTATTTCCAAATTTTCCAATTCAACCAATAAAATTAATAATTGAGTGACATAACTCGAAAGTGCTCCAAATTTAAAAACGTGCGAATAAACTGCCAATGAAATTGGAATATATTGTAAATGGGATTACACGTTAAAAGATACGTAAATAATTTATTAAGTTTGTGGGAGCAATTATAAAATTTTGGTAATTTGGACTGTAAGTAGGAAAATACATTGTCTTTTTGAATAAAATATCTCCAACAAGTTGACTTTGTCATTTTAATTGGAACGATTTATTTTTTAATTCTATGGGTTCTGCAACGCTTTATTCACATTGTTGTTAACATACAACAAATATGTCCTCAAAAACGTTCTCAAAGTATGATGTGGAATCGATTTCGCATGACTTGAATTATTATTCTTAGTCTTGAGTTCTCTTAGTTAATTTTATTATTAAGAAAATTTAAATACGGTAATCACGGCATAAAAAAAGCTTTTATGTTTTAAAGTTACTTTAGAAATACTAGAAGTCTTGATGGCCAAGTGGGTGTATTCAACAACGGACGCCTTTTATGATTTTCGAACTGAATTTCCACGTAGTCATGGATTTCGACCAATTTCACCAAGTTTTGACTAGGCCTGTGGCTTTTTTTTGAGAAGCAGGAAGTGTGAATAGAAAGGAAGGCAGTGGGCCACGGAATCTACAATACTATCCTAAAAAGTGACCCGAATATACATGCTTATCGTCTAAGCTCACTCGATTGTTACTTGTTTGTTACCAAACGATCAGCCCGCAGCGAATGCAATTTTCGCAACGATTTAACTCGAACTGCGTTTAAATACTGCAAAATATTATGTTAATAAAACAACTGATTACTGTACAAGATTATCTGATAAGTTGTATTGATAATACTTAATAGGATACGTGTCCTCCACATAGTCTTATAGTAGCTTCTAGACGCCTTGGTAGTGAATCAAACAGCGTTCGAATGGTCTCTTGAGGTATGGCATTCCATGTAGCTTATACCCTCCTCCATAATTCCTCTGTTCCACTTGATGGTCCAGCATATGTTTGGAGTCATTTTTCTATCACACCCTATACATTTTCTATGGTGGATAAACCTGGACAACGCGAAGGCCAAGGAAATCGTTTAACAGCATGCTCATTCAGAAACAGTGTGTCGTTTGCTGCTGCATGTATGTGGTTTGGCATTATCGTGTGGAAATATAGCACCTACGTGCTCCTGCAGATAAGAGACTACCCCTGGTCGTAGCACTTCATCGATGTATTTCTGTCTGTTTAAGGTACCTTGAATTCGAATAGACGTCACCTGTTGTTATAAACAATGGCGCCCCATACCATAATCCCCCCGTGTTGGAGCCGTATTTCGCTCCACTTTGATGATCTTTCTGTTTTCCTTGGCGTCTTCGAATACGGACCCGACCGTCGTGCCGCACAGAGGGTTAGAATCGGAAAATCCTGGCCAAAAATCGAGAAAGGTAGAAAATTTGTCAAACTATATCCAATATATAATGTTTTTGAGTCGCTGATTTCAAATTTGTACTTTATATTTCAAAAAAACACAATTGCGGCCCGAAAGTAACCGCTATTTGCGATAACAGCAACTTTTAAAAATCCAAATTAGAGTATTCATATCTTATTTTCTGTAAATAAGATTTCAATTTAATACTCTCCTCAAAAAAATGCCGAAGGAAATACAGCAATCAAAAAAAATGTAATAATTTTTTTATTCCATCATAACAAACCAAAATACAAAAGGGTCATGCCACCCGCAGTAAAAAAAATATTATATGTTTCAGGAACACTGGGTGTTGACTATATGATGGGGATCAATAGCCGTCGGTGCTTCTATTCCAAAAACTATTGAAAGGTTAGGTTCTTTTTCCTCTTTTCTTTCGCTACCTTAGATGCTCTAGTGAATTAATTAGGTACACAATTAAGTAGGTACAAAAATTTAAAAATGAAATGCGTTGGGCTAAACCTAGAGTTTCTTCACCTCTTGAAAACTTAATGTACCTTGGTTTTTTGTTTCTTCTAACCCCTTTCCTACAAACAAAACCGGGAATCACAGAAAAAATGGCTAGTGCCTAATGCTAAGGGGTTAATTTAATTGTAAAAAGGGCGCGGGCGTAGAGGGGGAGTGACCCCCTTGATGAATTTAATAAAACGTAATCGACAAGCAATAAAATTAAACCTCTCTAAATTCACCAACTTGCCCCTCGCGGAAGTCCTCCCCTCCCGCGGAGCTTTCCCGTTTTTTCGAAAATGGAGTTAACAAAGATTGTCTTGACGTTAATATTGAAGGGTGATTTCAAAACGAGGAAAAAAAAAAAAAAAAACAAATAAAGCGTGGTTACGTTGCTCCTTATATAGAGGTTAAAGACGAAAGACAAAAAGGAGGAGAGGCAAAACCAATTCTAAAGATTAGTGATTATTGTGCTTATATTTATACTTCTATGTAAGTTAATTGAAACAGAAGATTGTTAGTAGATAGTAATTAGTTCGATTAATTCAAACGGTATAAAGAAACTTCAAAACTATTACTGAATATCACAAAAATAGCTGGGGAAAACGGGTGGTGTATGTATTTATAGACCACTCGGAATAGGAAATATCCACCCTATGGTTAAAAGTTGAGCTTCAACGATTCATTTACGTGTAAAATTTCAAATTCCTACTACAAAAAATGGAGCTCTTTTTGGGGGTGTACATGACCCCTGGGCCACCCTGTATAAAAGCGAGCACGACAGCGGTCATACGGCATTATATGAAAAATGTTTTTGTATCAAATGCGGAAAATTAACACAAAGTTATAAAAGGTCAATTTCATTTAAGTTAATTAAACTCGTATCTCATATGGTTTATACCTTTAATGCATATCCTTGAGACAAATAAAAACGTTTTGCGACTGTGCATTACATAAATGGATTTGAATATCTCGAATAAAGTCCTTGAAACGTGATCTTATTCTTTTGTTTACCGACTACGTACAACGTAATATTTGTTGTAAATATTTGTGAATACGTAAACATATTTTTTCTCAATCTGTATGCGGTTTAAATTCTTATTTATCGAAACCTAGTTAAAGTTTTTAGGATGCGGAACGACAATTGTTTAAAAGAAAATGTATGTATGTATAAAGAGTTTCACTACAGCTTGAAATGGGAAAGATTGGGACAATATACCGGGCGATACAGGATAATAGTAGGTATATCCCCTTTTTTCTATTTTCATTGAGACAACGTTTTCACATTTTCACATTTTCAGTATTTTTAGACAAAAACAATCTTTACACAGCTTCCAGTTATAGATGAAGTGCTAATAATTGAGTTTTTCAAATAAAACACCCTATAGTTTATTGTATATTTGAAAACCTCGTAATTTTCATTTTAGTGATACAAAATAAGTGAGTTTTTACTTAGTGACCGTAAAGTCTTATCACCTTATTATAACGAACCATTTAAAACAAAATAATCAAATCTGGCTCGGGAACGAGAGAGATGGAAATAGCGCTTATCTCGAAGCTCGAAGCGAAACTGTTCTTGTCAAACTTTTCTAGTGGTCAATCTTTTCTATTTTTTTTAACTCTTGTGACAAATGTAAAATAATGGAATTCATTTTTCATGAAGAACAGAGACGTATTTCACTTGAAATTTATTTTAGAAATGGTAGTAGAATCATACTTGTAAATATGAGAAACTGAATATACATATGTATTTGATGGGAACATTTTGACTAATTTAGCCGGTCAGTAAAACGTTGCCTAAAGGGTATTCCCCCATAAGTATGGTGAAATGCCCCTTTTTTTTTATTTTCTTCGCATGATGAAAGTGTTTCTTAGGGCTAATTATGAAAGGTAGACCGAATTTTAGGTCCACAAAATTTTCCTCTCAGCTAGGTATGGGAAAACCCCGGTTTTTTTTACGTTTTATTATTTTTTCTCGGTTTTTTAACTGTCGAAAAAATCTGAAAAAATTCATGAATACAGAAAATATGATTAATTTTATGTAAAAAATTTTCAAGCTCATTCAAGGTCATTATGACCTCTAAAAAAAATTATTCAAACTTTAAAAATCCCATATCTTTTAACCAAAAAAAAGCTTCAGGCTCAGATTTTTAATATGTTATGTTTTTAACTGTTTTTTACTACCTCAAACTTTACTACTTTTTCAGATTTTTTTTGAGTGGTGGGTCATGCCCAAAAGTGCGAAAAATCAATTTTTTGTCCGTGAAACGACTTAAAACGGCTTAAAATCATCATTTTATAGTGTCCTGATTTTTTCTTGCACTAAAAGGACTCAAATGACTTCAAACAATTAAAAAATATGTTCACTAAAAATAGTAAGAAAAAAAATCCACTTATCGAAACTAGGAGGTTTTTTTTTTTTTTTTTTTTTTGGGGAGTAAAAAAAAATTTAAAAAAAAAAAAAATTAAAAAAATTCCCCGCCCCCCCCTTTTTTTTTTTTTTTTTGGGTTTTTTTTTTTTTTTTTAATTTTTTTTTGTTTTTTTGTGGGGTGTGGAACAAAATTTTTTTTTTAATTATTTCTTTTCCTCCCCCTTCCCCCCTTTTTTTGCTTTCTCCCTCCCCCCCCCCCCTCCCCCCCCTCCCCCCCCCGGTTGGGGGGGGGGGGTCCCTCCCCCCCCCCCCCCCCCCTCCCCCCCCCCCCCCCCCCCCCAAAAGGGGGGGGGGGGGGGGGGGGGGCGGTGCTGCCCCCCCCCCCCCCCCCCCCCCCCCCCCTAATGAGAATGCATTTAGAAATATTACCATCTATTGTACAAATGTTGCATGACGACGAATTGCAACAAGGCTATATTCAACATGATGGAGCTCGTGCGCATAATACTAGGGAAACAATGGATTATACAGGTGAATTTTTCGAAGATCGTATAATTAGTTTGAACACGTAGACCATATTCCCTCCTAGATCTTGTGATTTGACCCCCTGTGATTTTTTCTCTCACCTTATCAAATTCTTCTATCTCACCTTATTGTATTCAATTGTCATCAATCCATATTGCCAAAGTCCCATTGGCAATATGGAAAATCTCCAGCAAAGCATTGTCAATAAAATTGAAGAAATTAATAGAACTATGTGGATACTGCAGCACACGTTATTTGACTCACAATCAGTTAAAATAAGAGCTCAAGTGTGTATAAATATGGGCGGTCGTCATTTTCTCTAATAGTGTCTTATTTTTTTGTAAATATAGTTTCTCCTTAATAAAGTGTTTTATTAACCCGGTAAAAGTAACCATCACATAATGTGACAGTCTTGACAATTCAATAAGGTTATAAATTATAAACTTGAGATAATGAATAGAAATACGCCTTTTTTGCTCGGTAAACTTTGATAATATTTTTTTAGTGGGCCGTTATTAACAAATTATTTAATATGACAGATAAGTTGACAGCCACCTTATAAAAAATTATAACATTTTAATTATTAATGTAGGATTTAGGACCTTTTTCTATATAACTATCTCTAATTATGTGAGATGAGGTCATCAGTATTTCAGTCGACGTTGTTGAAAATAAACATAAATTAAACACTGACATATAAAACATTGAAATACAATGTGCTGGATACCAGACGTCGATCGGTTATCTACCCGTAGAATTCTGATGATCAGAATTGTCATCAATCAGATGACTGATGATGATTCATGGCGATCAGAATTCTGACTTCAATTGATGTTAGAATCAGAAAAAAAGGAATATACCGTAATAGTGTGTCACCCGGTATACAGTGGGAAGAGGTCAAATATTCCAAAAAAGACAACTTTTCAATTAGTCGACGTTTCGCAAAATTGTATTTGGAGCCTGAATTGAGTCATGCACACGCATGGCAAGACAAAGGGATAAACAAGCAAATGATAAACATCGAGAAAGTGTTTTCTCTAGTTTCGAAAGTTCGATTCTTAGGAATGCTTAAATATTGTCATTAAAATGGAAATAGGATGTTTCGACTCCAGTAATTGATAATTGCGTTAAGTATGATTTATTGCTATCGTAGGAAAAAAAACATGTTTTTGTCAGATAAAGTCGGGTAGTTGTGGTTCATTATCACTTCCCACACTACAATTATTATTCCACAAAGTACACGACAATTTACTTATAGGCGACACATCTTTAGTCCTCTTAGTCAGTGTAAATTGAAAATTGCGGTTTTTATCATACAAGACATAGTTCCAACTAAACTATGGAATTATAAATATTCCGACTAATCTAGGTTTGCCAAGACTTAACAGTAAAAACAGTCCTAAATTAATGTTTTGCTATACAGTGTCACACAATGTCCGCATCACATGAATCTTTTTTATCTGAGATGGCCAAAGGTAGCAACCTTTGGCCATCTTTCTTAGTTCATTCTCCTTATGTGACCATACCACAATAGTTGTTTTGTTTCTATTATATCTGCTCTTGTAACCACTCTTCCTGTTTGTCTTCTTATTTCCTCGTTCGGTACGTGTTCTATTATTGATGTTCTACAGGCACTTCGAAGATAGTCAATTTCGACTGTGTCTATTTTCTTTTTGTCTTGTTTTCAAAGCTGCCAACACTCACTTCCATATGTTAAAATATGTTACTTCCAAATATGTTAAAATAGGTTCTACAATAGCATTGTAGATTGTCATTTTTGTTTTTAATCTGAATTTATTCGACCATAATAGAGAACTTAGTGTGCGTATAGCCCTTTTCCCTTGCTGTGTCCTGTTATAGACATCCCTTTTTTGTTCTCCCCTCTTCCGAAATTATAGTTCCTAGGTATATGAATTCTTTGCATCTCTTAATTTCATTAATTCTAGTAGTTCTGGATCTTCTAGCTCATCTCCTATTTTTAAGAACTCAGCTTTTTCCATGTTCATATTTAAACCCCATTGTTGGTATTCTGCTTTTTAATTTTCGTAGCATATAATCTGCGTCTGATTCGTCGCTAGCCACTATCACTTGATCATCCACGAATAAAAGTGTTGTCAAACAGCAATGTGACATTTGTATCCCCATTCCAGCTACTTTTCTACTCCAGTTATTTAATGCTTCTTGAATTTTGAACAATGATGGCGAGATGCTGCATCCCTGTTTTAGGCCTTTTGTTGTCGGAAAAGGGTTTGAGGTGGCACTTCCAATCTTTACCACAATCTGTGAGTTTATATAAAGATCCCATATGGCTCTTACGTACCGTCTGGCTATCTTCGTCAGGGGCCCAAAAAGGGGCCCAAGGGGACCGTGTCGTATGCTTTCTCCAAATCCACAAACACCAAATGGGTAGACAGATTCCTGGATTTTCTTTTTTCTATTATTTGTTGCAGAAAAAATATATTGTCGACGCAGGATATTCCTTCCATTTATGTATTTTTACAAATTCTACAATTTGATTACTTTATCTCTGAAAACAAAAAAGTTATGGGTTGTAGTCTCACCCGTTCCACCGCTAGAAGTCGCGTCATGCTCGAATTCTAGTCTTTCTAATTGGTCCAAATGACCATTCCGACTACTCCCCTTTCGCTGGTCATTCCGACAATCGAGCGTAGGCATCCGACGACAATAATTCGAAATCTGGATGATAAAAAGAATTACGAACCTTCTACGTTTCAAGCGTAATACGCGGCCGTGCTGGTGCGACATTTTTTATTGCTTTTAAATTACTTAATGACCCCGCTGCCTCGGCGAGAGCGCTTGAAGGTCGGCCCCCAGTTCATTTTGTATTTCTTATTTTAATTTCAAAAATACTTCCGCCCATAAACTCGGGTTACTTTACTACTTGAAATGACGCTGATGGCTTATGAAAATTAATGGCGCGCCCAAACTGAGAATAAACGCGACCGCGGGCCGTAAACCGCATCATCGTCCAACAGTTATTGGCATCTGAAATTACGAGGCCGCGTACGGTTTTCCGCAGAACTGCGAAAAAAATGGATAATGCAATTAATGGGAAAGGCGACATGGTTTTATACTAGTTTCATATCAACAATAAATTGATGAATTTATTCATCGCATAGCTTCAATGACAAGTTGGACTGGCGTAAAGCGGAAAGAACAATAGTGGTGGCCAATAAAATAAGAGTGCCAAACAAAGTTCACCAAAATCCAATTAATTTCGTGAGTTCTTGATCAGATAAAGTAAATTAATTCACTTCGTGTGTGCACACCTTTAGGCTTCATTGCTGGAGTATTGTAAACCAATTTCATGTTTCTTATTTCCGAACACAAAAACTTGTTTACTGTTTCAGCGAAATTCCACTAGGCAAAAAAATAAGTGTTTTTCTTTTATGCCCATTGCTATTCGCATGACAATTTCGTGAAGAATACAGTAAAGATTAGACAATTTCATACATGACTACTCGAGAGCTATAGTAAATAATGGGTCGCGCAAAGCATTGTACACCTGAAGAAAAGCGTCTAATCTTACAATTAAGAAGTGAAAACAAGACATAACTACGCTTTCATTGCTAACGCACTGAAACGATTACCATGTGTTATTGCAAAGGTTTTAAAAGAACAAAACGTAACAGAAAAAACACCAGAAAGGAAAGGCTGTCCGAGAAAAACAACATGAAAACTTGATAATCGTATAGCACGTGAAGTTGGTAAAGATCCCTTTTTGACATGTGACTATAAACACGAGATTTTGCTTAAACGTCAGTACCCGGTCAATAAGAAGACGCTTAGAAGAATGAAAATTGTATGGTAGAGTTGCCAGAAAAGTTCCATTAATAAGTGAAAGAAATATACAGCAAATATTGAAATTTTCTCGAGACAATTGTAATCCAAACTATCAACGAAATTGGCACATTCTTTTCAGTGACGAAACAAATATCTTTGGATCAGATGCGAAGATTGTATGTACGAAGACGTAAGAATAGGAAATCAACCCAAGAAATACTATTGGTACAGTTAAACATGGCGGAGGAAGTGTTAAAGTGTGGGGCTACTTTTCTTATAATGGAGTGGCCCCTATATTTAGGATTAAAGAAACTATGACCAAAGAAATTTATTTGCACATCTTGCAAACAGTCATGCTACCCTGTGCGGCAGAAAATATGCCGTTAAGATGAGTGTACCAGCATAATGACCCCAAACATAAGGCACGCACAGTTAAGCAGTGGTTTATACGCAATCAAATATCAGTTGTAGAGTGGCCCTCGCAGTCACCAGACTTAAATCCTATTGAGAATCCTTGGAAAGAGTTAAAAAACCCAACTGCGTGTAAAAAATCGGCAAACAAAAATATGCTCTTGGAAGAAGTTAAGAAAGCATGGTATTCCATCCCTGTAGAAACTTGCAGAAAATTGATCGATTATATGCCAACAAGCGGGGGATGTCATGACGGTCGTGTGGTATATAAGGTATGGGCAACACCTAGAAGATGACGTGTGAGCTCCTGCAGAATCTGCCGAAGACATATTCTTGGTATTAGAAAGTTCTGGCGAATAACAAGAATCTGCGGTATAATAACGCCCTGTCTTTCCCATACACCCAATAGACCCAAGTGAATCCTTTCGTTTTAGACTCAAATAGTGCCCCCCTAATCACTGATATACATATAAATGATTATGTCTCCGTTGTGGCCCAAACTGGGCATAGTTCTTTGATTTCAAAGTCGTCAATATGTTCATCAATAAATTCATCAATTTATTCACGAATTAGAACCGATTCTATTTCGATCCAATTTATCGACGTGAATTCTGTCAATTCAGTAGGGCTAACGCACAAAAAAAGTGAGGTGATGGTTCTTTGGTTTATGTATGACACAAGTTTAGATAACCTTACACTGCAAATTACCAGTAAATGTTGGTACAATTGACCACTGACAATCACCACATGCAAACTTGAATTGGTGTAAGACAAACTAATCAGTCCAAGAAGTTCACAAGAAGTTGATGAATAAACTCATCAACTTGTCGGTGTAAAATTTAGGCATTCAGTTAAAGATGGATTCTAGACGGAATATAAGAAAAATGCTTTATTTCCAAGTATTTCATACCACGTAAAATACACTGTCTGCAAATGAAATCGCACCACCCAAAAATGGTTTATTGAATATAATGGCCTTGCTATTGCAGGTGTTAGAAACATTGAAAAGAGTGCCACCCCCCTGTATAAATTTGGAGAAACCAAAAAATTTGCGGTTTGACTTATTTTGTAGTTATACATATCTAGTTCTTTCGGAACCTTCGCCTTTTTGAAAAATTCAAGATAGTGGACCTTCAAATAGCCATCATCTGCTGAAAAAACGATATAGAAAAAACCAAAAATACAGAAAAAAAAGAACTTCATGTACTTGGATGCACTGAAACCTGTCTGCTATAAGTCTGGCATTGAAATCGCTCCACGGCAGTGCTTCGTTCCTAAGACAAAAATAAAAAAATGTAATTTGAAATCTACAGTGTGTAGTATTGTTTATTGCATAGGTTCTTCATCCGTATGTATTGTGGCTATAAATTTCTGTTAGGATTGGCTCCCGTATGCTCATGATAGCCCCATCAATGTATCGTTTCCATGCATCGCGTTTATCACTTTATTGGTCATAATCATAACTTATTATGCGTATACGCTGGTCATAAATAAAGTAGATGAGTAAATATATGAGCAAACCACTTTTCCATGTAGTTTTGTATAATCTACAACTTTCCCTGTATTTGCTTAAAGATGGTATTCAAAACATTTCTCGGTTTATATACTGTTTAACTTTGTATTCGGATTAAAAAAAAAAAAAAAAAAAAAAAAAACTCATGCCATCTTATAGTTGTAAGTATGTAGGTATTTTTGCATATTCTCGTCACTGGTTAATATATTTTTAATTCCAGTACGGTTTACCTGCGCCTGACTGCGACTTGTTTTTTTATAAAATTAAGAAAATGAAAATCTCGATCTAAATTTACAGTGGTCGCGGTTGGTGATATTTCAGTTAATATCTTGAAAACGACGCATGGGACCCACTCCCTTTTTAGGTGATGACTATACACTCTTACAGAAAGGATTTATAGTGAAAAAACCGTCAACAGTTTGCGAAAAATTTCAAAAAACCTGAGCACTCGGATCCACTTCTGTGGAATATTTGCGAATTTTTTCATAATCAGAAACAATTTTAGATTTTTCGATTTTTTACAAAATATTTTTTTTCAAAATGTTATGGCCATTTTAATTTTAATTTTATAGGAACATTTTGTTTCCCAAAATAAAAATGACAATAACTTTTTGAAAAAAAAAATATTTTGTAACAAATCGAAAACCACCCTTTATATTTTTTTTTTTTAATTAAAAAAATATTTTTCCCAAAAATCCCCCCCATTACTGAGATCCCAGGGATCTCAGGTTTTTTGAAAATTTTTCGCACTTTGTTGACAGTTTCTTCACATAAATTCTTTCTGTAAGAGGTGTATAGTCTTCACCTCAAAAAAAAGGGGGTTTCCCTGGCTCTTTTTTTTATTTTTGGCCAACCCTATTTTACCCCCCCCCCCCTGGTCGGTAGCCGTGAAGGAGCTATAGATTTATATGTAGAAACCCAGTTCGGCCGAAAACGCCACTCCCGGTACATCGCTCTATAGCGCTCATCATAACTAATACTATTTGCGACAGAAAAAAGATCAAATTAGTATCGATATTTAGATTTTTTTTTTCTCGAAAACAATGCATTTTTACAATAAATTGTCAAGATTAAAAAGTTCTTAAAATCAGTCAAAGAATGCAGAATTTTTTAAGCAATTTTTTTAATTTTGCAAAAATTGACTGCAAAATCCAAAGATGCTCAAAAAATTTTGAAAGAATTCCAGTGCATATGCGTATTGCATACGCGAACTAAGCTAAACATTTGACAGTTTCGTTGGTATACCTACCCCTTACCCTGACTTTAACTTCATGAAATCCCACTGAAAACTATCGTTTGATTGCACGCGCTTACACAGTCTTGGCATACATGCTTCGTTTTGTACAAGACGACTTGTTGGTGCAAGCAGGCATACCTAATGGAAATTCAGTTAATCTTCAAACCGCTTTCACAATTAAAATGTTCGTCGGTCAAAGGCATATACTTGTACAAAAAAATATCATGCATGTTTGTAGTAACGTGCCCCTTAGAAACCTAAGGGTGTTAGATGGAAAATCGTTATGAGGAACACCCATTTTTTTGTAAATTATTTCTTGTAGGTATATGCATTGTTCTGTGAAATCAACATTTTCCCTAGGCAACAGTATTTTCAATTAAGATTGAATTTATATTGTTAACCATTCGTGGAAAATACTAAAAAGATTCGTAAAGATTCATAAAAGTTATTTTTTTCACTGATGTATTCTGGTTTCTACATTACTATAATTTACGCTTGACAATTTACGATGTGGTTTTCTAATGGATACTTTTTTATTTTCAGCAATAAACACGTTCTTAATAAGCAAACATAGTAAATAAAGAGAGATGTATGCTTCTTAGAATAAGCGAATATTTTACAGAAATATCACATTTATGTTTCTATTCGGCACATAATAATTATATTTTAATCATAGTAAATTGAAATACGGGAAGGTATTCTTAGAGTGCAATCATTCGTTTTAAGAATTAATTTATGAATCAGATTATCGTGTCACTTTCAGCCTGTCGTGCCCGCAGGTAATTTTAACCGTTCCACTCGAATATAAGTACGTAGATGTTTTATTTATCTTATATTACATTTACATTTTATTTAAATTTAATAGATACGAGATCTTGTACGTTCAGATTGACAGTTGACGACAAGAATGATCGGCTAAGAGTTAAATTTGAATCACACCACTGTTCATCAGATTTTGATTAACGAATTGGGGATGAGAAAAATTTGCGCAAAAATGGTTCCAAAAAACCTTTCGCAGGAACAAATGGACATCAGGAGAGAAAGGTGTCTTGACTTTTTGGAATCGATTGAAAATGATCCCCATTTTGTGGAATGTGTCATTAGTGGTGATGAGAGTTGGATGTTTGAGTACGACCAGGAAACTAAGCGCCAAAGCATGGAATGGCAAGCTCTCTAAGGCCAAAAAAAAAGCAAGAATGAGCAAGTCAAAGATCAAATGCATGCTGATTTGCTTTTTTGATAGCCAGAGAATTGTCCACAAAGAGTTTGTGCCTCCAGGCCAAACAGTAAATCAACACTTTTACAGAGAGGTTCTTGAAATTTTTTTAAAAGGGTCATGCGTGTGAGACCAAACATCAAGAACAACTGGATGTTGCATCACGAAAATGCGCCTTGTCGCACAGTCATTTCAGTCAAACGAGTTTTTAACCAGTAAAAACATTCCTTCTGGCTCGTCAGCCTCCTTATTCGCCTGACTTGAGTCCTTGTGACTTTTTTCTCTTCCCGAGATTGAAAAATCACCTCAAGGGACGCCATTTTGGGACCATAGAAAACACTCAACCGGCTGTAACCGACCAGCTGAAAGCTATTCCAGTATGAGTTCCAGCACTGCTATCAGTCTCATTACTTAATTTACACACTTCGTATACTACTTCCATCATTTTATATACATGACATTAAGATTTGAATATGTAAGTCTCTTGGATATGTTTATATTCTCTCAAATAGAACAGCATATGAAAAGAAGTATAACAAGTTTTATATGTTAACTACTCTATAGATATCCAATTACAGACACCAGACTAATAGGTACTTTATGGATTATCACATGATGCATAATTAATAATTAGTCATCAACAACAAAAATAAAACACTAAATTAACGGTATGTTTTACATGGTTGCCAAGTATGTAAATAAGTACTCCCTGGAAAATATAGGAATATATCATGATTGCCAGAATTTCCTAAGGTATGTATCTAAGGATTTTTCCAAAAGATAACCTATACAAGGTAACACTAAGCGACGCGAAAGCACTTTCGCAAACTGGGTAATAATTTTCTAAGAGTTAAATTTGGGTTTATTGCTTCTCAATCTCTTCAATTTCTCATAAATGGAGAATCCCCATGTGTTTCTTCCTGGATATTCCCGGAAAACAGAGATATATAAAGAAACTAACAAAATGTAAGCAACTAGATATCATATAAGTAAGTAATGTAAGCAATAAACTAGATATCAATTATAAACATATAAATCAACCCGTTTGTGACAATTAATACTTATATAAAAAAAGTAATACATAATATGATTACCAATAAAATTGAAATATCTAAGAGTAAATCCATAACCTATGATTCACAGAAATGTTCAAACTCATAACAACATTAATCATTATTAAGATTGATATAAACAGAGATTTCAACAAATAATCTGTTTGTTAGTTACTATAAGCATAATTATATAAATAATAAACAAACTATCTCTTTCAGTGAAAGTACCATTTGCATACGTAGTTCCAATGATAACTACTAAGTTAGATTTTTTTTATTTCTCGACGGATTTTTTCTTCACGAAAAATCAAGTAATCGATTAACAATTCAAGTAATTTTCCGACAAATTTACATACCTTGAGAATATATTTAAAACCATGTCAAATGTCTCAAGAAACTGGTGAAGGATCCGGTTAAAATACGTACATTAGAAATTGACAAATAGTTGGGAAAAATTGTGAGGCCAACCAAGGATATGTTATCTTTTCGATTAAAAGTTATCTTAAAACCATAAAAGTCGATGCAACTAATAATTCGTAAGTCATTATTATCGTTGTTGGTTAAAAATGGTAATTTAAATGTCAGGAGGTAGAGGGTCAATTTAAAGTATAGTATTTTCATCGTGTAACCAATTTTGAATTAAGTTAATGCGGTGAATCTGCGTCTTATCATGTTGAAAAATTAATTTCGTGCATGTAGGCTTCTTGAAACTTTGGTCTTATTGCATCCAATAATTTCAAAATATTTAAATGCATCTAGCTGCCGAATAACCGTTAAAATTCTTATTAGTTCGAAGCGATTAACTTGTATCTAGGGTCCGGAAAGTGTGCTACAACGCAATATATGTACAATTCTATGATAATTAAAGTATAAACCGTATTTTTGAAACGCCTTGTAAATTATGTATGCATAAGTACGCCACTGACCGTGGTGTAACGCGATGGGACTCCCGTGGCGGGTTCGAGGGAAGTCTATATGCAATTTGTCCATATAGCGTAGCGAGCGTTCCGTTGTCGAAATTTAGAATTGTAAATTAGCACGTAGACGGATCACATATTTTATGTATTCCTTGTAATCGTCGATATATATTTCGTAGACGCCGAGAGTGTGAAAGACATTTAGATTTGAATATCCATCAACCATGTATTACTGGTACTGTTAGAAATGAGCAATTAATTACCACATATTTTATAAGTTGGTAATGTCTAGTCGAAAATGTTAGGTGACCGATCTATTATGAGCAACGTACATTATTAGCACATTTTTACTCCTGTCTCTATCATATGTTCTTCTGTCAATGACATGACGGATTATGACTCCGACCCTGCGTTGTAGCACATTTTCCAGACCCTACTTATATACCATGATTATTGTCAAAAACATGCTGGGCTATACAATATTACTATATTCTACCTATTTATCATTTACCGTAAGTAATCAGTATGTTCTTTCAATCTAGTTACAAATGATCTTTTTGTTTGCCCAATATATTTTTGCTCACATTCTTTACACCGTAGTTCATAAATTCCCGACCTCCGACTGATATTTATTTTGTCTTTTGGATTTCCCGAAACTTTTTATAAGAATATATACTAGGGTGATTTTTTTTTCAACTATTTTTTTAACTTTTCAGTCCCCACTTGAAATTTTGTTGAAAATGTCGAAAAAAAATCCCTGAAAGTTACAGCCCTTAATATTAATTTTAAGTACTTTCTCAAAGCGTGAAAAAATTTTCCATTTAAAATACACGTAAATCGATTTTTTTTTTTCAAATTTCTATCTCAGTCGCATTTTATGCTATTACATTGGTCTTGGTCTCGATTTACTACGATAAAACACTCTACAAAAGTGCATATTGCAGCGAAAATGTAACTTGTACTGCTGAGTTGGTACGGGTCGCTGAAGTTGATTTTTACCCAAAATTCTCGTTTTTTTTTTTTGCTGTTACCTCCGATATTATTAATTTTTGCCAAAAAAAAAAAGTGCAAATGAAAAATTTGTTGGAAATTTGATTTACTACAAACGAGAATTTTGGATAAAAATCAACTTCAGCGACCCATACCAACTCAACAGTACAAGTTACATTTTCGCTGCAATGGGCACTTTTGTAGTGTTTTATTCTGAGTAAATCGAGACCAAGACCAATGTAATGGCATAAAATGCGACTGAGTTATAGAAATTGGAAAAAAAATCGATTTACGTGTATTTTAAATGGAAAATCTTTTCACACTTTGGGAAAGTACTTAAAATTAATATTAAGGGCTGTAACTTTCAGGGATTTTTTTTTCAACATATTCAACAAAATTTCAAGTGGGGACTGAAAAACAAAAAAATAGTTGAAAAAAAAATCACCCGTGTATACGCTTAAACATATACACAATTAAATTATTTCTGTGGTTTTTGAATTATTACACGAAAAGTATGTATGCACAGTGCTTGAGGCGAACTTTTGCAATGAACTCTCTGAACGTTACATTGTTACCTATGTACATATCTAACCGTATAAAGGCATATCAGGACGTCAGGCGTACTGTTTTAGGTAAACTTTTATGGTAGGCCTACACATCATTTACCAATATCGCGTAATATTTACACGGCGATTATCTAAATATTTTATCAGCGTAATTTAAGAGTATGTTTTGTGATATGTGAAAGTGATACATTTTCGCTCACGTGTTTGAAGTATTTTTCTTTATTATTTTTAATAACTAAATCATGTTATAGTTATTTACAATACTTATAGGTACGTATCTTTTGTACAAGCTCGTTGACAGGCCAACCGAAATGTGTACATAATATGTAAGGCTAATTAAAATTACAGTATTATAAAAGTTTCAAACGTAAGTTTGTAGAAATTAAAACTGACTAAAAAAATTGACTAAGAAAAATCTAAACGTTAAAATACAAAAATAAGTGCATGTATTCCCAATATTGGTTAAAATATGTATTAGAAATTCGCTTAAAAATATTTTGAAATCATACGTTTTTGTGGATTTCATGATCAGAGATGGGCGACGTCAACAACGTCATGTCGAAATTGTATTCTTTCGCGTCGACTTTGATGTGTTTCTATTTCAATACGGAGAAGTAAACAAGCGACAAGTCAACAATATATCCGTTGATTCATTAGTGGCAAGGTTCAACAACGCACTATACAACTCTATGATAATTAAAGCCTATAAACCGTATTTTTTAAGCGCTTCGTAAATTATGTAAGCGGGTAGTTCTCGCCCGTGCATACGTACGCCACTGACCTGCCTGGTCCCCACTGATTATCATTTGTTATATGCCCTCAGCAACACTTAAATAAATCGTTTGACAATCGTCACCATCTACAAATAGTGATACACAACTTTTTAGCTTCACAACCGCGTGAGTTCTGGGAACGTGGTATCCGCGGTCTGCCTACTCGTTGGCGACAAGTTATAAAGTCGGATGATGAATTGAAATCCTCCAGTTTATAAAATAAATTATTATATTTGAACATACGAGGTGTGGCTATTAAATAACCGAACTGATACTGCTACCAGCGCGCTGCAAGCGTGTCGCGACAAGTTTGAACAGAACTGTGTCCGGTGATACTTTTCCCATCCTGAGCTCGCTGGACAAGCCAGTGGGTCGCTCAGTTTGACTGTAGCAGTAGTTTTAATTAGTCTACGCGCCAGTGACGCGTCGAAAAAATGTTAAGTGTTCAGATGGAGTAACGGGTTAATCTCAAGTTTCTTGTTAAACTGGGGAAAACTTTTCAGACGCTTATGCAATGTTAAAAGAAGTGTACTGGAATGATTGTTTATCCCGCACACAATTTTTTGAATCGTTTAACATGCGCAAAGTTTGCGCAAAAATGTTGCCAAACTCCTCATTCCCGAGCAAGAGGAATCGAGAATGAACATTTGTGCTGACATTTTAAGCAACTGAAATGGCTTGTTAGATACTGGTGATTACTTGTGATGAATCTTGGTTTTTTACTTACGACCCTGAAACAAGCGATTAAAAAACACGGAAGTTTGAACCAGCTGACTTCAGCGCTTTCAACATAATAGGAGCAGAGAGATCGCCAAGGGGAATTGAGGCGAAAAAAGTTGTTACTGTAATTGGTAAAGAATAAAACTGTTATGACAGCAGTTCGGTTATTTACTGGGAACACTGTATAGGCGGGCTCAATACTTTTGAATGAACCGGAGTAATTTATTTAAAAATATTTCAATTTACAACTAATTAAAAGCGTTTATGAACATCTTCCGTCACGTATGTTTGAAGTTATAAATACTATAGAGGGCCCTACATATTTCGTAGTACACCTGTTATAATTTCGCTCTAAATTTTTATGGTTTAGTTTTACTCGTGTTTATGCAGGTGTCACGAGTTGCACTTTATTATTATGGATGCTTTACTTTTACCTTTCCCAGAAAGTTTGTGAAATTGTTTAAATTTACAGTAATAATTAAATTAAATTAAATTAAATTTACAGTTTTCATTGAATACTTTATTCTCTATTTTTCTCCAGTTATAGTTTATAGTAGTAGAATGAATAAAGGTAATGGTTCGATACCTAACATGCCACTGTTTTGATTGATAAACAAGGACAAAACTTACAGCTCACCGCACCTCAACAGAAAGAGTTTCTTTGAATACAATATATAGGTGTCCCGGAATGTATGTCACAAACTTCAGGAGGTGATGGTATATATAAGAATAATATTAAAAGTCTTTATAAACATACCTCCGCAATCTCCCTTTGGAGTTATGACCCTCTTTAGGTATCTCAGACGGACATATTCATTTCTTATATTTTTGGGGTAGGAAGATGAAATTTTGAGAATAAAGTTGAGCAAACAATTCCTTATTTAGTGAGAATATGAATAAAATGCAAAAAACGTAAAGGGTATTTTTCTAACACAGTACATATTTTTGGCGCGAAAAAATTCGGTTATTATATTATTTGTGGCTCAATTATTTCTATAAAGATGATTCGATTTCAAATATTTTCTTCTCTAGATATTTTTCGAGAAACGTGACGTTTTCCCGTAAAAAAAGTTAAAAGAGACCTCATTGTTCACTACGGTGGTTAAAATATTTTTAATTTTTTTCTTTGCTCTTACCCTCTCAAATGTTTTTATTTGATGTAAAAAAATCTCTCCAGACGAGCGCTGTAGCTCAACTCTAAGAGTCCGCTTTTTTATTTTAGTTTCCCATTTGATTAACATGGAAAAATTTTGATTTTTATTCAAATTGAAATTACATGTAATAAATCAACTCAATTTTTTTAAATAACCATAATATATTCTTAAATCGGACTCTTTAGTGACTTTAGCTGATTCTAAACTAGTCTAGATGGCAGCACTTGGATAACTAGAACATATGGACCATATTAGACCATATGTTCTAATTATCATAAGTGCTGCTTGGGTTTGTCTCGGGGTGACAATGAAGTGGCCTTTTTTAACTTTTTACGGAGAACGACACGTTTCTCGAAAAAATATCTAGGAAAAAGTTTCGAAATAGAATTATCTTTTTATAAAAATAATTGAGCCACAAGTAATATAATAACCAGAATTTTTTCCCGCCAAAAATATGTACGGGGTGTTCGAAAAATACCCTTTACGTTTTCTGGATTTTATTCATATTCTCACCAAATAAGGAATTGTTTGCCCAACTTTATTCTCAAAATTTTAACTTCCTACCTGTACCCAAAAAAATATTAGAAATGAATATGTTCCCTGAGGGATACCTAAGGAGGATCATTACTCAAAGGGAAGCATTTGCGGGGTATGTTTATAAAGACTTTTTAATATTATTTTTATATGTACTATCACCTCCTGAAGTTTGTGATATACTTTCCGGACACCCTGTATACTCTTGTGTTCGAGACAGCATTTCCGACGCCTCGCTGTGTTTGGATCTTATTCCATGCCCCACCTTCTTTTGAACATGGACAGTAGATTGAGGATGCAGGAGGAGTATGAGGAGGAGGAAGGTCTTGTGTATGGCCCACGGCAGATTGAACGTAAGCAGCTTTGTTTAAAAATATCCTTTTAAAAATGTTAAACTCGATTTTCTCAAAACCATGGTTTTTGACCTCATTGACATGATTGAAGAAAAACTACTCAACCGACTGCCCCGATTTTTTAATACATTTTGTACACATTTATAGCTATAGCTCGACCAAAATCAAAAATATGGTAACGAATGTTCCGATTTTCAGTTGATTTTCCGACATCAAAAATGGGTTTTTTGAACAACGGCCGCCATTTTTTAATTTTTCGGTGAAAAATGTTCCTTTATAATAATTTGCCTTTTTTTTCTGATGTTCCTGACGGCCGAACATGTCAATCATCATTTTTTGATGATTTTTTGATAGTTTCTTCGCTAAAAAAAAAATGTTTTCGTATTCAAGGTAGAAAGACCCCTTAATAAAGTATTTGTTCATTTTAAAACAAATTTTCTTTGAATTAAACAAATAGTATTTTAGCACAAAAAATATTTATTACATTAAATGTAATAAACTCTCTCTCTTTCTAAAACCCAAAACTAAACATAAAACTAAAAAAATCGTCTGTTTTAAATAATACATTTTCCAATTGTCACATTAACTACATCGACATAAGTTGTATTATGTAATGGAAGAATAAAAAAAATAGTCGCAATCATTTGCAACGTATCGTGCATATGTACGAAATTATCGCGGAATATCCCTCTGAAGTGATGAGAGGGCACCAAGGCCATCAAGGGAAAGAAATAGCGGACTTCCTTGCAAAGAAAGGGGCGGAAGTTCCACTGATAGGGCCGGAACCCACCTGGGGTCTGTCTTACCCGGACAGCCAGGAGGGTCATGAAGGACCTATTAAGAGAAAAACATATATCGCACTGGGCGAAAGTCCCAGAGTTGAGACACTCGCGGATGTTCATTGGCGAACTATCCTGGGACAAGTCAAAAGACTTCATAAAACTGGGTAGAAACCAGCTGAGATGGATACTTAGTAGAACTGTTTGTCCACTCATGCGACATCTTACGATAATCGGGGTGAAAAATGATCCCGATTGCAGAAGGTGCGGAGAGGGAGGAAGAAACCTCCCTCATATTATGCGAATGCCCAGCGCTGGCTACTATCAGGTATTCGAACTTTGGGGCTAGAACAATAGAACCAAAAGAAGTGACAGACGCTCCATTAGAAACTGTCCTTTTATTAAGGAAACAGGACTAATGGAATGACTAGACTATGGGGGCACAATAAGCATCGCTTAAGTGCACGGGGCATGTACCTACCCCCATACGTAATCGTAATCGTAATCGCGGAATATACCCAGCCCAGTCTAATAGATTATTTCGATGCGGCATCAACTTAAGCTTTCCTCTGTACATTCATTCATAATTCAAATTGATTTGTTTGTGAGGATACTTCGTTTAGAATAAATATGACGGACGCTGTTCGGAGAGCCTGATCATTTCTAAATTGCGCATAATTAATTATGATTTACTTCGTATCCGCTGGTGCTACAGACTGTTTAATGTTGAACTGTGGCGAGCGTATAAAGGAAAAAAAGGTAACATCTGCACGAAACTGAATACAGTTTAAAATAATACACATAAAAACATTTTATTCTGTATATATCTTTCAATATATTCTCTAGTCTGTACGACAGCTTCAGTTAAGGGGTAACATTACCTTGTGGGGTCAAAATCGAGGCTCATTTTCTTGTAGAATTTATTGTAGAAAGGCAAAACAATTTACTGAAATTCGGTTTTTAGACATCATTATACATCTCTGAAAGTGCACAAAAATATTTAGTCATTTAAAAACAAAATGGCGGCACAACAGCTCTCGGAATGAAATATCTTTTTTTTTTTCATGACCTCCATGGCAGTAAACCTACAGGTCGCAATTGTGCATCTAGAACAAAAAACCAAAAAGATTTTGAAATTACATCGAAAAATCTAGTGAACGACCGTTGAACTTTTCGAAATATCGATTTACAAAAAAATGTTTTTTTGGAAAAAATCGGCCGAAAATCGGCTATAAAATCGGTAAATTTTCATGAATCAAAAAGTTCTACGGGCATTCACTAGAAAATTCAATTTTTTAGCTACAGTTAAAATTTAAAGTCGGTTGGTTGAAAATTATAGGCGCTAGATTTACGGCCAACTCGAAAAATGTTTCAAGTACGTACTATATTTCCATGTAATTTTTTTTTTACCCCCCATTGGCGATTCCCCGGCCCCCCCCCCTTCCCTCCCAATCCAAAGTTTTCCTCCCCCCCCCCCCCTTTTCCCCTTTTTTCTTTCCTTCTCTTTCCACGTTTTCTTTTTTTTTTTTTTTTAAAGGCCCCCCCCCCCCCCCCCCCCCACACCCCCCCCCACCCACTTTAAAAAACCCCCGCCCCTTCACTCGGAAAACATAATTTTTCGACCACTTTAAAAATTTTCCCTCACATAAAACCATTTGGATATCATTTTTGCATAGTTAAGGAAGCATTTAAGCCAATAAAAAATGGTAAAAAAATTTACAAGTAATGTTACCCCTTAAGTTAAGTTCTTCATCTAAATCCGCTAGAACTTGAAGGGGTTATGGGGTGTCGTAAGCCTTGGCAACCGAATTTTTTAGATGCCATATGTAGGTATGATATGTAGGTTCCATTTGTTATTGTCTTTATGTCTAATAAATTCTTTCAATTTTTTTTATGCATCTTCAATTTATCTTCGAAAACCTTCGAGAAAGATTCGTGGTATCTTTTCTTCCGTGTTTTATGTACTGATGAGTCTTCCTTTTGGGCCTGGACTCCTAGAAAGAAGGCATGACTAGTGCGTGGTCAGCCCCTTTTCCAGCGATCAGTTAAACATCCGGTTAAAGTCTGTTAATATACGAAGATTATGTATGTATTTACCGGAAATCTTAACGTTGACAGAATGAAACTATTGTACCAAAATGGTCTTTGGCAGAATCAATGAGGACAGGATCCTACAAGAAGATAATGATCCCAAAACATCGTAGTAGACTTTGAGCGCAGTGGAAAGCTGAACACGGTCTCAACACATTAGCCTGGCCTTCACAATCACCAAACGCCAATGGCCATGTAGAAAACGTGTGGCCCTTAATGAAGCAACAGCTTAGTGGAACACGTGTATTATCACTGACCCAGCTATCACAAGTACGTAAGAGTTGGAAACGACCATAGAGGTCGTTTCCAAAGGAATGTGCCAAAAAATTCGGTGAAAACTATGCCTCAACTGGATTGGACCGTATATTAGGTCCAGTGCATCAGAGAGATTATGTGCAAAAAAACTTAATATTGTAGGTGCTATAGGTTGGGCAATATCGGCGACACGTTTTTATGTGACAAACTGTAGGTAGCGATTGCTGATACGTATGTAACGCACATCCTCTCCCGGTTATGTTTCGACAAACGGTACTTATCTCGATAAAATATGTTTTGGTTACTATTTATACTGTGCAGTGATAACAAGTTAAATATGCGCCTACGATTAATTCATTACAATTTATCCACTACGCTTACTATATGAAACAGACACGTTGTGTAATGTGTAGGTAAATACTCAAATATGTATTTGTATCCTACTATATACGGTGATGGTGATATCTGAAGCATGTATAAAATACACATAGGTACCTGTAAAAACTCATCTTTGCACTGAATTACAAGCTGGCACTCAACAGAGCATAAATAATAAACGTTAAAAAAAGAAGCGTGATGCGTTCACAGGATATGGCTAGTTATGCCGCTAAGCAGCCAATTCTACAATGGCTTGTTTATTTAAATAAATTCATCTTAAATTCCGCTTTAACTAGCCTTTAAATGAAACTGCTGAACTTCTATCAAACGTCCGAAAAATAATTATGAGCGATTTTATTATAGAGTTGTTTCCGTTTTCGATTTTTGGCTTGACGCCAATTGAGAAAGGGCATTCTATAAATTTCCAATAAAAATAACTTGTTTATTTTGCCTACTAGCACAAGTTTGAAATACCTGTGAGCGTACATTTATTTTTTTCGTATTTATTTATAGATGATTCACCGAGTTGACATTTTGAATAACATAATGAGTTCGTGAACTCTTATTATTTTTCGAATAATAAACGAGTTTATTCAAGGCTGGTAAATCTGACCTCATGTTTGTAAAACGAAAACAGCTGCCATGGTTTTGGGACCACCATTTATCAATTTTGTAATAGGAGTATGTACATATGTAGGTGTGTGTCACATAAGATGTAACAAAGGTGTCATTAAATAAAATAATATTTTTTTATGAATTGGATACAGTCCTTTATATTACATGTCTATCTATTCCTGTTCAAAATCTGAGATGTGAAATACCTAAAAATGCTAGTTTGATGTACTCTTTGAAAAATTAAATAGGTACTTTAAAATCAAGAAAATCGTTTTTGAAGCAATCGAAAAAATACGAGGTGTAGCTATTAAATAACCTGACTTAAATAACTGCTGACGTAACATTTTTATTCGTTACCAATTACATTCTGTCAGTAGCAACTGTTTCGCCTTCAATGTACTCCTCCCCCAACCCCCTTGGCGGTCTCTACACCGCTCCATACGACTTTTCCATTGTTGAAAGCAGTGCTGGAAGTCCGCTTCTGTCAGCTGGTTCAGAAACTCCATCGTTTGTGCTTTAACCGCTTCCACACTTTCGAATCTTGTCCCTTCAATGTCACCGTGTCTAACAAGCCTTGACAATCAGTGTCAATGTTGTTTAGAATGTCAGCGCAAATATCTATTCTTGATTCTTTTTCCTCGGGAGTAGGAGTTTTGGCACCATTTTTGCGTAAACTTTGACCATGTTGAACGATTCATGCAAAATCTGGCGGACATATTCTTTGTCGATTCCTGTTATTACAGCAAGCCCTCGGATTCTTCGATGACGATCTTCGCGGATTATTTTATCATTTTTTTTAACTTTTTTTCTCCCCCCCCTCTCCCCCCCTTTTTTGTAGCCTGTACTTCCCCCTTTTTTCGCCCCGTTTGGACCGCCAGCGGCCCTATGACGACGTCTGAGTCATTCTAGAACCTTAAAAAATTGGTTTTTTTCTCAAGCTTTCATTTTGCCTGCACCCAGTAGATAACGTCAGGGCGATTTTCTAAATTTTTCCAAGAATTTGTCTCCCAGCTTTTAAAAACTTAAACAAACTGTTGTTCGAAATTGATGGAATGCATTAAGGGGTTTGAAAAATATTTGTTTTTTTTTAAATTTACTTTTTTTAAACTTTATTTTTGTAAAAATGGGGTAGAGGGAGAGGTACTTGCTAGAAAAGAAAAAAACTTTTTTTTAACTACTTGGGTATCTCTAAAGGATTGGTTTACGCATTCCAGTCGGAAATAAGGAAACACTCTTCCCCCCTTCTATGGGCGAAAACAAAAAGGAGGAAGAGGTTAGGGTTTTAAGGAGGTTAGTGTTCTTTTGATGATATCATTTTTTTCAAATATGGGTATAAGATCTTTGAAGTATTAAATTTGAATTTGTATTAAGTGATTGTGGTGAGGGAGGTGAGGCGCTTTTATAGGTGAAGGAGATTTTTTTTTTTTGTTGTAAAATTTTTTTAAAAAAAAAAATTTTTTGGTTTTTTTTTATTTAATTATTTTTTTTTAAATAATTTTTCTCCCTTTTTTGTTGTTTTTTTTTTTTTTATGGTTTTTTTTTTTTTTTTTTTTTTTTTTTTTTTTTTTTTTTTAAAAATATTTTTTTTTTAATTTTTTTAAAAAAAAATTTAAAAATTTAAAAAAATATAAACCCCTCTTCAAAACTTCCCAAAAAAAAAAAAAAAAAAAAAATCCACAAATATAAAAATTATTTTATTTATTTTTTATATATATAAAATTTTATAAAAAATAATAAAGAAAAGTATTTTTTTTTTTATTTTTTTTTTTTTTTTTTTTTTTTTTTTTTTTTTTTTTTTTTTTTTTTTTTTCATTTGTCTTTGTTTGAAAAAAAGAAATATATCGAAAATTCAAAAAAAACCATGTACGCCACACATTACTCCAACAAAAATTAAGGATTAATATAACTCTAGAAATCTGTGTATTATTAGTCAATTTCAGGAACAGTGATTTTTACGAAAACGATAGTAAGGATGGTAGATTTTTGGATTTTTATGATGTTTTTGGTTCAATGTTTTTCATGTCTAGGAAAAATTTGTACAAAATGACTCAGTTGGTCAAATATACATACACTGAAGATTTCCCTTTAATACGAGTCCAACAACTTCGAAAGGGATTTACTATTTTCGGAGTTATTTACGTTTCTTTGAAAACATTGAAATTTTACTTTTTTAGCGATATCTTTTCACACAAACGACATACCGTCTTCAACTTCGACCTATTAGACGCAGAATCTCACAAGCTGTAATCCTGTCAGAAGACTCATATAAAAAAAATCAATGCTGTAATACAAAAATTATCAGAATTTATCAAACTTCAAAAAGTGGGTGTATGATGACTTTCGTTGCTTACTGTACAGGGTTTGTCCGGAAAGTAATGTCAGTGAGCTTTGAAAAATGTTTTTTTATTGGTTCTATGTGTACAAATCTTTAGAAACTTTCAAAATACATTCCTCCTGCGTCCATACATTGGTTCCAGCGGGTCTTCCACGCATCCAGAGCCGCACGATAGTCGTTTTCCGGAATCGCCTTTAAAGCGTCGGTGCAAGAATGAATTCTTGCACCTTCTGAATGTTTTCACCGACCCAAAATGCTGTCCTTTCATTGGGGTTTTGAGGCGCGGAAACAGAAAAAAGTCTGGGGGCCACATCGGGGCTGTAGGAAGGCTGGGGAACAACGGTGATGCCTGCCTTGACGAGGTAATCGGCCACGAGGAAGCAGGTGTGCGAAGGCGCATTGTCGTGGTGAAGCTTCCAGATTTTGAGATGTCTGGGCGGACGCGATTCACCCTGCGTTTCAGCCGCTTCAGCACCTCGACGTAAAACTTTCCGGTTACGGTTGTCCCCTGCGAACGAACTCATGATGGACCAATCCCCGGCAATCAAAAAATCAAAATCATTGTCTTAATCTTTGACCTGGACATCCTGGCCTTCTTGGGGCGAGGGGAGTTCGACGTGTGCCATTCCGCACTTTGCCTCTTCGTCTCCGGATCGTATTCAAAGACCCAACTTTCGTCCCCGGTAATGACGTCATCAAGGAAAGCGGGGTTGTCTTCGCGGGTGTCCAAAAAGTTCTTGGCAGGTTACGACGCGCCTCGCTTTTTGATCGTCCGTTAGCACTTTTGGCACGAGCTTCGCGCACACCTTCCTCATTCCTAAAGACTCCGATACAATTTCGTGAACAATTTTTCGTAATATCTAATGTTTCGGAAATTAAATGGATACTTAGACGACGGTCAGTGTTCAACAAGTCACGCACACGTTTCACATTGTCGTCGGAATTGGAGGTTGATGGCCGTCCAGCGCGGTTCTCGTCGTTGACATCTTCCCGACCTTCTGCGAAGGCCTTGTGCCACCGGAAAATTTGCCTGTCCGAAAGACAATCGACGCCGAAAGCCTTGTTCAAAATTGGAATGGTTTCCGCAGCACTCTTCTCCAGTTTCACAGAAAACTTCCACCATCGCCATCCGTTGCTCAAGCGAACGTTGCATTTTTTCTTGCACCGGGTCACTGTAACGACTCTCAAAGAACGAGTGATGCGACCGCTACAACGACCGGTAGCCAACTGACGCTTGTTGGATCTTGTTGCCAGATCCCCCCACCACAATCCCAGCACGTAAAGCGCGGGCTGGCGCGTACAGTCTCGGGAAAAAAAATTCACTGACATTACTTTCCGGACAAACCCTGTATATTAGGTAGGTATCTATTTCCTCTGTTCTGTGGTTAAGTGTACTCAAGCTGTTTGATAAAAATAGGCATTTGTTACTAATTACAGAATGTTGTTTTATTACCTTTATGATCCGATATACCAAATCTTCGATAAGAATAATCGTACTGTAAATCTTGAATGCTTACAAGATCTCGACAAAAGTTAATTCGGTGCATATAAATCATCTTGCACAGTGCGATAATAAAATCTAATCGTTATAATTTTAATGAAACACTCACACTGGTGGATAAATAAATGGATCAGTTTAGTCAATTAAAAATTAATTATTTGAGATGCAGCCAAATATCAGAAACTAAATTTATCTAAAGTACATAACTAATGATAATAATTAGGGATGGCCGACTCTAGCATTATTATTAGTGTGTTCGAGGTCTTTATGTCGTCGACGTCGGTATTACACATTAAAAATAAAATGTCACACGTGGAAACGCTTAAAAAGCTACGGTTTGCTGGAAGAGTTCGAATTCATCGGTGATTTCTAAGATTTTTTTTATGGCGTGACCGTAATATGTAGTTTGTTAGGAAAAACTGATGTATAGGAACAATCGCGATTATAGCCGTCGCATAAATAGTGTGAAACATAAAAATAAAAAAAGTATGCCCTTGAGAACTCAGTTTATGTTCGACTTACTTTTAATGCTACGTGCCTGTGATATACCTCTCGATGTACATACGATAAACAAATATTTCGTGAGTTCTGCGAGCAAATACGTCCCAGAGATCTCGTTACCAGGTCGCACAACATTACGTAATTATTTACCAACTGTACGTAGTGACTTGTAGATTAAAAGTGCATTAAAAAAATACACGGCTGTGATTATGTATTGACGAAACTTTCCCAATAAAAGCGAAACCTTCAAACAAAAAACTGGACGTTTTACCAAGAAGCTCCCGTTTGTACGTTTGGGTTTTGTTTTTTTTTGGTGTGGTTTGTTGTTGGGTTTTTTTTTTGTTTTTTGTGGGTGGGGTGGGGTGGTGGGTTTGGGGGTTTTTTTTTTTTTTTTTTTTTTTTTTTTTTTTTTTGTGTTTTTTTTTTTTTTTTTTTTTTTTTTTTTTTTTTTTTTTTTTTTTGTTTTTTTTGGGTTTTTTTGGTTTTTTTAGTTATTTTGGGGTATTCCCGCTTCTTTGTTTTTTTTTTTTTTTTTTTTTTTTTTTTTTTTTTTTTTTTTTTTTTGGGTGGTTTTTTTTTTTTTTTTTTTTTGGGTTGGTGGGGGGTGGGGTTTTGTTTTTTTTTTTTTTTTTTTTTTTGTTGTTTTTTTTTCTGGTTTTCTTGGGTGTTGTGGGTGTGTTTGTTTGTTTTTTTTGGTTTTTTTTTTTTTTTTTTTTTTTTTTTTGTTTTTTTTTTTTTGGGGGTTGGGGGTTTTTTTTTTTTTGTTTTTTTTTGGTTTTTTTTTTTTTTTGTTTTTTGGGGTTGTGTTTGGGTTTGTTGTTTTTTTTTGTTTTTAAAAGATCTTTTTTGACTTATTTTTTAAAAAATACATGACTCATTTGATTTTGAATATTGACAAAACATTTCCAGCAAATAAAAGCTGTTATTTTCACAATATGGGTAGACATAAATAATTTAAAAAAAAAAAGAAATGAAAAAAAAAAGAGAGTGGGGTGTTATTGAAAAATTTAAAAAAAAAGGTTGAGGTGTAAAAAGAAAGAAAAAAAAAAATAAAAAAAACAAAACCCCCTTTTTTTTTAAAAAAAAGGTGAGGAAAGGGGGATAAAAAAAATTATTTTTTTTTTGTTTATTATTTTATTTTTTTTTGGGAAAGGGGGGGGGGGGGGGGGGGGGGGGGGGGGGGGGGGGGGGGGGGAGAGGGGGGGGAAAAAAAAAATATATATTTTTTTTTTTCAAAAAAAAACATCCTCTCCTTTTCTCCTCTTCTTATTTTTTAAATTTTTCCCCCCCCTTTTTTTTTTTTTTTTTTTTTTTTTTTTTTTTTTTTTTTTTTTTTAATTTAATCCAGCCGAAGCCAGCTAATAAGGAGAGTCAGGTCAAATTTTAAGATGTGTCCGTTGAAACAGCTTTAAAAACTATTCATGGTAACTATAAAGGTTGGTGAATAAGGTAAAGGTAAAATAAGTTCGAAAGTGTATTAAAGAAAGACACCGGTTTTACCAAATTAAGACAAATTTGTACAAATCCATTAAATAAGTGCAAAGAGTATTTTAATTATGGCTGTAATACATCAGTAGATGTCGCACTGTCGTTCTCAAAATATAAGGCTATATGTCCCGTGGCACATTCCGGCCAACTCTAATAATAATGGCAAATAATATAAAAACAAATAAGTTTTAGCAAATTTTCGAAAATGCAGGGTTTCAGTTTATCCATATTATCTCAAAATCCACAAAATATAGAGACAATACGCGATTACTCATAAAAGTCTCTACAATTTTGCTAATTTAACCGTTTTCCTATCTCTTATAGTTTCCATATACAGATACATCCACCATCAATTCTTGACGCACTGTATACATACATATTTCATAATTATATGAACATTACCATATTATATAGAATGTTTTATTTATGTGTAACCATTTATAAAAACATTTTGAAATCAAATCTCTATCTATATCTATCTCAAAAAAAAAAACTACGATAACCTCACTTTTTGAAACATGAAACCCATTAGAATTGATTAGAACGAAACAGTCTAATCTCAAAGTTTCAAGTTCGAGAGAAATTTTTCAACCAGTTTATCTGGACTGATATTACAACATACGAAGTGCTGATAGCTAATAGTTTTCACGGACGGCCATGTATTAGCGATTTCGACATAGCCTTTGTAAATCCTCTAACAATTAACAGGAGCTTCATTCGATAATAACAGAAACCGCACAAACCTTTTTATGGTTACATAAAAGTGCAACGATAAACTGCACGCTTTATTATAATTTTGTGTAAACTAATCTATTTTTACTGCCGCTGTATAGAACATAATGCTCGCTTCAAACTTATCGTATATCAATTTTTAATCGCCCAAATTACATCACATTTGTTATGACCCACTAGCGGAGTTTATTAAAGTGATTCCTTTTCATTGCCGAAGTAGCAGGGTGAAGATACAGTTGCTCACGAAATATAGACCTAAAGCTTCTTTTTTTGAGATTTATTTCAGTGTACAGTTTTTTCTAGTGCGTTTTAAAAATGAGTGACGTTGATTTTGAGCTATGTATTCGTATGTTTTCGAGGTCGCTCTTTCGAATGCAATCGTTAAAATTTGCAAAAAAAATGATGTAACCTTCAATTTTAAACAAAAACCATTAAAAAACGCGACTTTTTTCAAGATTCTTTTTTTTTTGAATCGCAATTTCAGCTATGTTAGCCTCCTTTATACTACTCAAAAACAAATACAAACGTGCACTCGAGACGTGTACTTGAAGGAAACGCAATGAGAATAATTTAATTTTCTCATTTTTGAAGTTAAAATATTTAGATATGGCAAAAATTCAAAGGGTGATAGTTCTCGTTTTTTACCAGTTGCGGGATCATTGACACAAAAGAAGAATTTTGAAAAATTATTAGCACTCTAGGGGTTTTTGGGGTCGCTGATCACGACCCTGATGTCAGAATTTCAAAATTCAGGATTTCGAAATTTGCTGATTTCGTGATTAGCGACCCCGAAAACCCCCGATTTACAAAGTTTGAGGCAAAATAATCGAAAAATTTGAAATTTGATTCGGAATGGTGGCCATATTGGATCCGCCATCTTGAATTTTGAAATTCTGACATCAGAGTCGTGATCAGTGACCCCAAAAACCCCCAAAGTACTAATAATTTTTCAAATTCTTTTGCGTCAATGATCCCGCAACTGGAAAAAAACCACCCTTTGAATTTTGCCATATCTAGTTATTTTAACTTCAAAAATGAGAAAATTAAATTATTCTCATTGCGTTTCCTTCAAGTACACGTCTCGAGTGCACGTTTGTATTTGTTTTTGAGTAGTATATAAGGAGGATAACATAGCTGATATTGCGATTTAAAAAAAAAGTAATCTTGAAAAAATGGCGTTTTTTAATAGTTTTTTGTTAAAAATTGAAGATTACATCAATTTTTTTTGCAAATTTTAATGATTCCATTCGAAAGAGCGACCTCAAAACATAGGAATACCTGGTTTTAGTAGTTTTTTTCTTTATTTTTTCTATCAGTAATATGAGCCTCTAAGTTCTTGTCTCTTGACAGTGCACTTGGGCGTTAAAGAATTAAGGCATTCTCAGAACGGAGAGAGTATACTGAAGATGAACCACGCAGCGGAAGACCTTCATACAAGACGTTCAGATCGTCGGTTGACGACAGGAATGATCGGCGATGAGTTAAATTTGACTCACACCACTGTTCATCAGATTTTAACTAGCGAATTGGGGATGACAAAAATCTGCGCAAAAATGGTTCCAAAAAACATTTCGTAGGAACAAAAGGTGTCTTGACTTTTGGAATCGATTGAAAATGATCCCTATTTTTTGGAATGTTTCATTACTGGTGACGAGCCTTGGGTGTTTGAGTATGACCCGGAAACTAAGCGCCAAAGCATGGAATGGCACACCTCAAGCTTTCCAAGACCCAAAAAGCAAGAGTGCGCAAGTCGAAGATCAAATGCATGCTGATTTGGTTTTTTGATAGCCAGGGAATTGTCCACAAAGAGTTTGTGCCTCCAGGCCAAACAGTAAATCAACACTTTTACAGAGAGGTTCTTGAAAAACTTCGAAAAATGGTCATGCGTGTGAGACCAAACACCAAGAACAACTGGATGTTGCATCACGACAATGCGCCTGGTCACACAGCCATTTCAGTAAACGAGTTTTTAGCCAGTGGAAGTTATGAGGAATGAAAGAACCGTCTCCAGCGCTGTGTATATTCCCAAGGAAGCTATTTTGAGGAAGACAATACTGAATTGTAATTCTATTTGAACAAAAAACAAAATTAAAAAATCGGTGTGATTACTTAATTACACTTCGTATTACAATTATTATTATAATTCTTTTGACAGTCGGCTCTATTTAAAAGAACACTTACTTTCAGTAAGCAGTAATAAGTACATCGTATTTTTTAGTATTTCATCGAACAGTTACATTTAATTACTGACAACTTGGGAGAGTGGAGTAACTCGACGCAGTATTTATTTATTTTTTATACAAAAAAAAAAACTGACTAACTCCTTTTTACTGTTTTAGGTTCATCATTTATTACAATTTTCAATTTCTTGCGCAAGGATCATATCATTTTGCGTAAAAAATGTAAACAATTCCGATACAATTAAATGTGTCAAACTGACATTTAAGTACAAACATTTTAAGTAGCCACGGATAACATCCGACCGCATGATTTCTGTCCTCATAATATTACAGAAGATTGTGTGTAGGGAACTAATGGTGGTGTAAATATTTCTTTAATTGTTTTTTTTTTTTTTTATTTTTCTTCCGAATCGTCGGTCGAACAAAAATATTATGAGGAATGAAAATTGTCTCGCTCCTGATCTTGGTTCTAATGGTCTTGCTTCTGTTCCTGATTTTTTGCCTGACGCGAAGCGACGTTTTGACGTCCCACTTTTTAGCTTGCAAGCCAAAATAATTCTTAAAACACACCGACCAACTCTTGCCAGAGATGCTCTAAGCGCTTTAGGCTTAAGCTTAATACAATTGTTCTTATCGAGAGGTTGTTAAACAAAGTCGTAAAGCAATTAAAAAGCATTCTATAATTAGCAACAAATATTTCCATAAGTAAATATTTTCGATATAAGACGCATGAGGCAAAAATAGTATAATTTACAGAAGGTATAAGGCTAAAGAAGCTCAACGGCATTAAAAAACTATTATGAGAAACTGGATTATTTTTATACTTATCCTCAAAAAAATAGACGAAGTAAGTTTTTAAACAGTAAATAAAGAAAAAGAAAAAATCAGATTAGAAGACGCATTAGATAATTTAAAGAAATAAGGAAACACTTGCATCATCATCCCTTCAATAATTATACAGGGTGATTCAAAAATATGGCATCAAAAATTAGTGATATATACTACATAATCTTCCCGTATTTTTTGCCCTGCTCGGGTCGTCCTTAACAGAATTGCAGCCTTTCAGGGGGGGGGGGGGGGGGCTGCAAATAAGTTTTTTCAAATGCCTTCAAAAGCACTGATTCGGTATGGCTCAAATTAGGTACAGAAGCACAATGAATAACCGCAAACAACTTCGTGGGGTCAACATTTTATTAACACATAGAGGGCGCTAATGGCAAAAATGCCATGGAGCAATTTCAGTCTGGAGTTTGCAATCTGGACAGTTGAAATTAGTGTGATGCGCAATTTAATATTCTATAGGAAAAGGTTCGGAACTCGAAAAATGCATCGTTTTAGATAAAAACGCAAAAAACTGATTGAGATTTTTTCGTATTCACACCTTATTAAAAAAATCAAGTTGGCCAGGTTAACACCACAAAGATGGCATTTCCATTAATTTTTATTCAGAGAATGTATTAGTTACTATAGTCTGAGAGCTAAATAAAAAAAATACAGACCGATTTATTACTGATGTAGTATTTGCCATTAATTTGTGGTCCCATATTTTTTAGTCACCCTGTAAAGAGGTAGTACGATACGAGTAAAGAAGGCGAGATAACTTCGAAATGTTTCAAATAATACTCATTTTAAGAGTTTTATGTACTGTATAACTATGAAATAAACACTTTAAACGTTTCAAGTTTGATTTCAGGTTCCAAGTTTTCAGGTTTTCAAAATCAATTCTCAGTTATTACAATTATACTTTGTCATTTATTTGAAATTTGTTTTGTGTAGTAGCTAAACGTATATTTGATTTCAATTTTTATATGATTTGTTTCAATTTTAAATTTCAACCTAAAAATATTGTGATGCATTTTTTCCATATATGTAGTGTCGTGTACCTGGAAACATTATTACCTCCTGTACCTTAGAACTGTTCCAAGGTACAATAGGTTTCACGTTTTTTTTTCGAATGCATATCAGAAAATTGCAATAATACATAATAATACGTAATAATACAATAATACATAGTCAAAAAGTACAGAAGGTTACCCGAAAAGATCAGAAAAAGTTTGAAGCTGAGGATTTGCAGATTGGTGATTTTGTTTTAGTTCAATGTTTAAAGAAAAAAGGACCCGCAGAACATTACATTGGAGAAACACCTGTATGTACTGTACAGGATACTGATCTACAGTACTAGTCCGCCATCTTGGACGGTCCGCCATATTGCATTTATAGTAGTCATTTTATTATTTTTTTCGTATTCTCAGCAAACCCTTACATATGATACCCATATCATGGGAGTCGAAAAAATAACTAGTTCGCACAAAAAATAATTAGTCCGCCACAGGCCGTCCGCCTATTGGATTCAGAGTAAATTCATTTTATTTTCTTATTTCTTCTCAGCAAACCCTTTCATTTGATACCCATATCACGGGAGTGCGCAAAAAATAACTATTCCGCCATATTAGACCGTCCGCCATTTTGAATTTAGAATGACATAACTTAGCTAACCATGCATTGTCATCCAAACTAAACGTGTATGCAAAATTTCAAATAAACAAACAAACATACATTGCAAGTTAAATAAAAGCTTGTAAAATGGGACAAAATATGAAAAACGCAAAACAAACTAAAAAAATGTTCTCCTGCCCCAAGCAAATCTGGCGATCCCTCTAAATGGACTTTTTTAGGTTATGATTTTTTACATAAAATGTTGTTATACTGTGTAATCGGCCATCTCTTCGATGACATTTACCATCTCAATGCCCACGGGTTAAAACACCTCAACTTAATAAATTATACATGCAATTGGTTCAGCATTAAGGCGAATAGCTTGGCAGGTTTTTCTGAATGCAAGGCGCACGCCAAATGCAGCATTCGGCGAAAACGCTTGGCAGAACGTCCGCATTCGACATTCCAGTCCAAAATTACACGTACCGCGAAAAATGTTACACTAATCGTTCACCTACCGAGTATGTCAATAACATAAATCATAATTTCATTTAATTTCTGTTTTCCGAGTTTATTTCGGCGGCGTGAAATTTATTTTTCGTAGTCGGATTTATTGGCATTGCAATCTCTTTATTTTTATTGGCTGCGACCCTAAAATTCGTTTATTTGTATTACAACTCGTTCAGAATTTAGATGGGCACGCCTATATCAAAACACTTATAAAAAAGTTGTTTAACGTCTCTGATTATTTTGAAAAACAATGGGGCATTTATTTTGACTAACGCCGTTGGTTGACGATGTGGAGAAATCTGCAATTTGCTATTAAATAGCCTTTTGTTAATAAGTAGAGAAAGTAAATCTGGACAGTTAACTGGTTCCATATGAACTCTGACTTTTCTGTATTTTCGAAAGATCGAAGAAACAGTGTAATGAAAATTTTTTTTTGATAACTGTTTAAATCGATTTTCCGGAAAATAGTGGTCATACGATGATTAAGACCAAGATTACCTCTTTATTATAAAAAAAACTCGTTTTTTTTTCTCAAAAGTACAAAAAATTGCGAAGACAAAAGTTCCCTCCTCTTTGAGACGCCGCTGAACAACGTTTTAAAATAATTTTCAGGCAATTTGTTGTTAACCATAGCAAACAGCCACCATGCAAAATTTCATTAAATCGTCCCTAACGGTTTTGGAGATATTCTGAAAAATACCCTTTTCTTAAGTCACATTCAAGGCGCTGTAGCTTTTTTAGGAACAATTTCAGGACGCATGTTATTAAGAAAAAATATCTTATTTTTCAATGTAGAATATACTGTGTCCGCCGTAAAGTTGGAACCATGAGATTTTTTTTAATATTAGATTTTGATAAAAACTTTTGGTGACAATCACTTCTGCTTCCAAAATAACTTAAAATGCACCAATTCAAAGTTGATAGCTAACATCTGGCAAGTGTCAAAATTGTGATTTTCCAAAAAAAGTCTTTATAAAGTGGCCTAAATTGTTAATATCTTATAAATCAAATATATTATAAATCAAAAACTTCGAATATATAAAATTGTTTGTATATCAAAATGTTTAACTCAAAATCGGCATATAGGCGTAAAATGTCATTAGGAACATAATTTCTTTGTGACATTTTTCGAAATATTAACAATTTATGCCATTTTCTAGATTTTTTTTTTTTGGAAAATCACAAATTTGACAGCTGCTGTCAACTTTGAATTGATGCATTTTAAGTTATTTTGGAAGCAGAAGTGATTGTCACCAAAAGTTTTTCTCAAACTCTAATATTAAAAAAAATCCATATGGTTCCAACTTTATGGCGGACACTGTATTTAGAAATAATATTATATTTTAATTATTTACAAGTTAGCGTAGTAAGAGTCTCACAAAATCAAGTAGTTACTGATTCATATACGTATGTCATTAATACCACTCGAATATTTTCAAGTTGCCCTTACTAAAAATAGAGTTAACAACACGGAAACGCATGCTTTTCGAATGATTCGATATAGTCATGTTGCGAGTTGGTGTATGAAAAATCTTCGAAATATTAGTCAGAAAATGCATACAATCATTTATAATATGCAGGAATGTAAGCGAATGATGTGGGCAAATAATTTTCTACGAGATCTAATATAATTCAGATGTTTACAAATTACTGACTTTGACGAGTTAAATTTAAGAAATAAATATGTAAATCGTAACGACAGTATGTATACTGTAGAAATACCAAGCATTTTTTAAGATCAAGAGAGACCTCTACATTTACTAATTCTTCCACAACATTTACTTTCTTGACAGAAAATACATGGATAGACAAAAATGATACTACTACTACTACTATTTCAACCGATTTTACCTTAAAGCAAACGTAAAACTAAGTTACCTTTTTCTGGGAACAACTGAGAATGACAATCACATGCTTCCTTTTATTTTATTATTTAAAAACGTGAAGTCCTTACCTGAAAAAGAAAAAAGAAAATATGTTAAAACTCAATCTCCTAATAAGACCAAAAAAGACAAATGATTTAAGATATAAAAAAGGTTTTGAGTAAAAATTGAGAATTTCGGTTCACTTAAATATTAAGCTACAATATAAATACAGCGTGTTTCGATTTGGACTTTTTTTTACATTAAACAATGTTTATATCCACCAAACAATGCTTGTTCAAAATCTAAAACAACGAAGTAGTATCTGGGGATAAACTTCTAAGTACCATAATTTCTAAAAATACACGCATTTTATTCCTTATTTGTGTGGGAATAATCATACTTAAACATACTTTTTATTTTGTTTAATTTAATTTTGTTTTGCATAAGAGATACGTAAATAGTTGGCAATAAATTGTATGTAACAGTTAGAGACGAGTAAGATAAATTAGGAATTACAATTTTTCGGTATTAATATTATTGCAGTTGCAAGTTTCTAAAAAAATTGTGGTCACTGTTTTTAGTTCTATAATTAATAAAATAAGTAATAATTCAGACTCAGCACCAGATCATATCTATATGTTATAGTAACAGCACAAGTTCAGAATCAGACGCATATCTATAGTTTCACTTTCACAAATTATGAAATACTAAACTAGTTCTAAAATATGTAATACAAAGGATTTGCATACATTATAGAATACCAAACCACATGACTAAATAAACTTTTTGGCAGAAGTAAATTCTTTAAAATCGTCGTCAGTGTATTCCTACCAGTTTTAATTTGATAAATTCTATAATTTACAAACGTTTTCTGTGTCTTCTAAAAATGTAACTCGAAATACTTTTACAGGGCGATGGATTTCTGATAAATTATTCTATATTCGAGTTCACAAAAAATTCTAAAACCTACGACTGCATCTTTTAACTCATTCCATTTTTTCAGATTTTGATTTAAATTTTATTTATAGGTATTTTGTTTTAAAAATACTTTGGCCGTATTGGATCCGTTATTTGACCACCCCCCGTACACATACAGATATAATTATGTACGTTAACAGATAAAAATTAATTGCTTTATAACACATGCAACATTTCGTCTACAGTTCTAACGAGCGTAGATCCTGAAGTCTATGAGTCAGTGTTTAAATTCACTTTCAAAACTCCAAAATCCCCCTCAATACCGTTTATAAATTATTTCTCATCGTTCTGTTTGCGTACGCACTTCGATGAAAATCTGAGATTAATGTCTCAACCTCGGATCAAAGTTGTTTAGCGATGAAGAAAGTGGCGAATTTATCAGCCTGGGTAAAGCAAAGTGTTCCAGTCACATTAGTATTTTGAATCCAGTGTATAAATAAACACTTTAAATACCTTCACCATCATACTCGTATCGGCAGAATCCATTCAGATATCAGTACATGTATGTATCTAATATTTTGTATGTGCCTTTATTTTTACAGGGAAGAGATAAACCATTCGGTGGTGTTCCAGTGTTACCACGTCTGTTGGAAAGGTCTCGAACCTTCTCATAAAGACTCAGAGGATAGCCCTTCTACTCACGCTCCGCCACAACCCACTAGGTGCCACTGATATACGAGGGGCACCCAAAAATAACAGAAACAGCATTGCCGTGGGCGGAGCTTGTGTAGTACGCATTTCTGCCGCTAGGCGTGTATAGCGCACCTCATTGCCAGTTCAGTGCCGCCTGTGTTGTCGACCTGGCTTGTTCTGTTCATCTGCAGTGATTGTTTTTGCTAGCGCTGTTTTGTTCTTGTTTCATTTTTTATGATGGCAAGTTTAAGTAAACAACGTGCAGCTATGAAATTTTGTTTGCTACCCGGTCAAAATGCTGCTGAAATTGTTTTAATGTTGAAAACAGCTTATAAAGACGACGCTAAGGGAAAAACTCAAGTGTACACAAACATCGTTCTGGACGTCGATCAACTGCCCGAAACGATGAAAATGTTGAAAAAATTCGAGAGCTTGTGCTCTCACTTGTGGACTAACTGATTATGGGTTAGGTAACTAGTGGGTTATCTTGGAGCTCGGTTCAGCGAATTTTAACAGAAGATTTGGGAATGAAAAGGGTTGCTGCCAAGTTTGTTCCTCGGGCTCTGACTGACAAACAAAAAGAATGTCGAGTTAAAACATGTCGTGCTTTGAAACAACAGCTTGAAACTGATCCAGATTTTCTGTCAAAGGTCATTACTGGTGATGAGTCATGGTGTTATGGTTACGACCCAGAAACAAAGCAACAGTCAAGCCAATGGAAAAGGCCATTGTCACTCCGTCCAAAAAAATGCCGTCAAGTCAAATCAAACATCAAAACAATGCTGATTTGCTTTTTTGATGCCAAGGGCATAGTTAATTCAGAGTTTGTTCCCCCAGGTCAGACCGTCAATCAAACCTTTTATTTGGAAGTTTTAAGAAGATTGCGCACAGTGTTCGTCGAAAAAGACCCGATTTGTGGCAGACAGGAGACTGGTTCCTCCACCACGACAATGCACCTGCACACACAGCCATCTCTGTTCACCAGTTGTTGACTAAAAATGGCATGGTTGCGCTGCCCCACGCACCTTACTCGCCTGACCTAGCTCCGTGCGACTTTTTCTTATTTCCACGCATGAAAAGGGGCATGAAAGAATACCGATTTGACAACATTGAAGAGGTTAAGACAAAAAACAGGGAGCAGCTGCCAGCCATTTCTAAAGATGACTATAAAAAAAATATTTCGAACAGTGGAAGCACCGGTGGAACAAATGTATTAGTTGTAATGGAGAGTATTTTGAAGGGGATAAGGTTGTTTTGTAAAAGTATAGCTTTTAAAAAATAATTCCGGTTATTTTTGGGTACCCCCTCGTACTTCAACTAGAGATGATCTTGAAGATACTAAATGTAAAATACTAAAGAACTCATGGAAGTCATTTGCGTGTCTTAATGACAGAGTTCGATATTTTTATATCTGGAAAGTAAATGATTGCCTTTAATGGAATGTTCTTGAATTGGACAACTTGAAACGTCTCGCAATTCTCTTTTCAATGGTGTTTTATTTTTTTAGTTTGATTCAGTAGGTTCTGAGAAAATGCGTTTTACAATTATTTGACATATAACTTTTTAAACATTTCAAATACCCGTTATGCCAGCACGTATGCAATTTTATTGTTATATTTTCTTTTTTTTTTTTCATTAATTTCCAAATTATCTACTTATGTTGTTGTGAGACGATGCAAATTTCCCTGTTTTGCATAATTATATACACCAGTACCATTTGAATATGACCTTAACACTGCTATAAATTAAAACATACACGTTACATTCACTCAAACATTTCCATGATAACTTGTTAATGATAATGTTATTTACAGCATACGTTTTTTGACAATTCTGTAATAAAATAATGCCATAAAATAAATTATTACATATTTATGACAATCGTATTCATTCTATAATAGTCCTGGGAAGATTTTTTTAGATTTCATTCAGGGGTTATACCACCCAGCAATTTTTTCCCATTTTTTTTTTAATTATTTTTCTGATGTATTCTGATAAACTATCTAAGGATGATATTCAAAAAGAATTTTGGGGGGCTTTTAAAAAAAAATACAGCTTATTTTCCGAACATGTCTCAGCCGTTCAGAACGTTCGAAAAAAGCCGCTCTGCTGTGTTATTACAATTCTATTGGTAGTTTTCGTCGGTACAAATGAGTTATACTTTCTCGAAATATATATAGATGGCGTTATTCAATCTTAGGGAAGCTAATAGGACGCTACCATAGCCGAATTATTTATATGATTAAATACGTTTTCAAACTTTAAACTCGTTTTTCTCGAAACTGTGTTTTTCAAATTGGCGTAAAACGTAGCTAGCAGCTCAGTTTTGATCCGATAGACTTAAAATTTTAATTGTAGCTTCTTATATAGATTATCTATCGGAGTTACACCCTATCGATTTTTGCGATTGATAAATAATTAGATTTGCAATAAACAATTTAAGGTGAAATGAAAAAAAATTAGGTGAGATGTCAATTTGTGAATTTTAAAAAAAAATATTGGGTACTTCCAAAGAAAAACTAATGTAGATTAAGATTTTTTTTGTTTCTAAGTGGTGTACCAAGACTGCCACAGTGTACGCCAATTTCCTCCAGAAAAATTTTATTTCTTGTTACCTGGAGCTACGACGGCATTTTGTAACTTAAATGAAAGTAAAAAATACTTTTATATACATTAATACCCATATAAGAAAGGGTCAAACAAAGCTTAATTTTTTCAGTGAGCCGGGGTAGTATAACCCCTTAAAGCTGTTTTCTCTTAGTGACACTTTACATAGTATGTAAATGTCAAAATAATCACGCCGCAAAACATGACTTTTCAAATATTTCGACGTTTACAATTCTCTTATTTAATTATAGCTTGAAATCTACTGAAATCGGCGTTTCTCTAATAAGGAATGATACAAACTAGCTAGCGACAGACCAAAGCGATCAAAGTCAAAATATTGACAAGACTTGTCAGACAACATTTGCACGGTCGATGAATCGTCAGACATATGTATATCCTTTTTGCACGGTCTTAATATTTTTTTTTACTATTGATGTACCAAAGTACCAAATAATGTAACTACATCAAACTCAACATTCAATCGTTGCCCGACTAATTATAAGCTAAAAATGTAGCTTCTTGCAGACTTTATGATGATGTTTATACACGTCCAATTTACACAAGTTAATATTTTGCACGTTTGGAAATTACCTGTAGGCAAAGGCGTTGTTGCCTAACTATCTTTATTAATTAAATTCAAAATATAATCAACTCCAGGTTTAGTTGCAACACAGGGGTTTTACATTTAAAGTGTTGTCTTAAAATCCCTCAGAGGTTACAGTGTAAAAAATAGACAGAGAGACGGAAAAACAAAGAAATGGAAATACCAACTTCAATACTCTAACTTAAACGTTGCTTTTTTTTGTAAAATACAGCCTTACATTTACTCTGAATAAGTATCTAAAACGAATATTACAGAAATTACCAATGATGCTTAGATTATTTTAAAGGAGAACATTTGTGGTAAGAAATAGTTAGGGGAAAAACGTTTAAATATAGTATTTAATACGCAAATATGTTTGGCTTTGTACAAGATGATTGTGTCACAGAATGTGTCACTCTTGAAAATAATAATTGTACTGTGAAGCAAACAACATATCCCTGTCCAATTATTTGAACATGAGAAATTATTGTAAGCGAAGTTTTGCCAAAGAAATATACTTAACATTTATTTTGTCTCCAACGAAGTGCCGCAATCTCGGCAGCAAACTCCCATATTGGGAAACGTGAAAATAAAACAAATAGTTAATAACAAAAAAGTCTTAAAAATTTTAAAAAAATAAAACGAAAGATTTTCCAGTTGGGAAACATGATTTTAATATTGAATTGATTTTTTAAGGGTAACACCGTAGAATTTTCAAAAAAATCGATTTTTTTGTTTTTTGGCTAAAATATGAGGCGAAAAGTTTTATACATGAAAAAAAAATTTTGTTTGAAAAGGTCTCACCGGGTCTCCATATGAAATTTGCATTGGCGTCTTTGTTGACATTGGTGCCTTTATTATATTGCTAGTTGTTGAAAATAATTTTTGGCCAATTATCAAACCCCTAACTTCATTCGTTTTGGGAAAATGGGAGTTGAAACCCCTAACTTCAAAATTATTTTTCTATGAAACTATGATAGATATTTGAATGAAACCAAAGCGACCTAAAAGCTCCTAATTAGCTTTACATTACACCTTTTTTTTTAATTTCCCAAAAAATTAAAAGGCGGCCAAAAAATATTGAAAAAATAGGGGTGGTTTTTAGTGGCTATTTCTTGAGGTACACCGACCAAAACAGACACGTATAATCAGTACGTATCCAACTATAATACATAACAATTACATAGATGTGTGATGGGTGGAACACATTCAAAAAGACAATCTATGTAAGCGGGTACATAGTATATTGTAGCTAATCCAATAAAAGTCACTTAAATTAAAATAAAAACAGCACTTTTCATAAAATATTAATACTTTTATTCTATATAAAAATATTGAAATAATTTAACCTGTAATTCTGATTTTGTTATTTAATATTTGTTTAGTCTAAGCCAGGACAAATAATAAATTAAGGATGCTACATGTGAGCAACAACCTAGGTCCTATTTCCATTAGCACAATCAATAGGTGTATCTCTTATGCCCTTATAGTTGTTCATATTTGGTCCGTATTCAATAAAATATTGATATGTCTTGCTATTGAGGCCGAGTACGAACTTTAATCCTATATAGTAATTCTTTAGACTTTAAGTACTTTTAAGTAAATTAATATTTTATGAAAAATGCTGTTTTTATTTTAAGTGACTTTTATTGGATTAGCTACAATATACATGTACCCGCTTAATAGTTTTGAATATGTTCCACCCATCACACATCTATGTAATTGTTATGTATTATAGTTGGATACGTACTGATTATATAGAGACATCCAAAAAAAAGTCATCAAAGTTGGCAGAGAAAAAAAGATGTATTTCTATTCTTAATCGAATTTATAACCTTATTTGCTTGTCAAGACTGTCACATCATATGACAGCCATTGTTTATTTTACAAATTGTGACAGTCACTTGTCAAAAGTTTGACATAACCGAAAAGCTTAGACATGACCGCTATTTCCATCTTTCTTCTTCATAGCCAGAGTTGATATGGGATTTTACCAATACAAAAATAATTTAAAAATATAAAGAGACGGCAAAAAAAAAAAAGGTTGTAGAGCTATGACTTTTATAAAAAAATATTAATTAAAGGAGTAAAATAAAAAAATTTAAACCATTTTCAAAAAAATAAGTTAGTTGTAAAAGTTTGACATAAAAATAAATGACCGCTATTTCCATTTCTTCTTATAGCAGAGTGATGATGGTTTTTTTGGATGTCTCTATAGTGTTTGTTTTGGTCGGTGTACCTAAAGAAATAGCCACCAAAAAACCACCCTTATTTTTTTCATATTTTTTTTTGCAGCCTTATAATTATTTGGAAAATTATAAAAAAAAAAAATGTAATGTAAAGCTAATTAGGAGCTTTCATGTCGCTTTCGTTTCATTCAAATATCTATCATAGTTTCATAGAAAAAATCATTTTGAAGTTACTGGTTTCAACTCCCATTTTCCCAAAACGAATGAAGTTAGGGGTTTGATAATTGGCCAAGAATTATTTTCAACAACTAGCAATATAATACAAAGCATCAATGTCAACAAAGACGCCAGTGCAGATTTCATATGGAAACCCGGTGAGACCCTTTCGCGCTTTTCCCAAAGCGTGTCGAACTCTTCTAATGCGACTCATACCTGCTCGAAAGGTACTACGTAACGTCTTACCTACTGATTTTTAACGTCTGTAATACATTACTAGATTCGTTAGAAACTGTGTTTACTCAATTTGAAAGAAAAATCAAGTGAAAGTACGTTAGTGTAGGCCTGAAGAGAATGAAGAGTGATGTTAGTAGAATGAAGGGATGAAGATTGGTATGAAGAGTATTTTACAAATATAAAAAATTCTGGAGATGAAGATTCGGTGCGCAGTCATACAATTTTTACTTGGTAGTCGATGCTACGCGCATCAAATACATCGAGCATTCTTTGATCGATGTGACAAAAGAGGCACACTCCAGCATTAAATGCGTTTTTCTCGAAACACGATTTTTCAAAACGACATGTAGCATAACTCCAACAATTTTCAATATTTTCGTTTGAAATTTTAACCACATCCTTAAAACAACCTTTTGAAGTGAAACACGTAAGTACGGATTTTTCGATAAATTAATTTAAACAATTTTAATAAAATATTTATAATATATTTTTATAATAAAACAAATAATTGTCCTTTTTTTACCCCTTAAAAAATTGACTTTTTCTTCAAAAACATGCCAATTACACAAACATCGATATTTTTAAAATTCCGTATGTGTTTCACTAGCTATACTCATGTAGATTAAGAGGATTTTTTTTTGTTTCAAATCAACATTTGCACCAGTTTTGTTGAGTGCCGTGAAGCGCCTCGATGACAACGTGTCTGCGGAGAATAACTGTAGCGCCGCCATTTTGTAATATTTATGGATGAAAAAAAATTGTTTTTGTACTTCAATATATGACCAATAACACCCTTAAAGCGTTTTTCTTACTACTTTTCTTACTACCTTTCCTTCAATCCGAAAAAAATCGTCAAAGAAGCGTTTTTTTAGACTGTTCAAGTGGTATTATCCCTTAAATCACAAAATCAAAGCCTGTGATAACACACCAAAGTATGATGTCACTTCCGCCAAACTTGTGGCGCGGGTTCCATTCTTATTTTAATATCATAAGGAAATTGCCTAAAATAGATGTATCATTATTAATAAATACAAGTCACTTAAGATATGGCGGTGAGGAAAAATGTATGTTAATTATGGTATTTTAATTTTCTATCGGGTTGTAATGCTAATTTTCCTTCCCTTTTCAACCACATGTCGATTGAGATCGAGCTGAGAGTTAAGGCTAATTCCATATTTCAAATTGATTCAATTGGTGAATCTTATACAAAATTGTAATTCTATAATACTCAATTTCATGAAATGCACAAAATAGTGGAAAACAAAAGGACAATGTTCACGCCACACTACATTTATTCTGCGCACTAAGAACAAAATAAAACAAAAATCATAAAAATAAATATATTTTTTTTATGTTTTCAATAAAAATCAAACTTGCGCAACTCTACTTTATTCCCTGTGATGACAACATAGGCAACACATAAAATTATAAAGTTTAGTTTGGCAGCTACAGAAAATACTAATCAATGATTTTTATGTTTGTAATAAAAATTAAACTTTGTCCAATTCTGTTTACTTAAATCCCTGTGACGACTACATAGAAAACACATAAAATTATAAAGTTTAGTTTGGAAGTTACAGAAAATACCTTCGCCTTCGCCAAAATATGCACTAGCAATTTCAGTGCCGTGAATAATAAAACCATGTATAGTCCATTTCTTTATTTAAGAGCCAGTTCGGCACGTTTCACCGATGCCGCCTTTCAAAAAAAAGCGTTTTTATGACAATCGGCGTCCGTCACCACGTGGTAGAAACAGGGCAGCCCAGGAGCGTATTAGGAAAATTTGGAGGGCTGCTCACTAATACTAATTACATTACCTGCTGTATTTTATAGTAATGTATTTTATATGAGTTTACATGTATTTTTAAATTTAGCGTAAAAACTTTCATATACTTTAAGAATGTCTTAAAAACATCAAAGTAACTTATGAACGTACATTACTTTTAATATTCCTGTTCAGAATATGAATGTTTTATCTGCCCCTATTATGTTCTATTTGCTCCTTTTCATACTTTTTTCGACGTACGGTATATTTACGATTAACTGTCGTTTTTTTGTCGGTGTTTGTCGTTGTTTTTATTGACGACCGATAAACTTTCGTTAGTTCACAGACTCATTTAATAATGTCATATTTGCTTCCTTTTCCATCAAGCTTTTGGTACATATTTAAAATTATCTGTTGTGCTACCGGGGGTAAATGTTGACGAATTACAGAATTATTAGAACTACACTCCACATTATTTTCCCTATTGTTATCATAATCCTCAACAGTTACAGTTCTCTGTTTGCTCATGTGCACGTCAAAAAGATTAAACATACCAAATTTTGAAAATATTTTCGAATTTCTTATGTTTCATTCATGTTAATTTAAAAATATGTGCTCCTTCCAAATTTGTACGCGTACAACCTCACATATTACGTTGTAGCATTTTTTATGAAACAATTCTATAGACCAAATACGCATTAAAACCCACCCTGTATATTGTAATAATCAGAAAATTATTATTTTAAAGAACTACAAACGCTGAAATCACGGTCATCATGAAACTTTTGAAAAGTTTTGTTTGAAAGTGGAATTCCGAGTTGCGTGTAGTGCCCATATTTGTAAATATTGTTCGATAAAAAAAATGCTGAGAAGTATCTGAAATACGTAGTTATATACAGGGTAACATTTAACGTCAAAACTGGGAAGATGTGATTGAACTTTTGAAAATAAATACCATTTTTCATGTGACACTTTTCACGTTTTCACACATTTCCGACTTATGAGGTATTGAAGATTTAATTAAAAAAAAATATATTTTAAGAATATTTACCGGACCAATATTAGAGAAATATTTTTGGTACCAAATTGGTTATACAGTGATTCCTATGTTGGGTCATATTTTTTAACAATGTAGAACTATTCAAAACAAACATTTTTTTCCAAATACCATTCTTCAATGCACTCAAAAAAATAAAAAAAAATACCTAATCAATTTCGAAAATATCATTATCCGGTGCTGCCTCCAATTTAAAGGAACGGTAATTTCGAAAGACAGCAGAAAAACACCTAATGTTTATACACTCAACATCCACATATCCAAACTCCAAATTTCCGAACTCACGATATTTCCGAACTTTTTCTCACGATATTTCCGAACTTGTACTTCCACATAACCGAACTTGTCGCTGATTGGTTGACGACAAAAAACCGCGAAATTTGAAATGAGAAAAAATGTAAACACAATAATGCGATTGTTATCAAACATTTCGATTGTCACAGAATTCAGCAAACAAAACACCTGAGACAAGAGTTCTTCTTTGTACAAACCAGTGAAAAACACTTCTTTCAAATGGCGTATCATAAGTACCAGTGCACTTTATTGTGTTAATCCGTCCACTCAATTTTCGTCTTTTTTTCAGTTTTTTCCAAGTAAATTTCTTTTTTTCCAAGAATTTCTGCCACTGACGATTTACAAATATTGTACATCTTACATAGATCAACATTTTTAACACCATTTTTTGCGTGATTTATCAAATCCAGCTTTTGCTCCAAGGTTAGCCTCTTCACAGGCTCTTTTCTCTACAAATAAACAGTACAATAATGTTAGTTTTGTATCACGGTTTTCTTAAAAAATACATATTTTCTCATCATTTTTCATTTCAGTTTTAAATTATTATAGGTTACGTAAACAAAATATTCAATAAAACAAACCTTTACTTTGAATTACAAAATAATTACCTGCTCTCTTATCTCTTATCTCTAAATAATCACTCTCTCCTTTGCACCTGACATTTTTTTTTGTTTAGAAAAACGTTCTTTTATTAACATGTACACATGTATGTATGTATTACATTTGCATAAAAACCTCGAAAAACAAAGAAAAGTACTAGAATGAGCCAGAAAAACCCTTTGCGCATGCGCCAGCAGTTCGGTAATCCCGTGGTGACGCGAGTTCGGAAATGTGGAAGTCTGCGGAACGTAAAAGTTCGGAAATGTGGATGTTGAGTGTAGCTTTTTTGTGAATCATTTATTCCTATTATTTTCTTGTAATAAGCGTTTTAATATTTCGCTGTACAACCTTGTCTTTAAAAAAGGCAGGACTGGATAAATTAAATTTCGAATAGGGAACACGACTCTTGGAGACAACTATAGAAACTTATCTGATGCTACAAAGTTTTTACGAACTTCTCCAGTTTGTGATGGTAAACAACCTACGTCGTCAACATAATTAAGAGGGAATGTATATAACCATACATATATGGTTATAAAGTGTCAATTTTTACGAACAACCATCTGTTTCGTGGATTATGCTGTAAATATGAAAGAAACGTACGAGAACATGCGTATATTACTTCAAAACATAAAATACGTTATCATATTTCTCAAATAAATATTCATATTACGTTATCAAATAAAATACAAGATAATAAATGGAATATCTGTGCCGATCTAAAAGTTATTGCACTACAGGACTGCAGAGTGGCTACACCAAATATTGTTGTTTTTATGTCAATGGGATATCAGAGCCAGAAACCATCATTAGTCGCTAAAGAATGGCCGTTACGTGAAAACATTGTGCCCGGTCTGAAAAACGTCCTTAATGAACCCTTAAGAGAGCAGCAGAAAATTTATTGTACCTCCATTGCACCTAAAACCGGCTTATAAAAAAAATGTTAAAGCCTTAAATACAGAAGGAAATGCTTCTTTATTTGAGACGGAAATTCGCGCGTATAAGTGAGCCAAAGCTCAAAGAAGAACGTTTGTTGGGCCGCAAATACAAGAACTTTTTAAAAACGACACTTTTGAAACATTTCATTTTCCATTTTCGAGAAAAGAAAATAGGGCGTGGACTGCCTTCAAAAATGTATGTAGCAACTTCCTAGGTAATAAGAAATCGGAGAACTACAAATATCTAGTTGAAGAACTTATATAATTTTACAAGAAGTTAGGTTGCAACCAAATATTTGCGTAAAAATTCAAGAATTTTTAATTGGACAATGATGCACTTTTACAAAAAAAATGTCAAGAATAAACAGTTATTAAAATCACTCAAATAATGCACTTTTTGGATTTTGCAAATAGTCAATTTTTGCAGTGTAAAAAATCGCATAAAGAATTCTGAAATTTCTGAATTTTAGTTCTGCATTGGAATGCAGAACTAAACAATTCCAGTGCATTCTTTGGGTGATTTTAAGAACTTTTTATTCTTGACAATTTATAGTAAAAATGCATTGCTTTCGAGAAAAAAATTCTAAATTTCGATACTAATTTGATCTTTAGAATTTTTTAAGCAATTTTTAAATTTGGAAAACTTGACTATTTGCAAAATCCAAATAATTGCTCAAAAAATTTTGAAGAAATTCTAGTGCATTCAATGAGTGATTTTAAGAACTTTTTATCCTTGACAATTTTTTGTAAAAGTGCTTCATTTTCCAATAAAAAATTCTTGAATTTTTAAGCAAAAATTTTGCAGTTCAGGCGCCATTTTGAACGCATAAGGGAAAAAAATCGATCTTTAAATCACGTATACTTAAAGTTCAAACATTTATTCCACCGGTTAGTGAGGTTCCGGGTCTATTGCAGACCGGAAACCCCTTGAAAATTTGATTTAAAAAAATGTGCAAAAAAAGAATCCTTTTTTTTAAACTGATTTTTTCCATAATTAATAATTTTTTGGAGGAATTTCATGGACACCATCGGAAAGAGCACGCCTTAAACTTTAGAAATATGTCCTGTCAATTTTTTCTGTCGCAAATAGTATTAGTTATGAGGCGCTGAAGAGCGATGTAGCGGGAGTGGCGTTTTCGGCCGAAACGGGTTAAGCTACATTTTCTTTATTCCCACTTGGAATTCTTCCCTGACAATTTACGTGCAGTTTCAGACAACATGGCGAAAGATTTCACCAGCAAATTGCTCAAATGGAGAAGCGGTATAGTGGAAAATGGACCCCAAATATGTTAGCGAACGTTGGACCCTCAAACGTGAAACCAATCCCAGTGAATACAAGCGAAAAAAAGACAAAATAAATTATTGATTGTAATGCTTTTTTCGTTACAAAATGTAGTATATTTTGTAAAAACAGTGATCTTGTTTTTTAAATATTCAAAACTAGATTGCTTATGGTTTGAGTTTCTCATATTTTATATTCTTCTTCCCTTCTCTAAAAATTTATAGGTGTTAGATAAAAAACGAGCTCATATTTCAATTCAGCACATTACAGTAGACACAAAAAAAAAGTTGGTAGGTACCGACAAAAAATTTTAAAATGCAGAAACAGCGTTATTAGTAATGATCCTATGAATATTCGAATAGGTCTAGAAATTTATGGTGAATGGCCAAGAAATTGAATTTATGGGCATTAAAGTTGAATCACCATGTAAAAATAAGTGTCCACAAGAAGTCTACTTTGAATGTGTATGTTTTTTTTCCTGGTCTCTTATCTAGCGCCCGCTGACGTCGAAGACGCGAGATAATTAATAAATACGATGAAGAATGCCCCCAAATAAACCATCAATTTCGTGGGAGCCGGCGAAACGCAACTACCGTCCGGCGAACATTTTATATCGGCATGTCGATAAATTAAAACACCTCAAAGCCGACCGACGACGGAGTGGACGGGTCGCGGGGGGCGAGGGGCACACATTTCGGTATCCGTTTATGTGCGGATAATTAGATAAAAGTGTAAATAATCGACGGGCGTACCGGACACACGGCGACACACGCAAACACCTCGACGTGCCAAAAAAGTCGTTAAATGCCAATAGGATTTCTATTTATAGGCGGGTATTGGGCTTTCAGGGCGAAGAATCCAATTTTAGTCGCATACCCGATAAAGTTTGTAATCCCGATTTTATACACTGAGAGGCAAAGGTCAGGAATTAAATGGGTAATTTTGTTATTACTCATTTTTTTGAAAAAAAAAATGTCAAGACCGTTCAATATTGTAGTTGCTTCTTCTGTATCTTCTACATACAGCGTGACAAAAAAAGTCGCGCATAGTATCTGTAACTTTTTAATAACCTTGTATACGAGGTGTGTAAATTAAGTAATGAGACTGATTGTTTAATTTTTTTTTATTCGAATAGAATTACAATTCAGTATTGTCTCCTTCAAAATAACTTCCTTGGGCAGCCACACAGTGCTGGAACTCATATACTGGAATAGCCTTCAGCTGGTCGGTTACAGCCCTTTGAATGTTTTCTATGGTCCCAAAATGACGTCCCTTGCGGTGATTTTTCAATTTCGAGAAGAGAAAAAAGTCACAAAGACTCAAGTCAGGCGAATAGAGGCTGAGGAGCCACATATTCCAAAAAAGAAAGACACCTTTCTCTCCGATTCAAATTTAAAAATTAAAATTTAACCCTTCCCCGATCATTCTCGTCGTCAACCGACGATTTGAACGCACAAGATCCCGTATTCTACATTTTCATCGGTTCTTCAAGATGAAGGCCTTCCGCTGCATGGCTCATCTTCAATCGACTCTCTTCCTTCTGAGAATGCTTAAACCACCGAAAACCCTGGGCTCTTGAAAAAATACTCTCCGTAGGCATGTTAAAGTTTTGCAAAAGTATCCGTTGAACTGTGTCCAAGTCTGAAGCAAAACCTGATAGCACACCGTCGCTCAAAATTAATGTCACTCATTTTTGTAACGCACTAGAAAAAAATCGGTTAACGAAAACAGTCACAAAGAACGAACAAATGACTCTAGCAAGTTCAAACTTGTACTGAAGGCACCTTATATGTTAACCTATCGCCCTTCCAAGTTCCGTTTCTACAGTGTTGCTAGATCGGGCGCTACGTTGCCAGGTCCCATACCTTATTTTCCAACACACCCTCGTATGAAAAAAAATAAGCTACATTAAATTTAAATGGTGTTGTTAATCGATGTAATAGCCGTTATTGGTCAAGTCCGAACCCTCATTGGTTCCAACAGGATAGGGCACCACCACATAGGGCAAATATCAGGGAGTATTTAAATGCACAATTTCCACGACGTTAAAGGCATAGAGGTACAATTGAATGGCCAGCGCGCTCTTTGGATCTAAATCCCTTAGAATTTTTTCTGTAGGAATATTTAAAACGTAAAGTTCACCAGTCCACGTTGAAGACTTGAAACAGAAAATATCAAATGAAATCCGGGCCATTCCTGAAGACTTCCTTGTAAATGTTATTGAAGAATATAGGGACCGGCTTGGGTATTGCTTAGCGAAAAAATAAATGGAGGTCACTTTCGACACCTCATTTGCTAACTATCGTTTTGTTTCATTTTTAAAAAATGTTTAAACGTGTTTTTTTTGCGAAAATTTCTTTATGTAACGTTTGAATTGGCAAAGCCGACTTTGAGTCGTAAATAAACTTGATAAAGTTACTGGAAAATTAGAGCCTGCTGGGTGGAGAACATTTTAAGCCTTGATTTACGACGTGCTTGAAAGTTTTTTAAAAAACATCGTATTTACAGAAATATCTACGACATACACTTTTATGACAATTATCACGCAAATTTCTATATGATATGTGAATTTCTATAATCTCTGATATACACTTAACTTTTTATAGATGTAATCTCGAACACCGTAAAATTGATTGCACGTACAGGTGGAGTATAGTTCTATACGAATTTCATTTAGCCGTGTAATTTGATGTTTGTTACACAGGCCTCGCGCCGTGTGTTTATCATGATGAGATGAGAATAGGAAACATCGCAAAGTTAACATGTGTTTTCTAATCCATTTGTCAAACAGAGCTCGTTATGCTAACTGTTACAACCTTGTAGGCTCGATTTTCAACAGAGAGCCAAGATAAACTTTGAAAATTGTTCAACGCGTTAACCTCAGGGATGGCAACATAACCGGTTCTTCAAAAGCGGTACGGTTCGTTCCCCGCTTCCACTTTGTCACAAAAAGGAACCGCTTCCAAGAGTGGTTCCGGGGTTTTATTTTGGAAGCGGTTCTGGAATCAGGACCGGTTAACATTTTTGTGCGGTATTGGAAGCGTTCCCGTTTTTAAAAAAGATGGAACCGATCCAAAAAAATATTTTACCGGTTCACGTTTGGAACCGGTTCAGGAAGCGGTTCTTAGATAGGAACCGGTTCTTTGTGCAATTTATAATACAGAATTTTAAGAAGAGGCGATATTATTACACTAACGGCTATATCGGCAGAATCAGGGATCAGGGATCGCGAAATGAGGCTTTAAAAAAAATTACAGAAAGTTCTTAATGGAGTACACTGGTTAAACTTAATTACGGCTTCAAAATCTGCACACACACACACGTCGTTATTGTCGGTCGAAACGCAGTACCCGGCGATATTAAAGAACTCCTTTTGTAAGGTTAAACATGCTTTTTATGAAGGAATAAACGAATCATTTTGATCGCCAGTCAAAATTTGGTTAGATTTTGAGAAGATTGCACCGTTTAGGGGTGAGACGTAAATTACGTCATGAATAGTTAGTTTTCCCTTCCTTACAGATCACAATCGTACCGAAAGTGTGTGCATCCCTCTAGGTTGGTTGTGTAACGTTTTGGATTGTTGTGATCCTAAAATAATTATTGTTTATTTTTGTTAGTATTTTTGATTATGTTAATATTTTTATTTCCATATTCCACGTTCCATATTGAACATAAAAGTGATAATTAATAAAAATTATAATCAACTAAATGACTTTTAGTTTGCTTCATCTGATCAACGGAAGCCCGAATTGTAACGTTAAATATTTCGGAGTAGAAAAAACCACTCTGAAGCTCCTTAATTTAATTGTTTTTTTTGTGCCAAAAAATGTGACCATACTTGGCCCAGATAATATATTCGATATTTTCTCCTATTTTTTGTAAGTACAGTAAAACTCGGACATAACGCTTCCCGAATATAGCGTTTTCCCGGGTATATCGCCTTTTGATATAATATCCTATTACGGGAGGGGGGGAGGAGGTTAAAAAGTGTTCTACAGTACATAGTGTAACGTAATTTGCGGAGAGCCCCTAATGGTTAAACCAATAAGAAGAAAAAATACCCCAAGAACCGACGGAACCGGTACGGAACCGGTATTCGTACCGGTTCTTACGAAATCACCCCATTACCGTTTAGAAAAGGAGCAGTTTTGGAACCGGTTCCAAAATTCCCGAAACAGCGGAACCGCTTCCAAAGCAAACGGTTCTTGTACTCTAGAAAACGGTTCCGAGACGGAACCGGTTCCACTTTTTGGAAGCGGTTCTCTACTGGTGGAACCGCTCCGGAACCGGTTCCGAACCGCAAGAACCGCTACTTTTGCCATCCCTGGGTTAACCTCTGTACAAAAAAAAGTCTAATAAAAGAAAAATTAAAGATGGGGATTGTCTATGGCGTCTCACTGAATTGGTAATTAATATTATTTTTTTTTAATTATAAGAAGACCTCTTGCATACAAAAGAAACAATACTACACTAAAACATGCCATCTTTGGCCTGTTTGAATCTAAAGGGTGACCCATAATTCACGCAAGGTTTGAATGTGCCGCCATTTGTGCGGTAAAGTGTTGTAAAGCAACCAAAAAAAGAAAACAGTTTGACAGCTGACTGTTTAGGGGTTGGTAAAAATGGAGCACTACACGAAAGAACAACGAGTTTTAATTGCCGAACGATATTTTAAAAATAATGAAAGTTTAGCTGCTACAGTTCGCAAATTTCGTACAAAATATGGTCGGAATTAAGGCTAGAACCAAATGGTGCATGCCAGGGTCGAACTTGAGCATGCATGCTGCATTGAAAAAATAGTGACTTACTAAGTAATATTGTTTTCTCTTACTTTTCCCGCATCTGTTGTCACACTCTTACACCTCGTCGTCCTCATATAGGAATTCACTTCTTGGGATTCCATATCTTTTATTTTCTCGGTGTTTTAGCGACTACGTGCTTTTCACATTGTCCTTTTCTGTAAACATGTAAGTAACACTTGCATATTTCACAGTACACAGTGGTAGCTTTAATACTTCAAATCTGGAAAACCCTGCACATTTTTTTTAATTGATAAGCTAATGGGGCTGGCATTTTAACCATCGTTATAATATCAATTAAGTATAACAATCAGTAGTTAATGCACAATTATAGGCGCGCGACCTTCAAAGGACTAAATAAATACGGAACCTGTTTCGCGTCGCAGTCGCCCCGGCCCCCGCCGCGCTGACCGGGCCGCGGCCACCTGGAATACGGGACACCGATACGCGGCCGCCTGGAAGACGGTCGGTATCCGAGAATTTTGTTCTAGCCCTAGTCGGAATATTGATTTAACTTCTTCAACTGTGAAGAGTAATTGAAAAATTCAGGGAGACTAGATCAATTGGGGACGCTAAACGCACTGGCCGTCCAATCAAAGGCCGTTCAAACGATACCATCGAAGCAGCGCGTGAGAGTGTTGGTGAAAGTCCAGGAAGATCGATTAGGCGTTATGGATAAGAATTGCAAATTTCAAGCTCTCTACAGTGTATGTGCACAGCGAATTTTTTGAGCAAAATCATCCTAAGCGATGAAGCTCAGTTTCACCTTGACGGCTTCGTTAATCGCTAAAATTGCTGCATGCATCCACAACGTCACTGTTTGGTGCGGATTTTGGGCTGGAGGCGTCAGGCGTCAGTGACTTTGACCTTGACTTTTACCTCAAATGAGGCTGTTCAAGCAGTTACTGTTACTGGTGCTTGATATCGCGATATGATAACCGAGTTCTTTCCGCCTAAACAAGAGGGTGCGACATGCCATACAGCCTGTGAAACAATCAAATTACTGCATGAGACATTTCCTGGTCGTGTACTGTCTCGTTTCAGTGATCAGAATTGGCCCCCTAGATCATGTGATTTAACACCATTGAACTTATTTCTATAGGGTTATTTGAAGTCAAAGGTCTATTCGTAGTCTATTCGTAGTCAACAAGCCCACATCCACCCGTGCATTGACGGAGATTCAACGCTGCATCAACGAAATTCAGCCACATTTATGCAAAATTATCATGGAAAATTTCGACAAAAAGTTTCATGTGTATGTGCCAGCAAAGCCGTGGAGGTCATTTGCACGATTCCATACATAACCCTATCATATGTACTTTATGTTTCAATAAAAAAATACAATTGAAAAAAATCTGTGTTTTCTATTTAATTCAAATCTTGCGTAAATTTTGGGACATCCATTACAAACATCACAATGGATGTGACAATTACCAATAGCCCCAGAGTTGGTGTCAAATCAGTACAAATGTTTTATAAACATCCATATTTATAGATAATCTTATATTATAAGACAAGCAACCGCATAAGAATCGAATATAGTGGGGTAATAAGACCGGTCCTTTTTACCATGTTACATTAGTCGCTAGAACGAGAAGTGTAGAATTTATCCTTTTTCACAACCGGCCGATGTCGGCTTTACACATACTGTATAGTCATAAACAGTATCGCGAAAACGTTTTGTAAAGGTCAAAAATGTATACGGATTTGAAAACATTGCACGAATTTGACACTAGCTCTTGGGCTATAATCACTCTTGTGTTTTACTTAGAATGCATGACTATCAAATAACAAGAGTTTTCGCAATAATAAACTATTCAAATATTTTCACTGTTATCTCAATAACCCTTGATATTGGACCATATGTTTATTATGTTATTTTGTTCACTTCTGTCCCCCCTAACACTTCCTCCGAACAATGGGAATTCCTCCCCCAATCACCCTGTGGATTAGAAATGTCATAGTCAGATCAAAAACACATTTTTGACTCATTACATCTAGATAATTAAAAACTAAAAAAAAGGTAGGTTACCTTTTTGATTTTGACAGTTAATATTTTCACAAAACACTCTCTGATATACAAATGTTTATTGCAAGAAATTCTAGTAAATAATACGTAAACCCTAATAAGCCTTAGATATGTTGCAAATTTGTATGATAAGAGATTAATAAGTCATATTAAATAAAACATCGTCAAAGTTTTCTGTTTTCTACTAACGACTATACAAAGAAGCCTGACCTAAATTTTTGTAGTTTTTTATCTGATAAAAAAATTGAAATATATGTACTTTGAACTGACACGGGTTGGGTGATATTGCTGAAGCTGATTTTCTTGTTTCCTATTTAAAATGGAACTATGATACAGTTCGCAGATAATAAGTAATATTTATGCAAAAACTGTATATAACGATTTATTTATGTGATACGTAGGTATGTATATAACGTTGAACAATATGACCCATTTCTAACACCAATTTAAAAAAAGTTTAGTTAGGTAGTGAATACAAACTAAATAATAAAGTGTGACAGCAACAAAACCTCATATATATGTACTATGCTGATATCTCCATCCATTTTTTGTAATAATAATAAAAAATGATAACGAGAGGGACATAATACGTAGTTTTATTTGAAGAAATAAAGACCGTACTCATATTTTATATTTATTGCCTAAATGAGTACTTAATCATAATGCATTGTACTATTAATGATGTTAAATTGTTACGTATGAATATCTTACTAATCACTGTCAACTTACAGGTGTCGCAAAATTGTATCACATGATCTACCTATAGGTATCAAAGAAAAAGGAAAAGTACCGAAAGGAAAAGAGTGATGGCTTAAAACTTCAAATAGTACTGTATACTTATAATAAGATGGAGTTACACATAAAACTTCTTAGAGGTTATTTTCGAAATAGTGGATTAAAAAAAGAGACAATATTTTTGTCCATTTTGAATTTGTAACCACTTACACATAACTTGTAAATCAAATTCATGCTTGTACTGACAAATTTCTTGTAGTAAAATGCTTGTATTTTACTGGATCAGTAAGCCCTAAATTAGGGAGCGAAGCATCTTAAAAAAGAACCGCTGATTGTATTGCAGTTTCGAATCCACATAAAATTCAAGCAGTCCAAGAGGCCGTTAGATTTTGGAAGTATAGCATATTGCCAGTGGCTTTTGGAAAAGTTCAACGCCATGATATTTGTCGATAAGTGTTTCTTTTCTGGCGACGCCGAGATATTTAAATAAACAAAAAAATGAGGACAAGGTTCAGAGGAAATTCCGAATGAGTTTGTGGAAACGCCTTTATATCCGCAAAAAAATTGTGTTTGGCTAGCGGTTTCGGCAAGACGAATTATCGGATCAATGTTATTTAACCAAATCCTTACTGTTCAAAGATATAGCGATGATTCATTAGAACCCTTAATTATCGAGTTAGAAGACGAACTCACGGAAGGACATTTTCAACAAGATAATGGCCATATAAATAAGTTAAACCAATTGATAATTTGGAACACAACTTCCATTGTGTGGTTATTAGCAGGCTTCGAATAAACGTGGTTTTAACCTTCAACGACTGTCAAGTAAATAAAAAGTTCATCGGATGTCAATCTTATGTTTTATTGGTGACAATGTTTTAGTATATTTGGGTATACGTGGTTAAAATAACGCATTTGTGTTCAAAAACCTTAATATATTTGAATACAGTGCACTTTACGTTTAAATAATAATTATCTGACAAAAAAAGGCACACTGTACTCCGCCGATAATATATTTTGTTGTTGTTGTTTTTGTCTATCATACCAGTGCAAATATCCCATGAACAGAAACTGTTCAGTCCTAGGATCAACCGCGCACGCGCCTCTTGGAAATTATGTTTGAAGTAATCCATTCATAAGAGCCGTTCAAGGTCAAAACCACGTTTATCCGAGGTCTGGTTATTAGAGGTGTTAGTGTTAACATCACCCCCCAACAATTGAATAACGCATTTGACAATATGAAGCGTCCAGTTCGTTTGTGCATCCAAACCGAAGGACAACATTTTGAACATTTGCTCTAAGAACATTTTAAACATTTTTTAATACAGTGGACGCCGCTTATAAGACTCACTTTGGGACCGGCAAAAAGTGAGTCTTATAAGTGGATGAACTTTATAAGCGAAGGGGGGAAAAACAAGATTTTATAATGTATGAAATACACAAACTTTATTTTACCTGTGAATAGACATATTACAACACATTAGCGTGTTATTTACTTATAAAAAAAAAGGTAACTCTTCAAATACATACGTACAATTTTTATAATGTATTCAAAGGTTAAGCTGGTTGAGATCTAATAATTATGAACTAAGATCCAAGGTATTTAGTTTGTCCTTAGCTTTATTCGCTCAAGGGTGCTCGCGATTTTTTGTAGACCTTTTTAAGGTGCACAATACTGTAGTACATTATTTTGATCTATCTCGTAGGGTTCAGCCAGCGTTTGCAATGTAAGCGCAAAAAAATGTGTTTATTTACGACATCACATTAGAAACCTCTAAAATTATCAGTGTTTCTCTACTATATTATGCATGTATTATACATATAAACCTTCCTCTGAATCACTCTATATATTTAAAAAAACCGCATCAAAATCCGTTTCGTAGTTTTAAAGATCTAAGCATACATAGGGACAGACAGACAGCGGGAAGCGACTTTGTTTTATACTATGTTATGATAGTCATTTTATAGTAATAATAACACAAACCTTGGCAAACGCACAATAGTATGAAATCGTTCATTTAATTTTTTGATATCGGTAGTTTTCAATCGTCAAAAATTCCTCCATATCTTTTCGACTAAAATAAGCAACAACGACTAAATACTTATTAGGCGACAAAGGGCATCTCTTGTGCAAACGAAAGCCGAACAGAAAATGGGAAAATTCGAATTTGGGGGGGGGGGGGGGGGTCAACTTTGCAGATATCCTTGAACAAGCTTTACAATTGTATTTTTACCGTGCTTAAAAATGTAACGCTTCCCTTGGTATAATCACTACGTACCGGGTGTTAATTTAATAGAACCTGTTTGGCCTAATAATAGTAACGGACGCCGCAAAATAAACTCGGTATTTACCGTCGCGTGCCAAATACGGTTTTTTCCATTGTGCCTAAATTAGTTTTGAAATTCTAATGTAAGCCAAGCAGAAATTATCACTTCTCCGCAACGCATTCGGAACATCTTAATGTCTACCTGTAATAATTTCGCATACGATTTGCGGCAAGTGATAATTGCCAGAGTAACTGTATTTACGTTTTGGTCACGTTTCAATTATTCTCGATAATTGACAAGATTACTTTCCATAAAATTGTTCGCGAAATAATGTAATCAGTTAACACGTTTTTTTTAGTTTAAAGTGGTAGTTATCTCCTTATCGGCCTTATCTCGAGAGGTTAATTAGATCGGCCGTGCTATAAATGTCACTGTTTTCCTAGTTTGTAGAAAGAAAACTTTATGACTAACAAATACCGCATTTTAAATGATAATGTGAATAAAAATAATGATGAAATGAAATTTTAACGCCCTTTCTCACCTGTAACTCAATATTGTAATCAACAAATTTATTCAACTTATTTGAGGAAAAGCAACAAGTTATTTATTGTTTCAGTTATTTGTTACCCGTAGCTAAATACGAGGTGTGTAAATTAAGTAGTGAGACTGATTTTTTTAGTATTCTCATTACTCGAATAGAATTCCAATTCAGTATTGTCTCCTTCAAAATAACTTCCTTGGGAAGCCACACAGCGCTGGAGAGCTGGCCAAAACAAACCGTGTTTCAAATGTAATTCTTCCATTTTGTCAACAATGAATTGAAGCACAAGATCCCGTATTCTGGACATAGCAGTGCTGGAAGTCATATACTGGAATTGCTCAAATTAATTTCAGACTTGGTCGAAAAAAAGATTCTAACAAGCCGTTTGAATGTTTATATTTAGCCTACCGCCCTTCACGGGCCCTTTCTTTCTTCCCCCCCCGGGTAGGGGCCCGGTATAAAATATTAAATGTATATGGCAAGTGAATGAACCTATTTATATTTGAAAAATGTCTTTCCCCTAACAGTTATTTTTTATTAACAGTTTCCCAATACATTTTTAAATAAAGGCAGATAAAAAAATATATTGGACGAACATAGATCTTAGGTAAATGAATGCCCTAAATAAAATTAGAAAAATTTCATTTGATGGTGCTAACTTCATAGACCTTAAATTCGTATCGTTAAATTTAACATACTGAGTGACAGAATTACTGCAAGCCTCCGGTAAAATATGTTAACAGGTGCCTTTTTAAGAAAGATTCCGCAACCGCTACATGGTCAATAAAAGAAGGCGTTTTTACGCACAGCACGAAAATTGTACTAGTACACAAACAAAAAACTAATTCTTATGCAGGCCACAAAACGAATTAAGCAAATGTTACACGTTAACGTGGGCGACTTTTGTTTGGGATTTCAATCAGACCGCTAATCGCTTATCGGAACCTATTTATTTTTGTTAGATTTACTTCTGAAAATAAAGACGTAAAGACAAACGCGGTACCGTCAGTATGAACCACTCGTGTAGACACCAGAAGCTTAATTCTACATAGAAAAAAAGGCGTTTCTACGAATCTAACAAATATTCTCGTGTGAAAAGAGTATTTGATTATTATAAACAAATTTTCACTAAAATAACGAAATGTCTATTTAACCCAACATGTTTCGAATATTGTTGAAAAAAATTGAAAAACATTATTAAATATTATTTGCAGTTTAATAAATCATAGAACATAAATTATATTTCTCACGATTTGACCAAAACATTTACAACACTTAAAATTAGACGTACTTATACCTTTTTTAAAACCTATAGTTAAATGACCAGATGTCCGTTTTTTTTTTGAGAACTTGTTTTCCTTTTTCAATCAGTTTTGTTCTTAATATCCTCTGTCATTTTACACATAATCCTCCACACTATAATTCTTTTAATATCTATATTTTGATATATCAAATTATTTTTATATCAGAAGAAAATTCACACAAAAATGGTTATCACAATTTTCAGAATGCAAAATATAAACTATATGTAAGTACCACTGCTGGACTTCCTTTACACCAACTATGCCAGAGCGTAGGGTAACAAATTTTTAGGTGGCAGCAAATTTGGAAAAGCAAGGCAAGTACTATAGAAGTTTTCAATAAAATTATTTTTATTGATGAAGCAAAATGTATTGACCAATTTTCTAATCTGCTTTTCTTTGAATCTGTAAAAGACTCGACTAGTACATTCACAACAAATTTTTCAGAAGAATTACTGTCACAGAAATGGGTCAATTCCTAGAGGAACGAGTTTCTGAATTTTTAAAAAATTGACAGTACATTTTTCAATCCCGGCTCATAACGCTGAATTAGAAAGAATAATTAGCCTAATGAATATAAAGAAGACCGACCAAAGAAATCAATAAAAAATAGATTCGATAAATAATATACATATTACTTAAGGAGGCCCTAGACGACCAATCTGCTTGATCAAACGATTGAGTCAATCGATTGACGCGCGCTTCAATAAACCCCAATCAGCCCTTCAATCTTTTGATGAAAACCCTCTCATCAGCGGAAGTCGTGAAGTGGAGTTGTGCACATCTGTTGTTTGTTCTAACCTGTTGTTGATTTTGGCGGTGTACAATGGTTTCGAGTATTCAGTTTTGGATTTCTAAAATTTCAAATGCCTAAACACTGGGTTGCCCTCAAGCGGAAAAAGACAACAAATGAATGGCCTAGAAAACGTAACGGTAAATTTGGTCCATGGAGATTTCTGGTACAAAATGAGAAACCGCTTCATTCATGAACATTTACTCTATTTTCTGCGTGATTCGGAACCAGGGAATGAGTGTGTCCACGAAGAGATTTTTGAGACGAGGTGAAACTTTTTTGAACCTCTGAAACACCCCCTTATGTTGCCTAAGGAAAAAACAACAAAAAAAAAAAAAGGTTTTTCCTCGGGGGGGGCCAAAAAGAAAAACCCTTCCTCCCCAACCTTTTCCCCCCCTCTCCTCCCTTCACCCCAAAAACCCCCCCCTTTTCAAGAAATGGTTTCCACCGAGTGATTGACGCAATGCTTGACGGAAATTGCCCTAGACGATCAAGTGCCCTTTTCAACCGCTTGAGTCATTCAAAATTTCTATCAATCACCGTCAATGCTTGCCTCAAGCGTCAAACAGGTTTCTAAACGATCAATCACGCTTGATACAATCGATTTTGACACAAGCTTTTGATCAAAATGTTTGATCGTCTAGAGCGTCCTTTATACAAATGATTTATAAATTCACGTGCTTGAAATTTTTAAGAATAAAAAACCGTTATTGCAATATATACGCAGCTCCATCAAATATGAAACGTAAAATTAGCTTTCATCTATTTTGTTTATTTGATTATAGTCAACAACGAAAGCCATCGTTCATCGTACCCCAACTTTTTGAAGGTTTCCTAAATTATAATAATTTTTGTACTAGAGTATTTTTTTTTTTTGCTTCTGATAGGATTACAACTTGTGAAATTCTGCTTCTAATACGCCCAAGTTGAGGGTGATGTGTCGATCGTGTGGAGACTTTAGTTTCAGACGAAACGCAGAATTTCACAAGCCCATCAGAACATAATCCTATCAGAAGCAAAACAAAACTGTAGTATAAAAATTATCAAAATTTAAGCAGCATTCAAAAAATGCTGTCTGTAGTTTGTGGAATTTTAATTTAGTATGTTTAATTTTGTTGTCTACATCAGCAGTCGGCAATCCGTTTCGGCCGAAAACGCCAATCCCGGCACATCGCTCTTCAACGCCTCATATAACTAAAACTATTTGTTACTAATTAAATTTGACAGAGACATATTTTTAAAGTTTAAGGCGTGCCCTTTCCGATGTTATCCATGAAATTCCTCCAAAAAATTATTAATTATGAAAATAAAAAGCAGTTTTTTTTTAAAAGAAACACGATTTTTTTGCAAATTTTTTTTCCTCAAATTTTGAAGGGGTTTCCGGTCTGCAATGGACCTGGAACCTCACTAACCGGTGGAATAAATGTTTGAATAAGTATACGTGGTTTGAAGATCGATTTTTTGCCTTATGCGTTCAAAATGGAGCCTGAACTTCAAAATTTTTGCATAAAAATTCAAGAATTTTTTCTTGGAAAATGAAATAGTCAATTTTTCCAAAATTGCAAAATTGCTTAAAACATTCTGAAAATTCCAGTGCGTTCTTTGGATGATTTTAAGAACTTTTTTATTTTTGACAATTTATTGTAAAAATGCATTGTTTTCGAGATAAAAAATTCTAAATTTCGATACTGATTTGATCTTTAGAAATTTTTTCTCGACAACAATGCATTTTTACTATAAATTGTCAAGAATAAAAAGATCTTAAAAACCATCCAAAGAATGCACTGGAATTATTTCTGAATTTTTTTAAGCAGTTTTTTAAATTTTGCAAAAATTGACTATTTGCAAAATCCAAAAAATTGCTCAAAAAATTTTGAAAAATTCTAGTGATTTTAAGAACTTTGATTTTAAGAACTTGAAGTGATTTTAAGAACTTTTTTATTCTTGACAATTTGTTGTAAAAGTGCATCATTTTCCAATAAAAAAATTCTTCAATTTTTACGCAAAAATTTTGCAGTTCAGGCGCCATTTTGAACGCATAAGGCAAAAAATCGATCTTTAAACCACGTATACTTAAAGTTCAAACATTTATTCCACCGGTTAGTGAGGTCCATTGCAGACCGGAAACCCCTTGACAATTTGATTTAAAAAAATGTGCAAATAAATAGTGTTTTTTTTTAAAACTGCTTTTTTTCATACTTAATAATTTTTTTGAAGGAATTTCATGGACACCATCGGAAAGGGCACGTCTTAAACTTAAAAAAATATGTCCCTGTCAAATTTTTCTGTTGCAAATAGTATTAGTTATGAGGCGTTGAAGGGCGATGTACTGGGAGTGGCGTTTTCGGCCGAAACGGGTTAAAACATCTTATGATTTAAAAAACTGGACGTTTGCCACGACCAGTTTTTTGTTTCTACGCCGAAGGTTCCAGTACCCACTCCAGGATCTTATGAATTATTTTTTGACCGTTTTATTTCACATTCATTATGATAAATGTTGTCTTATCTACAATTAAATGTTATAATTTACGATACCGTTTCATTAATCTAATATGACATATTTTCAGTTTTCGGATGACATGTGGCATACTTGTATTCGTTGTACCACCAAATGGCCCTTCTATTGAAAAAGATTGCCAAACCCTGGTCTACATTATCATTTGTTGTTCAGGTCCTCTCTTTGTCCTGTTTTCTGCACTATTTTCTCCTACTTTTGGAAAGTACGAATCTATATTGATCACCTACCTACCTATAGTCTAATTTAATTTGAGTGTATAAAAATTGAGTTTTATAAATGTTACCTACTTGTCAATCAATGCAACAAGGGAAGCCCTAAAAAATCAATATGTATTTATAAAATAATAATAATAATAACAGATTGCGGAATAAGTATACGAAAATATATTAAAAATAGTTTCGAGCCTCTCCTTTTAAATTCGCATGTCAACGATGGCCTAATTCAATTAATATATCATCGAGCACACCAGTGCGTATTTATATATTTCCCAAATTGCCTGCAAATTAAATAAAAGTGGATTTTATCAGCCGAATACATATATAAATAAAGCGCAACGTCTGGTGGTGGCAAAATATATCTGCTTTTTGGCATCATTTATCTTCTTATACACGTACCGCACTCACGTACACCGTTGCGCAACATTTGATGCTTTTGCCAGCCAATATTCACAAAGAAAAAAGAATTTGTCCGAGGTTAACATTTATTAGTCTACGCGTTATTATTGTGTCATTATTGTTAACAGATTATTATCTACCAATAAGTACATAAATAATCTGCGAAACCGCAAAATAGATAAATATTTTCATTATTGTAATATAGTTATAATAGTGTATTATCCTTGGAATTATTTTGATTCGTTATTTATTTCTACGGCTAAAACTTTTTATTACATAACGTCAAAAATCGATTTACAAGCGATTTACAATTTTGAATGAAATGCAGTACCTATACTTTGTACAAAATAAAAATAGTGATACCACTACTAAATGAGTGCAGTGATACCACCACTCAATTATATTGAAATAAAAACTATAATGAAATGTTAAAGTGAATTTTAAATTTCGCGCTTGATATTCGTTGTTATGCAGTTGGCAGCAGATGCGAAGTTGTTGTATTACTTGATGTTTGTTGAGAGTTTGAAATTATCTGAACCTTACATTGGCTTTAATCGCGGTTTGTGTCTTTTTTGATCTTCAAACTTTTATCGTGCATTGAAAAACTGTTATTTTCAGAACAATCAGTGTTAGAGTTATTAGACTTCCGTTGCGAAATGTCCAAACAGTTACACAACTGTTACCAAGAGTTAGTTTCATATTTAAAATTCTGAAAAAGAACGAGAACAGAAAGTCCGAAAACGCGTTTTTTAAGTCTGAGAAAACCAAAACGAGATTTAAAATATTATCGTTTTAAAACTAATAAAAAGTTATTCTGATAAATTATTTAAGTTTATTCTGTAAAAAAATCGTGTTCTTTGCCCTAATAAACTGAAATTGATCAATTGATAAGTGTAAAAAAAATAACAATGGTATAACAATAATAAAAAAAGTAAGTCAATTAGGGCGGTTATATAGTATATTGACGAGACCTAGATTGGTATCCACGTTACTGTCAATTACGGTTGAATAGAAGCTACTCAAAATTGTACCTACATCATATTCAAGGGGAAAAGTGTGTCATAATTGTGCATGCCGGAAGTTGAAAATGGGTGCTCAATGCACTGCTTTTGTCAGCCAAAAATACAGACATGACCACATATTTATTTGAAGAATAGTTTGAAAGTTAGTTACGCGCGCCTGTGGATGCACGCGCCAAGGTCGGTGCATCATTTTAAAACGCTCCAAATTATGGGATATTATAACGAAATATTTTAACGATTTAAAAGAAAAACAAAACGTAATTTTGGATCCTGGATATCGACATGCGTAGATCCTACTAACGTGAACGTGGTGGTTGCTTATGTTGACTTCCAGCGAGTTGAAACAGGGTTACTACAACTATTGTTACAAAACGATAGTTCTCAGAAAATACATCATAATAGAATAATGAAAACTCCAATAAATGTACTAAAGGCCTAACTATTACATGATGGACGTCACGAAACGTGACAGTTAAAAGGACGTATCCACACAGCTCATATTTGGGCCTAAAACGAGAAGAAACTTGATTCACAAGTTATAGAGTTACAATGACTCAATTAGATTTTTAATTATTAGTTATAAAAATTGACCATAGAATATCCGTATTGTTGACAAGCAAATTGACAGTTGTACAAACAAATATGGGTTCGCTAATAGATAAACAAACTCATTGCTTGTCTCTTGTTAGACAATTGCAGTTTTCTTACAATTGATTTAGTATTACTTAATGAATTTTTACCTTTAAACCGACGAAATATTCGAGTCTCACTTGCAAAATTTTTATAGCTATCAAACAGGTATTTTGGAAACAGGCATTTGGAACATGTATACCCTTGGAATATGAACACATCATACCGGTTATCACAAAATTCTGGATACCTCGACGTAGCGTCGGTATATAGAATTTTACGATAAGGTATGATGTGTTTCTGTTTTAAGGGTGTACCTGTTCCAAATACATTATCCTAAAATACCTGTTTTGTGACAAGTAAGACTCTAATATTTCGTCAGATGAAAGGTAAAATTAATTAAGCAACACAAAATAGTTGAACAAGAGAGAAAAAAGTTGCAAAAGTATGCTCTGCCAAAAGATCATACCCGTAAAATATAATCTTACTTAGTAACATTTTGAGTTTTTTGTGGATAACTTTTTTAAATTTCATTTCTCATGACCACTGACATTACCCCACCTAAATACCACTGTCATGTAATAGTTCGCAGTACCCTAGGATAGTTTCTGCGAACTATCGCTTTGCAATAATAGTGACTTAAGTCTGACTCTCTTTCGACTCGCCGGAACCTTGACTGTACGTAGTCTCAGCGAAACGTTCTGCCTTGTTTCGCTGTTGTCACATCAACATAATATTCATATTAGCTGATTAGCTCTTTTAAAATTGTTTCACAACTGCTTAAAATTGTTTCACAGTAGAAGTTGAAAAAATGATCGTACATCATTTTTTATAAATGGTATAGGGTTTTTATAAAGACCTATTATGCTGAGTTACAGTTAGATCTGACAACCTTGCTCAGTAGATCGATTTCCGCTAAGAAGGGGCTGGATTGTATGTAAATAAATTCACCTAACTTTGACATAAAAATGTACCATTTAATATCCACCTATGTACGCAGTATCGTCTCTTACTGTATAAATTGCGCAATACTAACATGGAAATGTTGTATGTCAATCAGTTTCTGGAATTATTTGCCGAATTCTATTCTACATTTGCCCAACTCTACTTTATTGCGTATATCGATAATATTCTACTAAATGTAAATATTAACGTTATAAGAAGAAATCAAACAATAGTTTAGCTTTCAAAAGTAAAAGTTAATGCAAATCATAACAAATGTTATACAGAAATAGCATCGATTTCATCTCGCTAAAATCATATTAACGTCATAATGAAATATGTATGCATTTTAAATTCGAGTTGACATCAAATGCGCATATGTATATACATATGTATGTATGTTCTCTGTTTTTACTTACAATTAGTTTATTTTCCGTAGCATTAACAAACTGATTGTTATGAAATTAATAATACGAATACTTAATTATTTCACTGGTGTCAATTGTGATTATAGACATAACATATGTATATATATATTTCTATATTTTTACCGTCCAAGATGATTGTAGAAATATGTAGTCATAGGAAGGCATGATAGACACTAATTGCCTCAGTGCTCAATGATTTCAGTTTAATTTGTTACTATCTATACATATGTATGTACCTGTGCGTGTACAGGGTGATCGATTTATCATTGAGTTTTTCTCAGAAACGGCTGAGAGAAAATAATGTTTGTTAATGGCATATCGCTTTTACGTACCTTCACTCAAAATTGAGGTAATAATAAAAAATATGGTTTAACGACGTCAAGTGTCGCCACGCCACAAAACATTTTTTTTTCAGCAACATACTTTTTTACTATACCATTATAAAGGTATATCAATTATGAGTTATTTTTCTATTTGACATTTTTTGTATCTTGAATGTTTAAAAAGTTATGGTCGATTAATAATAGAGGGCCCTATCTGTTTTCTCCTAAACTGCTAGCTAAATGAATATAATTTCTGTATATGAGTATTTCAATTTACTTGCTTTTACTAAAAATTAAGATGGAAATAAAATAATATAGCTCAATAATGCTAAGAGTCGCGACGCCTCAATTTTTTATTGCTGTGTATTTTCCTATTTTTATGACTTCGTAAAAATGTTTTTAAATTTAATTAAAGTACATCTTACAGTAGTATTTTTATTTTTCCTCTGCGCCCACATAAGCTTGAAACGAGCAACCGCAATACAGAGAGGTAAAAATGTTTTCAAAAGAGCTGTGCTATATCGTGCATATTTTTGTAGTGTTAAAAATTAATCCACAAATAAAGTTATGACACAAAAATGAATAGAGGTCGCTTGTTTCATCCCTATGCGGGTGCGAAGGGAAAATTAGCTCAAGGGAAGGGAATATTACCTCAAGAGGACGTTCCGTTAGTACAAGACACACTTCAAGTTTCAAATTCTTATGTAATTCCTCTGTTGATAAAAAATTTAAAAATTATTTTTGGCTCGCCCTGCATGGCGATTGCAAATAACTTTGCAATGAGGGCTCTACTCGAAATAGTTTATATGAAAAACCCCATTTAAAATCATCTATAGAATCTAGAGAGGAAAGACATTCTTCATTAAAGTTTCAACATAATTATGGGACGTCCTATATATTTTATGTAGGTATGTATCATATATCAAGTTGGATAGAGATTTTTTTATCATTTCCGTTTGTATTATTTGTTATAAATAATTTTTAAATATATAAACGTAAACGTAAACAATACAATTACTGTTAAAAAAAATTGCTCATAATAACGAATGCTGCTAAATTAATAATTCCAATCTTGATAATACATATGTTTATTAGTTATTACCAGCTATCATACTCATGAAATGTTCTAAAAATCCATCATAAAAAATTGAATATCTTTTAATTAACATAATTATGGGACGTCCTGTATATTTTATGTAGGCATGTACTCTTATATCAAATTAGATATAGAGATTTTTTTATCTTTATGTTTGTATTATTTGTTATATGTAAATGATTTTTAAATATATTAGTAAATGTAAATAATATAAATTACTGTTAAAAAAATAGCTCATAGTAATGAATACTAAATTAATTATTCCAATCTTGACAGTTAGTATGTTTATCAGTTATTACCAGTTATCATATAATTCTCATGAAATGTCCTGAAAATCCATCATTTTCAAAAATTAAATATCAAAATGTACTAAAACCTTGAAAAATCGAAAAAACTATGTAAGTGATCACATAATTATTAATGATTATAATGTATGTACATATTTTCTTCACCAACCAATATACTGATATCAATTAAGTTTGTACTTCTACTCTTATTCTTAATAATAGTAATAAGATCAGAGTACCTAATAAAATATAAAAAAGGTGTATAATTTAGTATTCCATGACCCATCGTGAGAAACAGAAAGATTACCATAAAATGTAACCACAATTGTAAAAATATTTTTTTAGCAAACATCTATTTCAGAGGTCTACAAGGTTTGCAGAATGTATTAATCACGTCAGGATTTTGACATATTTGCGGTTAATTGACCAAAACATGTATTTCTTTGGTTATATTTGTCGAGTATAGCAATTAATTTTTTTTAGCTCATTTCTGCGAATTACATCGTCTAGCAGCACCTTTTTCCTTCAAAATGAGTTTTGGATTGCCCACCTACGATTGAGTTATGGTCTTTTAACCCATTAACGCCCAAACAGACACAATTTTTCGTCCTTTTTGGAGCGTCAATCTCGAAGGGAAATTAATGAATTCACTCAATAAACACCACTTATCCTAATGTTTTCGGATGTGATCTTTCGATTTCCGGGGTCAGAATTGTGATTAATTGCTCTAGAAAAAAAAAATATGGCTGACTATGGAGAAAAGTACTGAAAATTTGTGGATTCATTTTTTTTATATATATTTTTTTTGTCCAAAAAGTACTCTAACCTACTCCGGTTTGTGGAGGGAGGTGGAGGCAATAGTTGGAGTTGATGATAGGATTTTTTTGCCGACCACAACTGACTCTAATCTTTTCAGAATGGCGGACATTGCATACAATCTCATGAAATATGAATATTTCTCTAGTATTAACGAGAAAATAATGTTATTGTGAGTTCTTCTTGATCCACAGTCATTTTCCTCAATCAAAACAATACCACAGAATATATTTGACTAAATTTTCAATTTTCAATGATGGTGGATTCAAAATGGCGGTGTTTTTCGTTATAAAAAGTAAATAGGAGTTTGTAATTATACTTTTCCTATGTCATTTCATGTTTTAGTAACATATTGAGTTATTCCTGGTGAAAAAAGTGTGAAATACAAAATGGCGGATTCAATATGGCGGACATCATTCTTGAAAATTCAAAATTTGAAAACGGGAAAATTAGTCAGTGATATTTTACGTAGAATTCTGATGGAAACTGTCCTCTCAATCTTTTTCATAAAAATGCGTTCTATCTGCGTAAAAAATTATTTGTCATTCTAACCTCAAAACGAGGTTTTTTTCCGGTGTTGAGGTTCTCATGATGAAATCATGAGAATAATATAAAAAACAACCAAAAAAAAAACCCCCCCCCCCCGCCGGAAAAAAAAAAAGAAGGAGAAGCGCGCCCCCCCCCCTCCCCGGTGCCTTTTTTTTTCTCCTTTTCTCTCTCTCCCTTTAACAATTTTAAAAACTATTTCTCTCTCTTTTTCTTTCCCTCCCCTTCCTTAAATAACAAAATTTTAACATTAAAAAAAATGAAATAATTTTTTTTTCTCATGAGAATTATATATTATGCACTTAGGGATGTAGGCGCATTGAAAATTTTTTTTCGGAACTTCGCATATAAATAGAAAATATATATTTTGAATTCGGGCGCATTGACGATTTTTTTCCGGAACTTCCTCGCATATTTATTCAAAGAATAGTACGTAGAACGTAATTTCTGGTGGGTGTGAGAAAAAATCGTATATGCACCACGAGAAACAAGTAGGCTGTGTACTTCCGGCGCGTAGTTTGCGCCCGAGCATCCCTAAGTGCATAATGTATAATTCTCATGATTTCATCATGACAACCTCAACACCGGAAAAAAACTCGTTTTGAGGTTAGAATGACAAATATTTTTTTCCTCAGATAGAACGCATTTTTATGAAAAAGATTGAGAGAACATTTTCCATCAGAATTCTACGTATAAGACTGTAATTTTTCCGTTTTCAAATTTTGAATTTTCAAGAATGATGTCCTCCATACTTAATCCGCCATCTTGGATTTCAGACTTTTTTCACCAAGAATAACCCAAAATGTTACTAAAACATGAAATGACATAGGAAAAGTATAATTACAAACTCAGATTTACTTTTTATAACGAAAAACGCGCCATTTCTTGAGAAATCCGGCCGCCATTTTGAATCCGCCATTTAATCACAATTCTGACCCCGGAAATCGAAAGATCACATCCGAAAACATTGGGATAAGTGGTTTTTATTGAGTGAATTCATTAATTTCCCTTCGAGATTGAAGCTCCAAAAAGGACGAAAAATTGTGTTTGGGCGTTAATGGATTAAAGTTAATGAATTTGAGTACTAACTAACTTTACGTTAAAGTGAATGTAGATTAATTAAATAAATTAAAATCATTATATACTGGTTCCTTTACAAAACCCTTACTTCAAATAAACACAAATTAGGTAAGCCTTGATGTGCCAATTAAAGGCAGGTACTCCAAATGAACAGATATAATCTGAATGAGTGAATTCAGGGATAAATTAGTTATAAATCTTACTTTTTTTACACAAGTTCTTGACAATGTAAATAATGCAACATATTTTGCAATATTTGACAATATATTTTGCAATAAATGATATTCAACTTCAATCAATTATTCATTCAATATGTGTCATGTAGCAAGCATCTATATTCCTATTTCATAAAGAAAGTAAGGGTAGTACGAATTATTAAAAATAACACATTAATACAAAATTTCATAATGTTTAAGGGCTAAATGTATTTGAATTATCGCAACACATAGTATTAATTTACTTTTTCCTGCTATGCCTTTTGTTAAATTACAAGCATAGGGAAAATAACTTTAGAGTAAAATAACTAAAGAATGAATGACTTACCTGACATATAGTGAAGAAGGAGAGCACATATGGGGTAGATGGTAGGGCTGTAAACAATGTCAGGGCAAGCATATCCAAGCACAGAAACAACACGGTCAGTTACGTTTCGGCCTTTATGTGTCATATAATATGACTGGCAGTGGGAGGGTTCTACGAAAGGTGGCAAGCTAATCGGTTTGTCGGGCAAGTCGGTACTTCCAAACACTTGATTCACCATATCCCAATAAAATCCATCTATTATATTGGATTTTCCATTCTGATGCTGTGTGCACAGCAGGGGCCACAGCTCCTTTCGTATGGGACTGTTAACCGGCCAAGCATTGTTGCGAAGAAGCTGTTTGAGGTCTTGCTTCCGCCCCTGCTGCAAAAGCACTCGGACATCGCTAATCGTCTTAAGTGGTTTCGAGGAGGGATTGGGTGGAACAACGGTTATACCACTGGAGTCCACCAGTGGGGTATAAACGTTGGAACTGTCATCAACTTCTTCCAACACCGAAGGCATTATTAGCATTCCTGATGGTCCGGCTGCAGCCCCTCCGGCAGAGCAGCTCACTATGTTAGATCTTGAAACATCTTCACACCTGGAACGAAATACTAGATTCACTTTAATCCCTGCACAAACAAAGAAAACTAGAGACATGATAAGCCACTCACAATAAATCTGACCCCTAGTACCAACAGTTTAATAACATTCTCAACGTCGAAATTGATTTTAATAAGATAATCAGTGAGTTTAACTAGACCTACTTGCTGAGAACGCTCACAAAATTTTATCTCATACCTATACACCCCCATAAAATCGTAAATAAATACGAATAATAAAAAGAAAAAGAATCAGACGGATACTTACACTTCTTTAACGAATTAATTGTAACTGAAGAAGGTAACCTCTAAAATAGACATGAATGTAGAAATTTGCGGATGGAAGCAATCGATATGGTTGCTTGCACGTCTGGTCCGGGTTTTTCTCCCTATTGCGGCACCACCAACGAAGTTCACGCACTTCACTAAATCCTTTTATTAACACAGTTCACAAATTAAAAATGTAAACGACCGAATCTGTTCCAAGGAAACACAATAAATGTAAACCACAGATCAATTAAACCGACTACAAAAATTATTTTTTGTATTCACAATATTTACTAAAATTCCGAGTCTTCAAATATTTTTACTCTTCACCAGGTTATTCAAGTGCACACAATTACATATTTTTTTCTATTCTCGTTTAAAACTCTCCTTCAAACGTTACACCGCACCGCTCACCACAGAGTGAACTAAAATAACAACTTGTTTCAGCACTACATCGGTTTGTCAATGCGCGAAAAAAGCCACTCCCATTTCAGAATTGTTCAATGCGACACACTGTATGTGTAATTTTGATAAGTGCGGCAACTCGACGGTATGACGACAAACTTCACACACACACGTGACTGCAAGAGTCACGCGGTCGTTTGGTTTTCACCACTGAAATAGGGGACAGCAGAAAGGAATGCCGACGTTGCGTCGAAAAATGGAAGACAGTAACGCGAATTAAGGTCGCGTCACATAGTACGTGTTAATACTAATGATAATAGGTTAATACTAATAATACCAATGAAATCATAAGACCAGAAGGAGCTTGATGTATGCCAATATACATTATATTTGTTAGTTTGGCACATATAAAATGCAACTCAAATAAAAGAAGGTCGGCGCACAAGAACAGTCACCAACAAGCAAAATCAATAAATGTCGACATCCGAGCGGCAACGCATTGACCAATATCGACTGTAGTCTTACACTGTTTACGTATTAATGTGAGATTCGGGCATTTGCAATGCTATTGGTACATAGAACTGCTTACATATATTAAAAATATTAATGAAATAGGTATACGAATTCAATAGATGAATTTAGATATAGTAGATAAAATGAACATAACCTCATAATTATTATGTGCTATTATAGCACAGCACCGGATTGAATATATCGAACAGCTGTTGACAGCTTGAAAAATAATCGATAACTGATGAATATGTTCCCTGACGTCCATAACTTTAAATACCTACATAAATGCCTAAAGTTGTTTTATGCTTCTATAGCGGCATCACCATATAAATATTAATTCTCATAAACTAATTCTCTGGGATAGAAATGACGCGGTCTTCCTGTGACGTCATGGTAATTAGATTTATGATCTAAAAAAATGAATACCAACACTGTTTGTAATTAAAAGTAATCGACTTTACTCCACCTATTTATTGAGCCCGTCTAACAAATAGCAACCAAAATCATTTCACAGTTGAACAAATCAACTTTTGAATTTTGTATGTGTCATCCGCCATTAGCAATTCTTATATTAGAGCCAAATAAACTCATTGTCAGATACAGTTGATGCCATACAATCGTGCAAACAATATATGGCGTGTATGTTCACAAGCTGACGTCAACATATGCACATTTGTATATGCAAACCTGACATAAGTATACAGAAAACTACACGAAGGTCGATATTTATCCGGTAGACTTATGTGTAAACTATATTTCCCTTTCATAAACTTATTGTGTAAATGCAATAGATTCTTGCCAATTTATTGTACCGACAGCTTCTCTTAATCTTAGGAAACTGTAAACCAGTGAATGAACCAATCGTAATGGAAACTGATGAGAGTGGGCGTGGCCGAACTTCGCGTCACCAGTAGTCTATATTTCGATACATTACGCCACAGAAGGTACTATCCGATAAGATTATCATTAATCATAATTATTCCTAGTTACTGTTTTACAATATGCCAAAATCAGGGAACACACTAGGTATGTGATTGATGCTGATCACTAGGATACAGAAATGAGTGCGGCAACGCAGGGCTTGAAATTATAAAACTCTATGATAATGAAAATATTTCTAAAGGCCCTTTACATTATAAAAAAAGGGCAAGCAATCTTAGGAATCTGCTTTTATAGATGAGTCCTCAATTTTCTATGGGATTATCCGATATATAGACAGTATAAATACTGTAATATATGTAGGTTAAATCAGCTTCAGAACCGAGTCAAGTTATTTCTGAACTAAATTACTCACAAATATGAAATCTGAGGAAAGAGAATCTGGAACAAACACCTGGCCACCCTACTTCCAGGGAATTTATGACCAATAACACAAGGGTGTTTCTTTTGGTCTGGATTAACTAACTTAACTACATAAATCACAGGACTCAAAATAAAATTGTCCCGAAATATTAAGCATTTCATTATGCTCGATTAGATTGTTCGTACAACCTTATCTAAAATCCTGCCGCCATTTATTTTATCTTCAAACTGTCATACAACATATTCAAGGCATTTACGTAAAATACTGAATTGCATACATACCGTTGACAATATTACAAATTGAACATCTAAAGTGAGTTCTAGCCATAATTCTCTTTTAACAAATGAGAAATACAGCTCGTATAAATCATATTCTCATTTATTAAAACCACAAATTATAGTAGATTAGTCCTGGGAATGCATTTATTATGTATGATAAAATGGTTGTATGAATATATTTTTATTAATACATTTTTTACAGACTTTATTTTACATCTTGTCTAGTATATACATATAGGATCATAGAAAATACACCAAGATTTACAGCCACTTTATTAGCAATCTCCTAAAATATATTTTCCACAAAGTGGATTTAATATATTTTAGATTATGTACCAGAAGGCGAGTGTCTTGCGGTACATAATCTAAAGCGAGTGCTCAAGTGTTTTACGCAAATTTTAATTACGACAGCCATTGTTTTCCTTCTAGAATATAAAATGATGTATTAACAAAATAATGCTGTAATTTTACTGATTATAAGGGTGTACGTAGATAATATACCTAATTTAATGTTAGGTATTTTAAAGGCACCTAATATACAACATAAAATAATTATTGTAAATTTACTATGAATTAAACTCCAAACACCTTGAATAAGTCTTATTACAAATACGAAAAAATAAATTAGTTCCTAAGTTTATGAAGACGTCCTTAGTTCTAAACTACAGCTGATCTAATTTAATAACTTAGTCCAAGATGTCCTCATAAACCTGCATTTTCTTCATAAACACATCTCATACCTTTTTCACAAAGTGAACATTATTGCTAGTAAAGCATAAGATTGCATATATTTTAATACTATTAAAACGTTATATCTTGTTCTTTTGTCATAATATATTGGTTACAAGTTATAACGCAATGTAATAGTTAAAATTTATTTTACTAACAATATAAAATTAACAATCCCTTAACAATCAAAATCAATCAAAATCAAATACAGGACACTATTTATAACTCAAGTACTGATAATCAAGAGGGAGAAAGTTGCCAACAGGATTGGAAATCAAAATATGAATGTGGTACTAGTTTTCACTGTAGATATTACTACGAACTGTTCTGCTGTTATTTTAACAGTTGAGGACCAGTACTAATTGATACCCAAAATAGTTTGAAGAAACAAACTTTTCTTTCTTCAACAAATTGAAGAAACTATTTCCTTTTCCCTCAAACTGATCTAATTTAAAATTTTTAGAAATCACAATTATTTAATACTTGTAGACGCCATTTTTCAATAATAGAAAAAAAATATACAGTTGACACATTTCTTAATTGGCAATGAGAACTACCCATTATCAGAAATAAACAGTAGAAAAAAACAATTCATTTGAGCAATATTATGAGGCGACAAAAATAATATAACATCACGTTTACATAACAAATAAATACAATTTCACTATAAGATCGTATATCTTAATTTTCAATAGTAAAAGGGTAACAATGTAATACAATATATTTATATCTCAACAGTTTAACCAGAAAATCAAATATATAATTTGTATCTTAGTCAAACTTGATATGCAATTATATTTTGTATTATTCTTTTATTTGACACCAATATCATTTACAGTATGACCATGTACATATGAACCAAATCAGTATGCTAACGAACAACTAAAGGAAAAATCGTAATGGAATAAGTTTAACCTTTTAAGGGACAGTGTGATTCAATTGTTGTGTATATAGAGCATCAACTAGTTACATAGCTGCACATATTACCCTTTGAAAGTTTGTTAGATATATATTTTTATGGAAACTAAACATTTAGGAATACATTTCCTTCCTTAATAATAGTATTTCAAACGTAAAATATATTCAGTTATGAAAATCATAATTTATGTGCAACTTTCTGCTATTTTCCTCACTGGCGGATCCAGGGGGGGGGGGGCATGGCCCCCATGCCCCCCCACCCTTTGGCACCCTTAGAAATTCCAAAAAGTATTCTTGTGATAGTCGGTATTTTTTGTATAAATGGATTTTTCATTGAAATTCTGAAGTGCCAGGAGAACGCGTGACCTTGAAAATTTTCAAAATTGATAATATGGGCTCTCGCGGGTCATATTTTGCTTTATCACTAAAATGCCCCCCCCCCCCTGAGAAGCCTTCTAGATCCGCCTATGATTTTCCTGACTTAACCCATTAGCGCCTGACCGGACACTTTTTGTTCTCTAATTTCAAAGTGTTACTGTGTGCATAATTTAATTGAAAAACAATTCCGGAACCACTGTCCCCCCACGTTTTCAAGGGTGCTCTTTCGAATGGAAGTGGTTGCAAATCCAGAAAATGAGTTGTATCATTGGAAAATTGGAAACGAAAAAAAAAAGTTAGATCAAGTTTTTGTTTGCTTTTACATTTTTGTACATACCTAAAACGAAGAAAAAGGTGTCCATGACACATAAACTAAAAAGTTGTTGACCTTACATTATTTTTAAATATTCTTGTTTAAACAAAATGGCGCCGGCTAAGAAATGCTTTTTTTCAAACTTTAATAATTTTTTTCTCGAAAACTATTGACTAATAAAAATTGTATAAGAACAAATTTGTCTCAAAATCAGTCAAATACGGTCATATTTTTTTTCAGATTTTTTTAACGACTTTTGGAAAATACGAATTTTCACGATTTTCTGAAAAATCCAAAATTTCGTTTAAGAATTTGAGCGTATTCTTTGACTTATTTTAAGACATTTTTGTTCTTGCTCAATTTTTACCAAAGTCCATAGTTTTGGAGAAAAAAAATTGTTAAAAAAGTTAAAAAAAGAGAATTTTCCGTTTAGGAAATAGGAGTTTATTGTTTAAACAAAAATATTTAAAAATATTGTAAGGCCAATAACTTTTAGTTTTGGTGTCACGGACACCTTTTATTTGGTTTTAGGTATGTACAAAAATGTAAAAGCAAAAAAAAACGATCAAAAATTTCATCATCAGAAAAGCACGTTTTTTTTTTGTTTCACATTTTCCAATGATAAAACTCATTTTCCGGACTTGCAACCACTTCCATTCGAAAGAGCACCCTTGAAAACATAGGGAACAGCGGTTCCGTAATTTTTTTCAATTAAATTATGCACACAGTAACACTTTGAAATTAGAGAACAAAAAGTGGCTGGTCAGGCGCTAATGGGTTTTAATCGGCTTTTTTAAGTCAATACCGAAAGACATTTAAATCTCATAAATTTAATGTAATGTAGATAATACTGTGTATAATACGAAAAAAAATAATCCAAATATTATCCAGTGGGTACTGATTAATATATTTTTTTTAAATATCAACAGATTTTGCAAATATTTTTATCAGTTAACACCGATTAGTATTAAATGAACAATTAAAATGCACATACATGGTGAAAAATTAAAATTAAACTTACAAACCATTTCCTCATGTAATTCACCAAAAGCTTACAGAACTCAAAGTAAAGCTCTATTTTCGGCACTCCTGGGCTTACTGTAAGATACGTCATTCTAGACTGTCGGCCATCAACTAATTTGTTTTCATATTGATTGCCTAACCTTAAGTAACGACATATATCACAGACTTGGTCATTACTTTGTATACGACAAAAGAAAATTAGTTGTATTCTTATTAACAAAAATTACATGCAAGCTTAAAAGTTTAGATTACCTATTTCTTCAATCTTTAAGTAGGATCCCCTGGTCTGTTTGTAAAGCTATCTGGTAGTCTGGAATATGATTTTCTGTAAGAAATAAGTAGATATTGAATTATGTTGTTAACATCTAAGTTGCATTTCTTTTGAACAGTCTGTAGTGATGGAAGTTCTGTGATTTCTCCATTGACGAAATTCAATTTTTCTCTTACGATGACAACAGTCTCCAAATCAGATATCCTTACCAAATCCTTGACTCTTTTGATCGATGGGCTTTTTCTGAATATACATATATTGTTTATTATTATAAGAAGCAGCTGATTAACAAATAAATATTTAAAAATCCGTAACAAAATGTTAGTCTTCCCACTCTTCATCGGTGGATACGGAGTTATCGTCGTCATCCTCAGAATGTATAGCCCTATTGCGTTCTGCCAGGGCTCTCGATAAGACGTCTGCTAAATCGTAACCTCCTGCTTTCGCGACAGGATTTGCAATTGGCTTAACATCCCTTTCCTCGACTGGTTTAAGCTTACAACCCTTTCGAATCTCGCTCAGCAGATCACCTCGTGCATCTTCTTGTGGAGTAGGCAGTTTCCTTTCTTCAACCGGCTGCAAAATTGCAAATATTTCAAGAAACTTTAAAAAGCAGATTGGGCTCATGGAATTAACAAATCTTATGTCAACAATGAAACACATTTTATATTTTACACACATTAGCCAACCACGTTGGCATCATCAGGAGATGATTAAAACAATTTTAATCGCCTTCTGATGATTAAAACAGTTTTAACAATCTCCTGATGATACCAACATGGCTGGCGAAACGCGTGTTTGGTGTAAAAAAGTGTTTCGGTGTTAAGTGCTTAAGTCCGGTCTTGTACACCAAAACGCACTAATAATAGTAATGATCCCAACCTACTCACGTATATACAAGTAAATATTATTTCAAAATTCTTCCTAAACTCTTTGTTTTGAGCTATATGGAGAAAAAATAAAAAAATAAAGTTTTGTTGATGTAATATAAAACACGGTTTAACCCATTAGCGCCTGACTAGACACTTTTTGTTCTCTAATTTCAAAGTGTTACTGTGTGCATAATTTAATTGAAAAAAATTCCAGAACCACTGTCCCCTGTTTTCAAGGGTGCTCTTTCGAATGGAAGTGGTTGCAAGTCCGGAAGATGAGTTGTATTATTGGAAAATTGGAAACGAAAAAAAAACGTGATTTTTTGATGACAAAAAAATTTTTGATCGTTTTTTTTTGCTTTTACATTTTTGTAAATACCTAAAATAAAAAAAAAGAAAGGTGTCCATGATACCTGAACTAGAAGTTATTAGCTTTACATTATTATTTAATATTCTTGTTTAAACAAAACGGGCGCTGGCAGAAATGCTTTTTTTCAAATTTTCATATTTTTTTCTCGAAAACTAGACTAATAAAAATTGTATAAGAATAAATTTGTCTCAAAATCTGTCAAAAAATACGCTCAATTTCCAGATTTTTTTTTTACGACTTGGAAAATACAAATTTTCATGATTGTGAAAAAATCAAAAATTTCATTTAAAAATTCTGAAAAAAGCGTATTTGAGCGTATTCTTTGACTTATTTTAAGACATTTTTGTTCTTGATCAATTTTTACCAAAGTCCATAGTTTTGGAGAAAACAATTGATGGTCAAAAAAAGAAAATTTTCCGTTTATGGCGCCATTTAGTTTAAATAAGAATATTTAAAAATAACTTTTTGTTTTGGTTTTAGGTATGTACAAATATGTAAAAAGCAAAAAAAAAACTTGATCAAAAATTTTTTGGCATCAAAAAATCAGGTTTTTTTTTTCGTTTCCAATTTTCCAATGATACAACTCATTTTCCGAACTTGAAACCACTTCCATTCGAAAGAGCACCCTTGAAAACATGGGGGACAGTGGTTCCGGAATTTTTTTCAGTTAAATTATGCACACAGTAACACTGAAATTAGAGAACAAAAAGTGTCTGGTCAGGCGCTAATGGGTTAAACCCCCACCTAGGTTTATGTCACTTTCAAAGGACTGTAGCTCCCTTAAGATCAATTTCAGGACCAATGCTTACAAAAAAAAATAGATCTTATTTTCAAAACATAGAATATGTACATCACTAAAATATTGGAGCCTAATTTCGTAGACCCTGAATACAAAATTTTAAATGTTTTTTTTTTATTTAATTTAATCTAATATATCTATAAACTAGAATGTTGCTAATTATAAAACATCATCATTTATAACAGCAATAAAACTATCAAAAGTTTTTTGATAAGTTATATATAAAGATGCAACAGGATGTGGACAAATTAAACCATTTGATAAAAAGTGATAGCACGAATATCATTTATAACATAATTAAGTCGATTTAAACAATTAAGTCAATGAGTTTATTGAGAAACTCTCCCCTAAACTTTGGAGACTTGAGTATCGGATAGCCAAAAATATGCATTCAAAATGTTTTAAGACTACATGACCTTCAGACTTTGCTTTTGTGGAATTTTTTATGTCTACTAAAAGTGGTCAACTGTACGATTTGAGATATTTACTGATTATATAAAATTATACCGAATTTGGGCACTGATTTTGACTGAACTATATTTGTAAATTAATTTCTACAAAATCATTTTTCCAAACCACTTCAAAGTTTAACGAAACATAAAACCTCTATCTCCTAAGAAATATGATTTTGACAGTGTAAAGTAAACATATAATTCTATTGATAGTCCAAATTTTGATGAAATATGCTTATTTTACGAAGTAATGAGTAGTTAAACTTTAGAATACCTGTAAATAGTGGAAAAAAATAGTACATTTTCAAACATAACTATTCATAACTTGTCAAAGGGATAAAATAAAAACTAAAGTAAAAGTCCCTGATGTGTTCAAAAGTTTGTACTCGCAATTTGCATTCAAGAATTCAATTTGAGAGCTCAATACATTTGGCATGCATAATAGATATTTACAGATATATGTTTACAAGAACTTACCTTAAGAGTGGTCCCATTTCTAATACTCTTCAACAAAGCAGAATTAATTGTATCCACTGTTGGGGGTGGTGGAGGTGGAGGAACAGCATTATTGGTTTCCTCATTCTTCTCTGGCATTTCCATAGGAGGGGGTGGAGGTGGTGGTGGAGGTGGAGGTGCTGGTGGTGCATTGGGAACAGGAGCCGGAAAAGGTTTCATCGATGGCAGAGGCTCTGCCGGTCTGGGCTTGCGATGTGCAACACTATTACTTTTTGCTGGTATTGGTGGTGGCGGTGCGTTTCTAAAGTGCGGTCCCCTTGGCGGTCCCCTCGGGGGCACAGCAGGAGGAGGAGTGTTGATATCCGGTAAGGTCTTAACAGTGCTCTGTACAACCGCATCCCTACCGCCATGACTGTTCACAAAATCATAGAGAAATTCCCGGGTGCTCTTGTCCTGGAGCTGTTGCTCAGAGACACCAGCCTGAAAAAACCAATTGAAAAAACGGAATTTTGTATTTGAAAACTGTACTACTATTCGCAGCAGAGGAATTGAAGCACACATTAAAAAGAAAAAAGTCCAAAATGTGTACCTAATGAACCGTAATAGGAGTTTAAAGTTTTGGCAAAACTTGAAACGCGAATATCTCAAGAACGGCTTTGTTGAGTTTTTGAGTTTTGCCAATATTGTTCTCATCAGGCGATATGTAGTTTATAAAAATGCAAATTTTAAGTTGGTTAAAGTATTGTTGTGATTATTAAATTTGGATCGATTTCGATATGATAGATCGAATGGTTTTCATTCGCCGATTTGTCTGCCTCGCAATTTTCGCGACTTCTTCGATTAACGAAACATCCTCGTGTAATCGGCAGACGGTTTACTCACATTATAAGATGCACAATTTTTCGAACGAATTCAATTTACATTTTTCAAAGAGATTTTCACTGGAAACTGTCTGCCGATAAGCTAGCGCTGGATTATTTTTTCATGTATTTTCATATGGAACAAACGGAAGACAGAAAATTCAAAATTGTACCATCCTTAGTATCGATTTCGTAAAAAATCACTGTTCCTGAAATTTTAATAAAACACAGAGAGATCTAGAGGGATATTGATCCTAAATTTTTGTTGGAGTAATGTGCGGCGTACAGGGCTTTTTTTGAATTTTCGTGATATTTTTGGTTCAGCTTTAGATTTTGTTCATGTCTAGGAAATTTTTTTTCAAAATGACAGTTAGTCAAATAGATACACTGAAGATTTCCTTTTAATATAATACCAACTATTTAAGGGGATATTTAAAAAAGGCTTCTTCTCCAGAGTACAATATACCTTATGAAATATTAATTAACAATAATGTAATCCATATTGCACAACTAGCAACTTGCACATTAATTTAAATATAGGTCACGTAAAACTAACCTTTTTAAAAATTCCTTTAACTCTTCATCTTCAGTATTTATATCAAACCCAGAAGCTGAGTTCCATCCCACATGTGATATGTGTTTAAAGTCCATTGGTGTACTTATATCAGCCTTTGTAATATTTCGTTTTCTCTTAGCTAGTTTCGCAGCAGGATCGGGAGTTTTCTTAAAACCAGAAAGATCTACCGTTGGACCTGGTATAGTCTGACTGTGATTTATTTGACGTGATCGTTTTTCTTCCCTACGCCTACGGGCTTGAATTTTTTGATGCACGACTATTTTCAAATTTCTAGCTTCTTCTTTATTGGCAAAATTAAAAGCAATCATACAGTCATGTCCTTCAAAAATATGAAAGAAAGATGTTGCCTCAACGTACTCCATATTATTGTACATTTCTTGCTCCCATATCTTCATATTTCGTTTCAAGCAGAATAAACGAAAAAAGAAATTTTTCCTCGTATTGTCTTTCACAAAACATAGGACACCCGTCCCTTTTTTTAGCCATTCTGAATGATGTGGAGGCTGAGTATAAAATAACTGGACTACCGTGGTACTGAGAGACTGACAACGATTTCCTAGTAATTTAAACACTTGTAAATTTTCCTCGTTTGATAAAAGTCCACAGTATTCGCAATCCACAGGTGGAGGCATTTTGTTGTTCACTATATTTCATTAGTCGATCATTTACTTTACGAAAAGTTGTACACACAGCATTGAAAATTAACAAAATAAATATTTACTTATGACTTATCTCGATAAAGGTATAACCTAAAATTTGTCATAATTTTGATGATTTGACCTAGCCATACGCCTACATCTTCTTCTTCTTACACTCCATGGAATTTGTTTTTTATTGTCAATGGTAATAAAATTCGCTCAAGAAGTAGACGCTTATGAAGTTTCAGTCTGGAGTGATCGGATCAGTTAGATCAACTCTTCTGATCTAAAATCATAAATCATAACCATTAAAGACAATCTTTTTTACAGACATTGCTACAAGTTATTTCTGCCAATGCAAAAACAAAAAACAAATAAAAGGCATAATTTTCTTTGCTGTAAATGGACTTTATTTGATTCGTTCTCTATCTCTCTTCTCGCTCATCTGAACTTTCATTTGATCTTTGTACATAATTTAAATTAAAAAAATGCGATAGCCAGTGGTGGACTAAGGACAAAGGCCCGGGGAGATTCTGATGGGCTCCTATTTTGAATAAAATGCAAAAAAAAACGAAGTAAATCTGAAGGTTAATGTAAAGCTCGCCAATTTCGCTGAATGTTTCTCTCAAAAGTATAATTAATTACTTTTTTTAAATATGTACTTAATTACTAATTACAATATAAATACAAGTATGATTCCGTATATAAGCTAGAAGGAAAGATATGCCATAATAATTGTATATGGCTTTCCTTATCTTACAATTAGTGCGTATAATATAAAAATAAAATAATGTTATGGAGACAATTTGAACGAAATGATCTATTAACACTAAAATGGACCTCACCATGGTGGTGAGGTCCCCCCCCACCCTTTAATCCGTCGCTGTTATGTATAAATAAATAAATCAATGAAAATTTACAAATCTGTCTCCTTTTTATTGTCGCGACTTCCTATATTCAGTGGTTTTTGAAATTGTGCAGTTTTCTTTTTCGTTTTCTTCACTTCAACAAAAGATCGCAAAGAAAAAACAAAAAAGTAAACAATTGCTTGCTTATATAGACAAATTTAAAAATCATCGTAACAGTATATTCGACAGAGCAGCAACTTTGACATTGCGGTCCTGTTCGGGTCTATTTGAACCGAAACCATTTTTATTTTCTTGTTACACCTAAGTACATAGAGTAACTGCGAATTCTAATTTTTATTGACTTTGTTTCACAACTTAAGAACGTTATTTTAACTAAAACATTTTTTACCAGTTTTCGATACTTTTTGAAAAAAATTTTAATTATTAGATATGTTCGAGTCAATGGAACCCATTGAAAACCGAATTATGTGTACCTTTCAGAAATATAAAATATATATATTTTGTATCTTACTTGGTTTGGTGATTATTGGCTTCCCAAATCAGGGAGGTCATTCTGCCGCACCCTGTATATTTAATCATGAATTCAAAATCAGGGGATACAAAACAAGAAAATATTAATTATGTACATAGTATTAACTATGAACTTACTAGTAAAAACAATGGTAGCCACTATTCTAAACTAATAGTCCACAATATGTGACCCTTTTTTTGGAATAATTAATAACGGGCTGATTTTTCGTAAGTGGCTTCAGCACAAAACATCTAAATAGAATAGAGCTTCAGTTTGATGAGACGCCCACAACTTCTCAATGACAATTCTCAACAGTGGCATTTTACGAAGTGTTAAAGTGGAAAACGTGTCAACCGCATGATAATATAAGTTTGATTAATAACAATTGAAGGGTACAGGAATAAAACAGGGAGAGTCCATTTGAGACGATTTTGGTGGTGCCATCTGTAGGTTTATTTCTAATCTTTCTACCTGTCAAGGTTTAAAAGTGGCAAGGTCCCATAGTATGTACAAAGAAAAGAAAGAAGACTGGTAGAACACAAGAGGGAATGAAAAAGCTTAGATTGGCATGTCATGAAGAAGGTACACCCTGCTTGTGTAACCGATTATAATGTTTTGAGACAATAAGCATACATCCTAATACAATTTTTTATTTTTATACACGTCCGATTTACTAAAATAAAAAGAATAAAATAGAAAACGTAACTTTTCTCAGAAGTAGGTATTTGTGACATTCCCTGTTTTATTCCTGTACCCTTCAATTAGTCTCCTAGTTGAATTCGAAGATATTCATACAAAATACTCGGAAAAACATTTGTCCTACAAATTTGACAGTTTTGCGGAAGGGTCCTACACTATCAACATGTTAAAATGAGCAGGTCATAAAAATGATTAATAACCGACTGAATTTTTTTGCTGCTGCTTACTAAATAATTGTGTAATGCAATGGTAATATCGTCCTACAAATCCAACGGCATAGTCCTTAGTCCTACGCTCGAAAGTTGTCGAGTTCATGAGCACATTTGTTTGCTTAATAACAACCTCATTTTTATTTTTTTCTATTGATATTGAAGTGTATAACACAACTGTACTCCCATCCTACAAACAAATTGGCAAATAATGATGAAAAATTCATTTGAAATGAACAAAAATTTTTTTCAACATAATTGAATTATTTGTTGATATGCTATTATTGTTTTGTAACTATTTTAATTACAATATCTTGTTAAATTGTATTAATGTGATTAATTGAAAAAAATGAGAATACTGTACTTTATGGCTGACAGTCGCTAAATAGTAATTTCAAAATTGCCGCCTAAATTTTAATCATGTGAACTACCGTTAAGCCGAATTCAGATTCACGCGTATCGCGTACGCCGAAGCCGCGCTTTGAATTATGATTGGTTAAAATCATAACCATAAAATTCAAATATCTGATTTTAACGAATCATAACTCAAAGCGCGGCTTCCGCGTACGCGATACGCGTGAATCTGAACTCGGCATTACACAAGGCAAGCTAGTCGAGCTTGGTGAAATATAATGAGTGTGCATTCAGCATCAGCAATCAGCAGATCAGTACGTGTTTTTCGCTGGCATTTCGGAGTTGAATGCGTACCCAACGGCCATTAAATAACCAAATAACCTGTTTTTAAGTTAAAATTGGTTGTGAAAAATAATTATGGAGTGTTTTTTGTGGAAAGTTCTTGCTAAAAACGAAAATTTTCGTGAAAAACGAGAAGAAAAAAAATCTATTTACATTAAACGTTTCGTCAAAAAAAATAATGAAAATTGAATTTTTTACAGGGAATAAACTCTACCCCCGCTTTAAGTAATAATGTTATTTTTTATATCTGTGGGGAATTTGGCGACCTTCTCTGTTAGTTTTTTTTTTTTTTTGGTTGGTTGGATTAGGTCCAGGAATAAATAACAAGACTCGATCTGTACATGTATTTTTTATAAAAACAACCCTTCTGAAGGGGTGAAATCATCACATAATTTTTTTAACATTCATTCAATAAAAAAATGTAATGAATATTGTTTTTAGTTTAATTGATACTATTTAAATGTTTCACTTTTTGGGTATTTTCAACCCCATAGAGGTGATTTTCGAAAATTTTTAAAAAACTAAAAAACATGCTCATCTTGATTTTCATGACGAGTAATTTGGTACCTGCCAAATATTTTTAACATTTTTTCTACGATTCTCTAGCTAGGTCCAGAAAATGGGCTAAATTGGCGGTCACTCTTTTAGCTGGGGGTAACTAGTCTTAACACACATCTCCCCCTCATGGGCACGCCACTGAATAACAACACATAGTAAAGTTAAATAGCCAACAGTGTAACCAAGGCATTAATGAAATATTTTTATAAAAGTTTCAACTTTTATTGATACAGTCTAAACTAAAACATAGTAATACAATAGTTTCACATTCATTTTTTCATGAAGTGCCATTAAATCTAAGAATCACACATTTAAAGCTCACACATTTTATATTCAATATAATACTCTGTCCGAAAATATGTTAGTGTATTAATAGATAAGTATATTTTGCAAGAATCAAAAAATACGATTCTTAATATATTTTAGGAAAAGTAAGGCGTTAGAGAAAATACCAGTAAAATTGTCTTTCTGAAAGGACACTTTATGTCTATTACGAACTCACAATTTAATCAAATAAAAAGAGTAAATCAAGATTATAACGACGCATACATTTGCGATACTTACAACAATAATTTACTAAGATATGGTTTGGAGAAACTTAAACCTCCAGCAATATGTTATCAAAAATTGTATGCATATTGTTTAGGCTTCTTGGATTTAAATATGTTTGATTCCCAAATTGTGTCTACCATTACATTATTAAAAATTTTAATTACTAAAAGAGTTTTTAGTAATTAATGTTAAACTCAACTTAACAATCAAATGACAAACAGCCAAATTTGATTTTTTAAGTACGATTTTTGTTATGAGGCAACAAAAAAAATGTCGACGAATATTTAACACACTTTACATTTATTGTCGTCATTTTTGAATAAAATTTAAAATAAAGGTGTTAACAAATCTATGGCTGAAGTTGTAAATGTACATTGATGGTCAACATAGATTTGATTTTTTAATTTCATTTGAATAAATCATAAGACCTCCAGCACATCTACTGTTATGTTAAAAAAAATAGACAACACACAGAAGGCAACATTTTGATCATTAATATCCGTTTTACCGAGATTGCTGTAGATATACATACTACTACAACACCCATTATATTAAGTAAAGCAACTGAGACCAAAAATGTATATTATGATACCTTTTCAAGTAACGTGACAGCAACACAACGTGCTAGTTAATAAAAAAACGCATAAAGACTAATGGTGCATCCACATTATGTCGCTGAAAGCTGTTGGCTGGGCCCGTTGATAAACAGTGGTCTAAACCTGGTTCTCAGAGCTTCGTAATGTCCCCCTTCCCACTACTTAAAAATGTTTATTACTTGCAGTGGTTGGAACGGAATACAAGTTGAATTTGAAATTTGCAGGTTGTCACAAAAACTAAATAGCGTTTGTATTTGCGGAAGTTCTGATGTATTCCGTACGGCTATCTTCAAATCTGAAATGGTATATGTGTTGGCGTGCTGAAAGACTGCTTATGAAAATACCCGCAAGTGCCCGAAATCGCCTCGAAGAGCTGAAGTAAGGTTAAAATGTGCCGTACGTTCTTGGCGCCGCAAAATAAAACTTTTTATTCTTTAAAAAAATCGTATCGCTTGGGTTTCGAGATATCGAGGGTGGAGTTTGGTAAAATTGTAATATTGGTGTATACAGTTCCTATGTGGCATTTAAATGGTTTATTTGAAAATATTTTTTTTTCAATGAACTACTAATAGTTTTGTCGGGGAAAGGGAGGTGAGGGTGTTGTTGTTGAGATGACGGGTAAGTGGAGAGTCGACGTGGACGAGTTGCCGAAGGATCGCTTCTCGGAATGATCGTACGCGGGAGAACAGAAAAATACAGGCGATTTGCCCAGGAATAAGGGAAGCAACTTTGCTTTCTTTCATACTATTGATAATCGGTCGCATCTAGGGAGATTTAATTTACTTGGAATTAGAATGGGTATTTTTATACTCTAGCCCCAAAAACCCCGTAAACCAAATTTCAACTTTGGAGATACTCCCTATTCAAGTACAACCAAGTTCTTATTTGTCACGCCGAAACATGAAAAAATGGCCATTTACATAAACAAAGTAAGAAACAAAGTAAGATAGCGACTTGCGACAGTTGTGTAGTTGAAATATTCAAACTACACACGGCAGTGCGGCGACAGTAAAATAAACTTGGTGGGATGTAGGGAAATTAAATAAAACGTTTTTATTGGTCGGCGATGTGTCGCCAGCGACACGACGAAGCTCTGAGAACCGGGCTTAATGAGGATGTGCCTAAATTCGTGCCAATAGCATTCAGTGGATGCTTTTTCATTTTGGCATTGCCGGCGGGCTTTTGCCGCTGGTCTTGCCGACTGCGTTCAGCAGCATAATGTGGACGTCCATAATACAAGAGAGATTACAGGAACAATGAAATAAAAAGTGACAAAACAGTGATTTAAATGAATACTTTTGCACAACCGATACATTTAAGTAGACAATAACAACAAAATATAAATAAGTACTGTGCTTAAAAACATGTAGTCATTAAAAATATATTAAAGTTTGGATGTTTCGCTGGTATCTATCTGAATTTCAAAAGTAACTGAGCCTTCTCGGTTTAGTGAGCCTCCTTGATATTGGATGTTGCGGGCCCAGGCACGGCATTCGACGTTAACTATAACATTGGCTGCAAAACAAAATAACATAAATACAAAAAAAAATGTTAAATAGAAAAAGAACTCATAATAATATGCCTTTATAACGGGAAAGTATAAAAGGTGTATTTCCATTCTAAATTGAAAATAGGTAGAAAAAGGCAAGGTTGTGAGATATGTTTTCTAAAATTGTTAAGCTCACTATACAAGTATACCTCATACATTACTTCATACTTCAGTAAACTGTTAGTTCGTGACGTTCTTAGAAAGCTAGCTTGGAAATATTAAAAAAAAATACATAGATATAAATTTATTGGTTAGCATTCAAATAAAGCGTTTAAAATTGCTGGAAAAAATAATTATAAATTAAAACAACTTTATGTATTGTATATTACTATACTTAAGAAAATTTTGAAGAGCCGGCAACGCGATGCCGCGATCCGGGAGCGAATGCCGATCCAGTATACTATTGGATTGCTTTGTATGTAATACTCCTTAATTACTTATTCGGTCCACTGTGCCATAAATTTTTTACGACGTCGTTAAAATGATTTACGACTTTAGTAATTCTGACTTGGTTAAGACGCCAGTGAAGTGTATTTCAGCTAGGTTTATTAAAACAGACAATTTTTTGAGATTGTCTGGCTAAATGAGCATTATGTACAGCTAGTTATATTAAAAATATTAAGATTTTTGTATGCAGGCTAATTTTAATCTCCTATATTGATTTGAATGGAAAAAAAATATTTCACAATTTTCGATTTTATAAAAGATATATGCACGCCCATGGAATCATAAAGTTGCACCGCTTTTTTTGTTCCCCAGGCATATTTATCATTTTCAATTAAAAATAGAAGGACTAGTTGCTGAAAAAAAAATGTTTGAGCCGTTTTGCGTCGCGACGCATAGCGACGTTAGGACTTAAGATTTTATCATATTTAAAATATTAAATTTATCATAATTAAAATCAATGCTGTAATACAAAAATTATCAGAATTTAAGCAAACTTCAAAAAGTGGGTGTATGATGACTTTCGTTGCTTACTGTGAAAACATTGGCATCGGAGGCTGGCCACCACGGCGATAAATTAGGCGCTGGGTCGTTTATAAGGGCTAATTTGTTGCAAATAATAGTGCAGGAACTCCTTTGACATGTTTATGAATATTTTTATTTTCAGAATTTAATTTTTTACCCGATTGATGAATTTAAAAGTCAAAGGTAAGTATTATAGGTACTGTCCTTCTATTCTGAATTGAAAATGATAAATACGCCTGGGGAACAAAGAAAGCGGTGCAACTTTATGATATGCGTGCATATATCTTTTATAAATTCGAAAATTGTGAAATATTTTTTTTCATTCAAATCAATATAGGAGATTAAAATTAGCCTGCATACAAAACTCCTCCCCAATATTTGTAATATAATTTGCTATAAATAATGCTCATTTAGTCAGACAATCTCAAAAAATTGTCTGTGTTAATAAACCTAGCTGAAATTCACGTCACTGGCGTCTTAAATACGTAAGAATTCATAATGTCGTAAATCACTTTAACGACGTCGTAAAATTTTTATGGCACAGTGGACCGAATAAGTATTTAAGGAATGTATTCGATGCGAAACACAATACTCTAATGGGTCACTGGATACATTGGTCGGTGTTGGGCCGGTGTTAGCAAATAGCGAAGCCGTTGCCGACTCTTTAAAATTTTCTTAAAGTATAGTAATATATATAAAGTTGTTTTAATTTATAATTATTTTTTTCCAGCAATATTAAACGCCTTATTTTAATGCTAACTAATACATTTATATCCATGTATTTTTTTAAAAATATTTCCAAACTAGCTTTCTAAGAACGTCACGAACTAACAGTTTACTGAAGTATGAAGGATAATTGTATAGTGAGCTTAGCAATTTTAGAAAATATATCTGACAACCTTGCTTTTTTCTACCTATTTTCAATTTAGAATGGAAAGTGGGATTATATAAAAAAAACTTTGGAATTTTCAGGAGGGGGAGGCACTGCCTTCTCTGCCTCCCCTGAATAGCCGCCACTATGCCGCTGGAGAGGTGTATGCACTCAATAATTCGCTATATACAGGATGTTTTTGAAACGATTTTTACTATAATACTTACTCGTCTTTAATCGTACTTCAACGGCGACGATTGGACTTAAATAATGAGGGTCATTTCTAAATGGGTAGTAATAACCGGCGAATCCATGAGGATAATATGTAAAACTCGAAATAAACTCCTTGTCAACGTTGTCCACGCCGTTGCAACTTACCCATATTTGATCCCGTCTTTCTGGCGGAGTCTGGAAAATTCGTGAATTAGCTCCGTTTTTATGAATGCAGGCATAATCAGAAAAGTGTTAAAAACATGTATAAACGTTGGAAACGCCTTTTAAAAGATGGAAACGTCTTTTAAATTTAAAAGACATTTTATACATTAGAATATCCCTTAACCTAATTGAAGGTAAACTTACGTTATTAATGTGCATCTGTAAATCTTGGGGCATTCCAGGTTCGGAGGCCGTATAGAATTCTGGCATCCAACCATAAATCTATTGATAAAAATGTTATTACTCATTATAAATATAAAATAATATGTGATGTTTGTGTATTATTTTTTTAATACGAGTAATTTGCAGTCACCGTCAAAAGTGAGCATATACCTTGTAAACAATTCCTAATTTTTATTTTTTTGGTAAACAACACATAATATGAGAAAACTGTTTGGGTGGATTTCAATGATAACACAAGTGTACAAAAAAAAGTTCTGTCTTTCATCCATCTTATGCCTGAAAAATTGGCAAAAAATTTTTCTACCGAAATTTTCTCTCCACCCATATAACCCCCATAAACCCTTATGGAATTTTTTAAAAACATTTTTATTTGTTTTTTTTTTGGGTCGCTGATCACGAATGAAGTCAACAATAAATTTCGATTAATGACAGCTGTCAACAAGCTGTCAAATTTCACTAAAAAGTAAAAAGTTGATATTAAATGCATATTATTAAGTTTTTGGGTTGCAGATTACGATTCTGTAGTCAAAAATGATTTTTGACATAATTCTTTTTGGTTTCAGAATTGTAATCAGCAACCCAAAAAATTAATAACATGCACTTATATCAACTTTTTACTTTTAAATTGGAAGCTTGTTGACAGTCTGTCAAAGTAGAAATTTATTGTTGATTCAATTCGTAACAGGACCAAAAAAAGTACAAAATTCTTAAGGGTTTGGGGAGGAAAAAAGACGAAATTTTTTGCCAAATTTGGTTTCAGTGCATCAAAAACAGGAAATGATGGGTCGAGAATTTTTGTAGACCTGTGTAATCAAAGACCTGTCGTCCTAACTAAATAACACTACTGAAAAAAAAAAAAATACAAAAATAAAGATTCGTTTATACGGTGTGTGTTTATTTATATCGCTGACTGTATACGAGGTGTGTAAATTAAGTAATGAGAGATTTTTTTAAAATTATTTTATTCGAATAGAATTACAATTCAGTATTGTCTCCTTCAAAATAACTTCCTTGGGAAGCCACACAGCGCTGGAGACGGTTCTTCCATTCCTCATAGCAGTGCTGGAACTCATATATTGGAATAGCCTTCAGCTGGTCGGTTACAGCCGTTTGAATGTTTTCTATGGTCCCAAAATGACATCCCTTGAGGTGATTTTTCAATCTCGGGAAGAGAAAAGAGTCAGAAGGACTCAAGTCAGGCGAATAAGGAGGCTGAGGAGCCACATGAATGTTTTTACTGGCTAAAAATTATCGTTTACTGAAATGAATCGTTTACTGTTATGGATGTGTGACAAGGCGCATTGTCGTGATGCAACATCCAGTCGGTCTTGATGTTTGGTCTCACACGCATGACCCTTTTTCGAGAACCTCTCTGTAAAAGTGTCGATTTACTGTTTGGCCTGGAGGCACAAACTCTTTGTGGACAATTCCTTGGCTATCAAAAAAGCAAATCAGCATGCATTTGATCTTCGACTTGCTCTTTCTTGCATTTTTGGTCTTTCTTTGAGCTTGAAGTGTGCCATTCCATGCTTTGGCGCTTGGTTTCCGGGTCGTACTCGCTCACACGCAACTCTCTCAACACCAGTAATGACACCTTCCATAAAATGGGGATCATTTTCAATCTATTCCAAAAAGTCAAGACACCTTTCTCTCCTGATGTTCTTTGTTCCTGCGAAAGGTTTTTTGCAGTGGTGTGATTAAAATTTAACTCCCCGGTCATTCTTGTCAACCGACGATCTGAACAAGCACAAAATCCCGCATTCTATCGACATTGTCATCGCTTCTTGAAGATGAAGGCCTTCCGCTGTATGGTTCATCTTCAATCGACTCTCTTCCTTCTAAGAATGCCTTAAACCACCGAAAAACCTGGGCTCTTGAAAAAACGCCGTCTCCGGAGGCGTGTTGAAGTTTTGCAAAAGTATGCGTTGCGATGTGTTTAAGTCAGAAGCAAAACCAGATAGCACACCGTTGCTCAAAATAAATGTCACTCATATTTAAAACGCACTAGCAAAAAACGGTTTATGAAAACAGTCACAAAGAACAAACAAATGACTATAACAAGTTCAGACTTGTACTGAAGGTGCATTACATGTTAACCTACTGCCCTTCAAAGTCCCGTCTCCGCAGTGTTGCTAGATCTGGCGCTACGTTGTCTTATTACTTAATTTACACATATCGTAGGTAAATGACTTGTATGTTCTTTTTCTATACCATTGTAATGAATAGATTGAATAAAACATTAATTTTACTTTTATGTATAAGTAGTCACCGAACTTCTTGCTGTATGAAAATACGTTTTCATTGGAAACAATTATGATTTATCACTACTGTTGACTTACTCTATTTAGCTTTAGGAAGATGCAAGGTGCATTCGTATTATATCCATATTTCCTGGCTGCGTTGCAGTTTCCTAGATCTTGTAATGTATTGACGCATACTTCACCTCGTGCTGGGTTCTTGGCAAAATCACAGTTCGCATAATTATGTCCAGTCTGATTGCTCCTGTAAGCTAAAAAAAATCTATACATCATAGACCTGACAGTTTCCAGGAAAAACTACAATTCTGAACTACATTAATTGCAGTTTGCTTTCTTTCGACTCAACAAGAAACCTATAATTGTGATAGAGACGTGCAGTTTTGCCTATTTTATGGAGCGTTACAAAAGGGGTCAGGCGTGCTAAAGGGATCAGAATATATTTAGGAATTTGAATTAATGTACCTTAATAAAGGTAAATCATAACCAAATCTAAAACAATAAAATTGGTGCGATGAGTTTGCTGCGTAAAAACTGATATCGTTGAGAGGTCTTCTATATTGATAGGTTTTGCGATGTCATATGACAGCATTTTTTTCACAGCCATGATGCAGGTCCCATCAAATATTACAGAAGGAAAATACAGACTCATATTCTTTGCTCACTATAAATTTGTGACGTAATTGTATATCTGATTAAGATACATTAGAGGGCACAGTTGTGCTCTGTTATGCATCCGCCAAATTTAAATTGGGTGTACGTCAATGAGAGTAAAACCAATAACCTACCGTCTGATGCATAAGGTGGCATTACTGTTGTTTACATAAAACCAGTAAATACACATTTTCAGACGTTTTGAAAAGGATACTATTTAAAACCGAAAATATAATGTAAATAATAAGAAAATAGAGTTATAAAAATATAATAATTATATTTGACAGTATTCGATACATACCTCGAGGCGCGTTCATAAACTAAGGGCCGTTTGCTTATATATAAATATTTGCGCTTCCGCACAGGTTTTCTTCTGCCGCGCCCCCCCCCTCCCCTCCTTTTTGGGGCCACACGGCCCTTTTTTTTTTTTTTTGGCCCCTTTTTTTTCTTGCCGGGGCAAACACACACCCCCCCCCCCCCCTCCCCCCCCCCCCCCCCCCGGGGGGGTGTGTTTTTTTTTTTTTTTTTTTTTTTGCCCCCCCCCCCCCTCCCCCCCCTCGTCCCCCCTCCGGGTTTCCTGCTTCCCCCCCCCCCCTTGGTGGGGAGGGGGGCCGGGGGGGGGGGTTTTTTTTTTGTCCCCCGTCCCCCCCCCCTCCCCCCCGGGCGGGGGCGGGGGCCCCGCCCCCCCCCCCCCCCCCCCCGCCTCCCCCCCCCCCCCCACACCCCCCCCCCCCTTTTTCTTTTTTTTGTTGGGGGTGTGTTTTTTCCCTCCCTCCCTTTCTTTTTCCTCCTCTTTCCTCTTTTTTTTTCTCACCCCCCCACACCCCCAACCTATTTCAAAAGTGTTTTATAAACACCACCCCCCACCCCCCCCCCCCCACCCAAAAAAAAATATTTTTATTTTTTTTTTTTTTTTTTTTTTTTTATTATCACATTTTTTTTTTTTTTTTTTTTTTTTTTTTTTTTGCGGCCCTTTCCCCCCCCCCCCCCCAAAAAAACACCCAACCAACCCCACTCCACACCCCCCCTCCCCCACCCACCCCCAACCAAAAAAAAAAAAATAAACAACATTAAAAATTTTTTTTTTAATTTTTTTTTTTTTTTTTTTTTTTTTTTTTTTTTTTTTTTTTTTTTTTTTTTTAAAACTACAAAACTAAACCACAAGTCTAATTTCCCAAAAAAAAAAAAACGGCCACACAAAAAAAACCCCCCCCACAACTCCCCCCCCCCCCCCCCCCCCCCCCCCCCCCCCCCCCCCCCCCCCCCCCCCCCAAACCCCCCCCAAACTCCACATTTTTCCTTTTTTTTTTTTTTCTCTCCCCCCCCCCCCCCCCCCCCCCCCCCCCCCCCCCCCTTCCTTCTTTTAATTATCCCTTCTTCTACTACTTTTTTTTTACAAATTGTTCTAAAAAAACCCCCCCCCTTCCTCCTCCTCCATACTCCCCCCAACATCTTTTCACGGGGTTTAAAAAAAAAAAATAAAAAATAAAAAAAAATATTAAATTAAAAAAAAAAATTTTTATTATTTTAAATAAAAAATTAATTTTTTTTTTATTTTTTTTTAATTTTTTTTTTTTTTTTTTTTTTTTTTTTTTTTTTTCCCCCCCTCTCTTTTTCCTCCCCCCCGGGGTACATATGAACCAGAGACAGTTTGTGAAGTTAATGATAGGTGCATTGAACTGATACTAAGCGAATTCGCCATTGTTTACATTAAAAAATATAGTATCTAAAGGTACTTATCTAATCTAATCCAACTCCATCTAATTTTTGAATATAATATAAGGTATATTCTTCTGTCTTTTAAACAGAATACTACCCAACACGAAACTTTCGAACAAACAATATATCGATTTTCCCTTTTTCTCCATATCAAACAAAGGCACACGTCTCTCAGAATTTAATAAATATTTTTTTGTCATCAATTTTCGATCTGGAAAATAATGTTTTTAATAAAACGCAAACGGATCAAACATCATAGGAAACATTTCTACGATACGAATTCGACGGACATACATATGTATGTATGTATCAAAGAAATTATTCTATCGCCACTGTCGGTCGTTTAAAAAGCAGGCGAAGGGGGCGTTGAAGTCCGCGACACCATCACGCATATGGTAAGCAGAGCTGCCTCGTTCCCGTGGCAACTGCCGTAAACAACGCTGAAAAATGCAGCAGATTTAAACTGACGCTGATTCCGCGTCAGCTGCTATGCATAGAACGGGGCACTATGTTTTATAATAATTATTCATTATTTTCGTACCGATTATGATAAATTATGTGATAAACCATTTATTTCTATTTATAAAACAGGAAATACCATTTTCGATATCGAAATATAATTATATTACAAAATTTATATTAGATTAAGAATAATTTTGATCGTACAACAAATTCTAAATTTTTGGTGAACATCACTTGCCTCCCCTAGCGATCCACCACAGATTATCATATATTGTTTGTTTGAATCCGATGATTTTTCAAACTTCTGGGTTTGCTTTATCCTTCTTTCGATCCTTCTAGTCGAAGTAGTCGAAGTCTAGTTACTAAAACTAATTATTCTTTGTGAAAGAATATACCAGCAGCTTTTAAAAATCACTTGACATACGACATACGAATACGAAAGTCATTTACAGGGCTCTGAAGACTATGTAAAAAACTCGTTAAAAATTTTTATTCACAAATAAAGAATTCCAAAATAATGTTGAAAAAACTAAAACACTATAAAATGCACGTTATAAACATAGACATCCAAAAAAACACGTCATCAAAGTTGTCCGAGAAAAAAAAGACGTATTTCTATTCTTAATCGAACTTATAACCTTATTTACTTGTCAAGACTATCACGTCATATGACAGCCATTGTTTATTTTACAAATTGTGACAGCCACTTGTCAAAAGTTTTGACATAACCGAAAAGCTTAGACATGACCGATATTTCCATCTCTCTCGTTCATAGCCAGAGTTGATGACGTTTTCTTGGATGTCTCTATATTTTCCGACACATTTAAAAAATTTCAGTTACTCGCTTCGATCATTAATCAATATTTTCCACTACAAAATATCTGAGTCACTAGATGAAGCTATTAAAACTTTTTATCGGATAACACTGTATACTAACTGGATAGGCAGTAGTACGTAAGAGGGGGGGGGGGGATTTGGAGGTCCACCATTTTGTAAGACAGTAAGAGACCGATCGCAGCAGACCGGTTTTCGAGCTATCACGTATTTGAATGCGAGCAGGTGACGTGTATTAATAAATCTGATTATGGAGTAGATTCACGATGTTAATAAAAAAATGTGGTTGTTATATGAATGTAAAAATTATGTATAACATCTTTATAGTGTATTAGAAGTGTTTTATTTTGTATTAAGCATTCGGTGGTGTTTTAATGTGAGGAAATATCGGTGTAAAAAAAATTTTAGAAATTATTTATAAAACAGAAAAAAGGAAGGGTTTTATATTATGGTAATAATGAATAAAATACTTCAAAAACGTTGTGATCAGTCATCAATTATTTATTTAACTGTTTTACCCGTTACATATGACTCAACAATACATGTATTTTCATTCATGGTTCATTTCATGATTCAACAAAACAATTTCATTTCAAAAATAATTCAGATAAGATAAAGTGCATTGAACTTGGTAAGAGAAAAACTTTTTTTTCAATTTATTTCTTTCTTATAGGACAATCGAAACGTTGTATAAGAAAGGTCACTAAATCAAGACACACCAAATAAAATAAAGAGAACATTTTTATCTTCGACATTTATCAAGGATGATGAACTTAATGAGCGTTTTTCCATGAATAAACTTCTTCACTGACTTCACTCCGCAATACGCGCACTTTACCATTGCTGTTTTTCAACTTCTTCGTATTGGTCAAGTTTTCATTTGGTCATACGAGGTGTGGCTATTAAATAACCGAACTGCTGTCATAACACTTTTTATTCGCTACCAATGACAGTAGCAACTTTTTCGCCTTCAATGTACTGCCCTTGGCGATCTCTACACCGCTCCATATCACTTTTCCATTGTTAAAAGCAATGTTGGAAGTCCGCTTCTGTCAGCTGGTTCAGAATCTCCGTCGCTTTTGCTTTAACCGCTTCCACACTCTCGAATCTTCGAATAAGTAAAAAAACACGATTCATCACAAGTAATAACCGTGTCTAACAGGCCTGGATCAGTGTCAATGTTGTTTAGACTGTCAGCGCAAATGTGAACATTTGCGCTGATTCTGATTTTCTTGATTCGTTTTGCTCGGGAGTGAGGAGTTTTGGCACCATTTTTGCGCAAATTTTGCGCATGTTGAACGATTCATGTAAAATGTGGCGAACACATTCTTCGTCGATTCCTGTTATTTAAGAAAACCCTCGGATGCTTAGGCAACGATCTTCGCGGATTAATTTACCAATTTGTTCAGTGGTTTCGTCCGTTTTTCGACGTTGAGGGCCGTCCGGGGCGCGGATCGTCTTCGGTCGTTTCACGTCCCTCTTTAAACCCTTTAAACCATTCAACAACTTGTGTCCGGGATAAAAATTCATTCCCGTACACTTCTTTTAAGATTGCATAAGCTACTGTAAAAGTTTTCTCCATTTTAACAAGAAACTTGAGATTAACCCGTTGCTCCATCTGAACACTTAACATTTTTTCGATGTCGACAGTCAAACTGAGTGACCCATTGGCCTGTCCAGCGAGCTCAGGGTGGGTGGGGAAAGTATCACCAGACACAGTTCTGTTCAAACTTGTCGCGAGACGCTCGCAGCGCGCTAGTAGCAGCATCAGTTGTAGCAGCATCGGTTATTTAATAGCCGACACCTCGTATTTGCAATAAAAACACAATGTTTGCAATATGTATAAGCACGGACAGCTGATTGCACTGACGCAGATTTCCTTACTAACTTACAAAATGGCTGCGGTGCAACTCCACCGAAAAAGGCGGAGTGGGGACTTTTCTACTGCCTATCCATTAGTATACAGATCGGTGGTATACTTACGTTCCAGGAAATCATCTATCAACTTCACCCACTTCTCGATGGACGTGTCATTGGCGATGTTGTACCAGATGAGAGAACCTTCGGCGGTATCCGCAGGCATAGGTCGGAATCCTAGCCCAGGATTGACGCCAATCAGACTTCTTTCCATCGTCCATGTCGGTTCCTGCTTATCCAAGGTGGTGAAGAGGACGCGCATACACACGAAGAACAAAAGGCCCAGTACAATGTAAAAAATCGTATAAAACAGTAACAGTTGGCCTGAAACAAAATAAAATTAGTTAGTACGGTTAAGCTACGCGGGAGTTTTTTTAAGCGATCTAGCTAACCACGAAAATGGTTGCAGTTAAATTGGTTTTGAATGCAGTGTGATTGGCTCCCGCAAAATCACGTGATTAAGAGCATTCGTGCGGTCGTTTGTTAGAATTTTGGTGTATTTAAAACGTTCTGTCGTATACTGCAACGATTTATCTAACACGTGTTTTTATAAAAGTCCTCTTTTGTCGATGATTATTTGCAATGGATAGTGATAATTTTGTAAAAAAAAGTGTGTGTTATTTGCATAAAAGACACTGAAGAAATAATTCTTTTTAATGAGAAGACGTTGAAAAAAGTAATGAATTGTTGGAAATTAGAAAAAAAAACATGGGTTAAAATATAAAGACCTTATTTTACCAACTAATTCCAACCTAAAAGACGGTTATCATACCCATTGTTACAAAAATCTAACTTTAATGAAAAATATCATGACACTTCATCTAGAAATTCTGATGAAAAATGAGATGAAATACCTTTTTCCCCACAAGGTATGGTATTATTTTTTGTTTGTTTGTTTTTTTTTTTAATTTCATATACCTATAAATAATGTTAGTTATCAATCACACTGCATCACACTGAATCAATCACACTGCATCGTGCTTCCTCTTGAGACAGCTGCGGATATACGCGTTATCTCGCATTTCAACTTGAACTACTCACTCCCACTCACGTTGAACATTCTCACTCAACTGACAGGTAAAATGTCCCACCGAAACGACCTGTCTTTTTGTAAATAACTATTTTTAGACACGAATAATACCCTACAAAAATTTCAAAGTGCCTCAAGTACATTTTTTAATTTTTTTTGAAAAATAATTAATTTTGCAAATGTCTGGCAAACGTTTTTACCCGGTTAAATGAACTGGCTTTTTGATTATTCAACTCTTTAATTATTAAATTTTAAAATGTTAAAAATCTCAATGTGCCTCAAGAACATTTTTTTCAAAAACTATTTCGCTTCTTGAAAAATTTAATGGTCGCTTAAGCCCCCTAACCCATCAGCCAGGTCTGCATTTTTGTATTTAGGTATCACTAAACGAAGTTTTGAGCAACTTTTCACATTGCCTCAAATATAAACCTACCAGACGTCCCGTTTTTTTACGGAACCGTCCCTTTTTCAGAGATTTACGTCCCGCGTCCCCAAAATATTTGCGGGGACGGGTAGATGTCCCTAATCTCAATGTACTACCTTTTTTCAATTAAAATGTGCAGGAAAAGTGATTTTTAAATATTATTTTTGTTGCTCTGTTATGAGACTATTTAGTTGTTTTGTTAATTTATTTTATGTAAGTATGTACATTGTACCTATTCCTATCTATACCGAAAAATAAATATTTTATTTCTAGTCAACACCAAAAGCATTTTACTGTGGTGCATTTGATTTCTTTCTGTGTAAAAAAATAGAAAACACATGCCACAGGTACCGTCCCGTTTTTTTTATGAAAAAAAATATGGTAGGTTTACTCAAATACCTTCCCAAAAATGTCTACCAGCTCTTGGACTATTACACATAACGAAATATGAGCCTTCTAAGAAAGAGTAATATAGTAATATCGTAAAACTAACACTAATAATAGTAATAATTATAACAGCCGCGAGGTGACAAGGTTAAATTTATTACCGCCCAAGTTAATGTTATTAAGGAAATTAAATCATATTAAAGTATACTGGCTATTTTTAAAAGTATCACGCTTTTCAGTTTAATAAACGCCTTTTAAGGCTTCGCATGTATGTAATTAATTGAATCAATGAATTTGTAAGCTTAAATAGGATGGATGATTATGAGAGGATCCGTATTAAATGTACAGGTGTTTTTGATACATATTGACCCCCCCTTATCTCGGTTATTATAATATTATACAAAAATAAGTTTCGCATATACCTGTAAGTTGCAGTGTTTTACTTATTTTTTTAAACCGTTCCAAAAGATATTATTGCATATAAAGGTCACGTGATACGGAATACAACTTATTTTTTTTTATGAAACACCCCATAGATTGATTCATTTTCGGGCAGCCCCTTTTGTACTGAATTCAACAATTATTGAGATATTTGACAATAAAAATGTGTACTCGTATGTTCACCTTCAATTAGAGGTAGGCGATGGTCCAAGAAACAATAGTAGGTGAAAAAAAAAACAAAAACTGGACGTCTTCCACGAAACACCGAACTACTACACTTTTCTCGACGCGCGTTTCGCCAACCAAGTTGGCATCTTCAGGAGAAGATTAAAACTAAATTCTAGCCTACACACTTGCACTATTTATACCAAATTTGTTGCCACGGTTCACTGAACCGTAACTGTCTTTGTTTATAAGAGCAAACAGTGGACTGGTGGGTATCGGACCATTGTCCTTATTCATACTATTGTTACACTTAATGATTTCTAAACTTTCAAAAGCATCCAACTTTGTCTACTGTTTGTTACATTTCTAATTAATTTTAAATTATTTATGTCTATCCTATGGTTGTTGTCAAAAGCGTGTTGGGCAACACAAGATTTTTCTGTTCTGCCATATTTCAAATGAGCCATGTGTTCTTTAAATCTAGTCAATATAGATCTTTTTGTTTGCCCAATATACTTTTGATCACAATCTTTACAACTTATTTCGTATATTCCTGACTTTTCGTTATTGTGGATTTTGTCTTTGGGGTTACCCAAAAGCGCCTGTAGTTTATTTTTAGAATTATAAACCAAATTGATATTAGTGTTTGTAAAAATTTTATCTAGTCCGCAAAAATATTAATATTACAAAAAAAATTTTTGTATACCTCAAAATATGTATAATAAAGTCATAAAATTTCATCGGTGATTTCGAAGATATATTTTATGATGGCGTGACTGTAAGGTGTAGAATCTGTAAGGAAAAACAGCTGTGTAGTTTGAAAATGTGTCTTTCTGAAAAACAAAATCGACTTGTCCGAGCATATTTTGTAAAAATTTTCTCAAACAGACGTATCAAATTTATTCCACACCTGACGTCTTCACTGTATATTACAATAACCAATTATAAATTATATTATTCAGAACTTGTTTTTATTTAGGGAAGTCATTATGGACAAACATAGTCCATATTGAATTGGAATCTGTGGAATCATTACACGTCTTACATCCTCCCATAATTTAATTTTATTAAAAGTTTCAAATTTCTAATAGTGCAAACGAATCCTTCAATTTTTTTTTAATTCTCTGGATATTTTCACATTTTTTTAAGCATTACTTCAATGTTTCGCTGTTTCGCTGACTTTTTCGGGTTTTTGACATTAATGGGAGTCTCGTTGTAAATACATATGTGATGTCACTATTTATGTCCTAATTTACCAAGTGCAACATAAAATACATGTATATTACCCATCATAATTTCAGTATGGAGTAAACATGGTTACATGATATTTAAATGTAATTGTAGATAACTGAGTAAATAAAAAGTTCATAAAAGGGGACATTTAATAAACTTCAACGAAAGAAAAAAACTATTGCACATTTGAAACGAGTAGTTTCTTAAGCTCTAGTCCATTAATACAAGTAGTCATAATAAAAAGAAATACCCAATAAAAGTAAAGTTCACTAGTAAAGCTATTTGCATTTTTACGGGTAAGATCTGATAATGCATATAGAAAGGTTTTCTCTTTATGGAATGTAATATTGAACACTAAAAACACATGACATGATTTTTTTGTTTAACTCATGGGTTTTTATTTGTATGCAATTACCTTAGTCGATAAAACTGTCCAAACTGGATGCTCGTTAAATAAAAGTAGGGGAAAACATTTATTAAAATGGACATTAACAGAGTAATCTATCACGCGATCAAATGATTTTATGAAAATATACTTGAATTATATGTACACCCAGAAAACTTTATTTGTATAGGCGACATCATTTAAGAAGCCAGCGCCACTGCGGAAAATTTTGGAACTAATTACTGTGCCATTACTTCTCTGTTACGCAGTATATGCTTATGTTCAATTTGTTGCCTTATTTTATGATTTTTGCGTAGCATTTTATTATTTATTACCTTAAAAGACCATTTCTGATAATATATGCTTGATATTATAGTTTATTCATTGCTGGCATAATTTTGTTGGTGTTCTTTTGATTAATAGTTTTGACAGAAATAAGATAAATACATAAGGTACGTTTGTAGGTTGGATATGTTGGTTGGAAAACTGTCCAAACTGGATACTCGTTAAATAAAAGTAGGGGAAAACATTTATTAAAATGGACATTAACAGAGTAATCTATCACGCGATCAAATGATTTTATGAAAATATACTTGAATTATATGTACACCCAGAAAAATGTATCTGTATAGGCGACATCATTTAAGAAGCCAGCGCCACTGCGGAAAATTTTGGAACTAATTACTGTGCCATTACTTCTCTGTTACGTTGTGTATTTGTTGCTTTATTTTATGATTTTTGCGTAGCATTTTATTATTTATTACCTTAAAAGACCATTTCTGATAATATATGCTTGATATTATAGTTTATTCATTGCTGGCATAATTTTGTTGGTGTTCTTTTGATTAATAGTTTTGACAGAAATAAGATAAATACATAAGGTACGTTTGTAGGTTGGATATGTTGGTTGGAAAACTGTCCAAACTGGATACTCGTTAAATAAAAGTAGGGGAAAACATTTATTAAAATGGACATTAACAGAGTAATCTATCACGCGATCAAATGATTTTATGAAAATATACTTGAATTATATGTACACCCAGAAAAATGTATCTGTATAGGCGACATCATTTAAGAAGCCAGCGCCACTGCGGAAAATTTTGGAACTAATTACTGTGCCATTACTTCTCTGTTACGTTGTGTATTTGTTGCTTTATTTTATGATTTTTGCGTAGCATTTTATTATTTATTACCTTAAAAGACCATTTCTGATAATATATGCTTGATATTATAGTTTATTCATTGCTGGCATAATTTTGTTGGTGTTCTTTTGATTAATAGTTTTGACAGAAATAAGATAAATACATAAGGTACGTTTGTAGGTTGGATATGTTGGTTGGAAAACTGTCCAAACTGGATACTCGTTAAATAAAAGTAGGGGAAAACATTTATTAAAATGGACATTAACGGAGTAATCTATCACGCGATCAAATGATTTTATGAAAATATACTTGAAGTATATGTACACCCAGAAAACTTTATCTGTATAGGCGACATCATTTAAGAAGCCAGCGCCACTGCGGAAAATTTTGGAACTAATTACTGTGCCATTACTTCTCTGTTACGTTGTGTATTTGTTGCTTTATTTTATGATTTTTGCGTAGCATTTTATTATTTTTTACCTTAAGGCACCATTTCTGATAATATATGCTTAATATTATAGTTTATTATATGCTGGCATAATTTTATTGGTGTTCTTTTGATTAATAGTTTTGACGTTTGTAGGTTGGATATGTTTATTTTGAAAAAGTAAAACTATTTCCTATAAGGTCTATCTGTGTTTGTTTACGAAATTGTTTAACATATCAATTATAGTTTTAAGTAGAATGTCACACATCAAAATGATTATTTTCAATCTTTCATTACGAATTTTTTTCTTCATTCGAATATTTCTGTATTTCTTCATTATAATATTGTCATCTTTGGCACATTAATAAAGTGTATCGTCAACTCCTATGTACATGTACATAGCGCAATCGTAGTTCAATCAAATAACGTCATTATATGTATTCCAGAATACACCCGTCTGCCGTGTTCTGCGTCCCACTTCAACCAAGGTCGAGTCGCGAAGGCGACCGTAATTTATACTTGTTTATTTAGTATTACTTACTCTGAGCTGGTCGATGCATCATCATTCGGGTACACAACATGTTGGATATATTTGTAAAAATGTCGGGAGAGCGTTCATCGCATGTTACGGTTGAGCGTTGGATAAACAATTTTCCAGAACTGACCGCTAATAGTGAACTTCGTTGTACCAAATTGTGTGACAGTGTATTGACGTGGCACGTAAAAACAGCAGTTTTGCGGCATGTTGCTTCAGACAAACATTAAGCTCGTGGAAGTGTTGGTGTGAGTGCGCGAGACAGACAGACAATTTAACTTGGATTTAGTCAAAATGACGGTAGCGTGTAATATTCCATTCAAAAAATTAGATCGGTCGGAGTTCAGACAATTTGTCCAGAACGCTGCGAGTGGAAAGTACGGCGAAGTCAGTTTGCCTGCAGAAACAACTCAGACGATAATACATAGCGCCACTCTGTGAGGACATAGAAAAATCGGAACTGCACGATAAACCTACATATGTATATGGCTTAGTATTGATGAAACAGCGGATGTTACTAACCTTGACTTTCCCACGTTGTGTCATATTGTAGATTTATTTACAGGCAAATAAGTGGATGCCTCTGAACAAGACATACATACATGTTCTCTTACAAAACTTTACTCATTGTATAGTCCATCTATTTTGAATTGATTCCATGGGCGTGCTCGAATAATAACTTTTAGGGATAGGTAATAATAAGTAATTAACGTCGCTTGTAGGCATTCATATATGTTTAAAATAATACGCTGATTTTGACAATGTAAGTCTTTATTTTTAAATTAATCGTACTCGACCGTTTCGACATTTTCGCTGGTTATCTCTGAAGCTACGTTATTTTCATCCGTTTCGAAAGGCCTCCAGAAAGCCATGTTTATGAAAGAGGTGTTGATTAAAAACATCGATTTTTTTGATGATTGAATTATGACGCAAATAAAATAAAAGTTTGTATAATTTAAACCTTTTAAAAACCCACTTCGTCGTTATTGTACGCGTACAGAATATAAGACATCAAAACACTCGCAAAAACAATTTTTTTTGTATACAGTCGGTCAAAGATAGCGTGTTTATAGCCCGTGTTTTACCGCCAACGTAATCAACTGGGTCGATTGGGTGACATATTTCACCCTGCCAGAGTAGCGACAATGACCAATGGAGTGTAGATTCCGCCCACTTCTGACCGTGACAGGCCTCGTTAAAGCAAAGTGGACGACGATACGGTTTATACGGGTATTAGATCAATATAGAAATGCGTATTTAGTTCCATACAAAGTGGTAGTAAACTGATATATCCTTATCCTACTTCGTATAAGTACCTATTTTCAATTCAGAATGGAAATTCTATAAACATGCTCCAGTTGCGTCTGTAGACGTTGAATGCTCTTTTTCATCTTATAAGTGGATTTTAAGTGACAGGTGCCAGAGCTTAACTCCTGAACATATGTAACAGTTATTAATAATTTATGGAAACTCGAGTGGCAATACGGACACGTCTGTGTTATAGCGTCGTTTACCGTGAGTATGCAAGTTCCGTGCCTTGTGACTATAGTTCCCGATAGTTGCCGATTAGTTGGACTGCAACAATCACCCCACATGTATAGAGCATACCCTGTTTTAATATTTCGTAAAGTTACTGATATATCTGCAGGATATCATCCTGGAACCGCCCCTAGTAAAGTAGGCATTTATTATTAACCCCCCGAGCCCTAGTAATTACCTAATTACATAATTTTGAAGGTACTGCAGTTTTTTCAATATCTACCGTTTTTTTTAACCTTGGCTAAAACAGCTAAAAATTATAATATCTTTTTCATTAACCTTAAAATACTATAACCCACATTGATAAAAATAGTCATCCTCAGCAAAATGAAGAAAACAGATAACAGACTCTCGTATATACATATAATAACTGGCTTTCCTATCTTCAGTTTGAATTTTTCTTGTCCGTCTTGTATCTATTGCCTTCCTTTTCACCAAATTTATGTACCACGGAAATTTGGTATTTTCTTTCTTCAGGAAATATTGTTAAATGGGAAAAGAGGTGAAATATGTGTAAGTCTCCGAACGATTTAAACTAATAATGTATTTTTGTAACCCTACCTGTTCGACATTATTAGACAAATAAACTGATCGGGCTAAAAATATAATTCCTCGCCCTTTAGCGCTGAAACTCCTATTACTCTGCCGCCAGTTTGATCTGGATTCGGGTGGAATAATCTAGGAAAATCTTAGGGGTATATTTGTAGTCACCACACCCGGTCATCATTAGAAAACGTCCTTGCAACATGTGGCTTCGTTAACGCAGACATATACACCCCAGCGATTTTTCCTTGGACATTTGTTGAAATGGTTTTGTTTACAGTGTGTTTATTACGAGATAAACATCCTTTTCCAATGAATAGACACAATTTGTCGAACATCAATACATTTTTACATATGCATGAGTAGTTTAAGAAATAATTTATTCGATAACATACAATAAAATAACAACATATAATAAAAATAACAAAATCAGATAACATATACACGTCTGTGTGGCAGTACGTTGTACTCTATTATTTATAGAAATTATCAATGTTGCATTCATATTTATTTTTACAAACGACAACAAAAGACTTATTAATTAGTCCCGAGGATACAAATAAATTTTGCGAAACGTTGACTAAGTGAAAAATAGTTTTTTTTTTTTTTGGAAAAAATTGACCTCATCCCACTAGTTAACTATAGTTATATAGAAACAGGTCGCCAACCCTACAATTACAATTTTAGAGTTTTCAGCAGAATATAATCTACCTAAATGAATTGATGGTCAGATTTTGTGGGAGTTTTGACAGTCCACTAAAAGTCCAGTGATAAACCAAATTCTTATTTTCAAACAAAATACTTGAATGCTAATCTGAGATCCGATATCTAGTCATGAGAAACCTAAGCAATGATTATATTCATTGACGTAAAACAGACATTTTTGATATTCAAGTAAATATTTAATAATAGTACTAAAACGCAAACACCGATACGATGCATATCCAAATAAAAACTCATAGTATTGCTCTGTCAAGTTCATCGCACTACAGAACAAGACCACTCCGCTTCTTTTTCGTATAATTTTCGTAGAATTTGAAAAGCGAGTATCTTTGAGTTTCAACTTCCAATATAAGTACGTAGTTCAGTTTTCGAGTTAATTACTGAAAAACGTCCAAGAAATCATCACCATCCACCATCACAACATCTACTTTTCTTTTATTAACCTTTTATCTAGACTGAAATTCAAACTACTTCATCCTCCACGCAAATCATACTTTTTTTAGGAGAAATATTTTATATATTTTTGACACTCGGTATACATATTCTCTGTGGAGTGAGAAACGAGTTTCCGAAAAATTCCCACCGCAATCGTGGGTGGGTCCCACCTTTTCAGCTCTAAAAAAAACCACAGGATGGACGGGATCATATTTTTTTTATGTTTTTATGCCGAACCGTCGTCGTTCGGAAGCGGAAAATGAAGAGATTTAAAAATTCTTCATAGAACTCGTTTTTTTATTACGTGGCCTCCCAGTAGACTTAATCTCCGATGTTAAACTAGACAGCTATAAATAACTGATGGTGATTTAATAAAAACAAATAATTCATAGTTATTTTAAATAATCCAAATAACGCAGTGGTATGTCCTAGGAGTAGGTTTCTGGGTTAACCCCCTCCACGCCTCGGACCAGGATTTTACAAAACAATAAAAAAAGATAATGTCGAAATAAAAAAAGTTATCCCATATCTAAGTCATATTTGCACTCCGTAATTTTCCCGAACCAGATGTTGAACAGCGGCATATGATGAAGGAGGTGATAATTTCACAGCTTTTTTTGAGTTTTGTTGACTTAACAAAAGTCGAATATCCTAAAACATGAACGGAATTTACGTTTTTTGGCGCTTTATACAGGGTTTGTCCGGAAAGTAATGAGCCTGATTTTTTTTACAATGTTTATTGATCCGACAAGTACAACAGCTTAATATTCTTCGAAGTAGGACCCTTCCACATCAATACACTTTTGCCAGCATGATTTCCGTGCTGCATAAGTTCCCTAGAACTCCTCGGCCGGAATGCTGTTTAGTAGGGTCGTCGTAGTAGCTTGGATGTTCTCCAGGGTGCCCAGGTGATGTCCTTTAAGCTCCCTTTTGAACCAAGGAAACAAAAGGAAGTCCGCCGGGGCTAGGTTGGGACTGTAGGGTGGCTGGGGTATTGCTTCACCATCGATCCGGGTCAGATAGGAGGTGACAACAAAGGCGGTGTGAGAAGGCGCATTGTCGTGGTGCAGTTTCCATGACGTGCGGATCTCTTTTCGCATGCGGGCGACCCTGTGATTCAGCCTTTGAAGCACTTCTTTTGTAAAACTTGGCATTGACGGTCTGGCCAGGCGAAACAAACTCGTGGTGCACAATCCCTCTTGCATCGAAGAAAACAATGACCATTCTTCTTTTTCGTAGAATTTTCGTAGAATTTGAAAAGCGAGTATCTTTGAGTTTCAACTTCCAATATAAGTACGTAGTTCAGTTTTCGAGTTAATTACTGAAAAACGTCCAAGAAATCATCACCATCCACCATCACAAAATCTACTTTTCCCCTTTTTATCTAGACTGAAATTCAAACTACTTCATCCTCCACGCAAATCATACTTTTTTTAGGAGAAATATTTTATATATTTTTGACACTCGGTATACATATTCTCTGTGGAGTGAGAAACGAGTTTCCGAAAAATTCCCACCGCAATCGTGGGTGGGTCCCACCTTTTCAGCTCAAAAAAAAACCCCAGGATGGACGGGATCACATTTTTTTGTGTTTTTCTGCCGACCTCGTCGTTCGGAGCCGAAAAAAGAAAGATTTTAAAAATTTCCCCAAGAACCCCTTTTTTTACCCTGGCCCCCCCCGGGGGACTAAATCCCGGGGGTTAAAATGACAGCTATAAATAACTGATGGTGATTTAATAAAAATAATAAAAATAATAAAATAATTCATAGTTATTTTAAATAATCCAAATGACCCAGTGGTATGTCCTAGGAGTAGGTTTCTGGGTTAACCCCTCCACGCCTCGGGTCAGGATTTTACAAAACAATAAAAAAAGATAATGTCGAAATAAAAAAAGTTATCCAATATCTAAGTTATATTTGCCCTCCGTAATTTTCCCGAACCAGATGTTGAACAGAAACAGATGTTGAACAGCGGCATATGATGAAGGAGGTGATAATTTCACAGCTTTATTGAGTTTTGTTGACTTAACAAAAGTCGAATATCCTAAAACATGAACGGAATTTACGTTTTTTGGCGCTTTATACAGGGTTTGTCCGGAAAGTAATGAGCCTGATTTTTTTTACAATGTTTATTGATCCGACAAGTACAACAGCTTAATATTCTTCGAAGTAGGACCCTTCCACATCAATACACTTTTGCCAGCATGATTTCCGTGCTGCATAAGTTCCCTGGAACTCCTCGGCCGGAATGCTGTTTAGTAGGGTCGTCGTAGTAGCTTGGATGTTCTCCAGGGTGCCCAGATGATGTCCTTTAAGCTCCCTTTTGAACCAAGGAAACAAAAGGAAGTCCGCCGGGGCTAGGTTGGGACTGTAGGGTGGCTGGGGTATTGCTTCACCATCGATCCGGGTCAGATAGGAGGTGACAACAAAGGCGGTGTGAGAAGGCGCATTGTCGTGGTGCAGTTTCCATGACGTGCGGATCTCTTTTCGCATGCGGGCGACCCTGTGATTCAGCCTTTGAAGCACTTCTTTGTAAAACTTGGCATTGACGGTCTGGCCAGGCGAAACAAACTCGTGGTGCACAATCCCTCTTGCATCGAAGAAAACAATGACCATCGACTTCACGCGGAACTTGCTCATTCGGGCTTTCTTCTGGCGCGGCGACGCCGTTGTGTGCCATTCCGCACTCTGCCGCTTTGACTCCGGATCGTCCTCGAAGACCCACGACTCATCTCCAGTGATAACGTTGTCCAGGAAACTGGAATAGTCCGCATACAATTCTTTCAGCTCTTAGCACACTTCCACGCGATGCTCTTTTTGAGAGTCGGTCAAAACTTTGGGCACAAGTTTTGCACAAATCTTCCGCATGGCCAAATTTTTCGATACAATATCATGGAAAATGGTTTTCGGCAAGGTCAACTTTTCAGATATCATACGAATTCATCGGTCTGTGTTCAGGAATTCGCGCACTTGGGCGACGTGTTCTTCTGTTCGCAATGTTGATGGGCGTCCAGAACGGTCTTCGTCGTTGACATATTCTCGACCTTCCCTCAACGACTTGTGCCACTTCTTTGCCTGCGAATACGACTTGTAAACATCCTCGAAGGTGTCTTTAAACATGTCATAAGTATCTTTGGGCGTCTTGCTGAGCTTAACGTAAAAACTTCACCGCATCAATGTTGTTCCAAAGTTTTCTCCATCGTAACTTCGACGAGGTCACTGCACAGAGGTTCACAAGATAGCACGTCCTAACCCTCCAAGAGCTTGGAGGCAATTAACCCAGGTATCGCTGGAAAGCTAAAGCTAAAGCTAAGGAACCCCCCACCCTTCCCAGCCGCTTGCCCCGCTCCGGGTGGTATAATCGCGTGGCAAAAGAATGAGGCTCATTACTTTCTGAACAAACCCTGTAGACTGCCAAAAGAGATCGTAGTCCGTTGTCGGCAATGTCATTCGGAGCACCGTTGGCTGTTGAAAAGACTCAATTAATGGGGTAAAAAAGAAAGCATATTTAATGAGGTCGTTACTGCTCTTAAATTGTTTACTTATTCTGAATTTTCGTTTTTTGTATAATGTTGAAGAAGTATCGCACTCAGTTTCAGAAGTACTTCAAACTGACTAAGCTTCCAAGAGGTGTGGGTCGGTATACAGTTTTTCATGCGCCAAAAAATCGAGACCTTTTGACCCTCCATAACTGATCTAGCGGCACTCAGCTAGTAAAAGTACAAAAAATGTGGTCTATAACATTTTTTTCCTAATTTCAACAGTTTTTAAGTCTTTATTTTATGGATTTTTATATTTATATATTTTTTTCACTGTTTCAGAATACATTTAAATTATGTAATTACTGTGTACTTATCAGGTAAGGCATCTTTTACGACCTCTTACTGATTATATTGTGTGATTGTAACACTAAGATCAAGTATTAATATTTATTTACTAAATAAATACTTATCATTTATCTGCAATATAAAAATAATGTCAATTAGGGATAATAAGCAATCCTAATCGTTTTATTGAACAAAAAATCAATTTTAATTTAATTGAAATGTGAAACGTTCGTTGTCTTACCTTATGATCGTGAAATATATACGTGTCATGAAAATATATCATGATTGATTATGATGATATATTTTCGATAAGCACTCCACGTTTTAATCTTTAGTTAGAGAAAACCAAGAACTTATGATTAAAGTTCTCAAAGGCCATATCTCAAAGTAAATAACAGGGTAAGTTTAACACATCCCTTTCTAAATTGCAACAGATTATTGTTTTCGTGAATTTTGTTTTTGCACATACAAGTAGTAAGTAGTATGACGCGTATATGTAGTTATGGCCCGCCGCCCGGATCTGCCGGTTTTACTTATGATTTACTACACAAATATTGAAGAGACATTTATTTTGTTATTTTTAGTGCATTTAAAATTAGTACATTTTTTAAAACGAGTGTTTAAAAGTTTTACGTATTGCATTACGTTTTACTAGCATTCAGTGACAGTTTGATAAATTAGTATAACCATACTAATTAAATATATATGCTCCAGTAATGTGCGAAACAAATTGTAAGGCATTCGAGAAAAAAAAACAATAATCAGTAAGTTATCAATGTTTAGTTAGGTACATTTAGAAGATGTTGTTTTTTCCAATATAACAATTTATTTTACTTGGATCATTGGAAAATCCAACAATATTTATCACAGGTTATCTGGTTACTACTGTAGAAGTCTGACGTCATTGAATAAATGGGACTCAATTTGATTCATGGTGCGACAACAAATTATCGTTACAAAGAGATATGCAAAATATACAGTGTGTGTTAAGCCAACATCGGCCGGTTATGAAAAAAGACAAATACATGTGAAATGACATGTAAGACGCAACCATCATTACGCATCGAAGGTAGTGGGAAAATAAGACCGGCCCTTCACCACCTACCAGTACGAGTCAACACGTCTGAACCTGAACAAGGGTTCTGGAACAGAGCTGTGTGGAAGAAGGCTTCCACACAGCACGGCTAATCGCCCGCCGCGCCGAGCCAAATGCCTTGCTGTACTAATAAGATTATGCGTAATATTTTGGATACCTAGTGTATTTAGAAAGTGTTGGCCTATTTGGGAATACACGTTAGCAAATGAATCTTGTAATTTACGTTCAGAATTGCCGTTATGATGCCATGTTATACGACATGATATATGTATTTATTTCTTCGCGTGAATAAGCCATTTTAATAAAATTTTTAACAAGAATACTTGTTTTACCCAACTACACTTCTCGCTCTGTCTAGCGGCAGGTGGTGGATCAGTCTTATTTTCCCACTACCTTCGATGAGTGTGCGGTATCTGTCGTCTCACTTTGTCCTTTTTCAAAACTGACCGATGTTGCCTTTATACAAACTGTATACAGAAACTAATCAGAACTGTAATGTAACGACACTAGATTATCAGATTATCATGAAATCAGAGTGTTGATCTTCTATTAAACAGTAATACCTGAACTCTGATACAAAATCAGTATCAGACTTTCCAATAATTCATCCCAAAACTTAGGCTTGTGAAGTTGGCACCCCTGAATGTGAATTTTGAAACTTTTCATAACCGTTGGAACAACGTTTGTCCAACGGTTAATTTTATGCGTCCACCCTCACAGAAAAAGTATGTGATCGTTGTAGTAAGTTTGTAAATTTGTAATAATAAATTAAATTCAAAAATGGAGGCCTTTGTAAAAAAAATAGGCTTTAGGCTTTATTTTTAATAGGTTTCAAAGTAGTACTTATTACTTATGAAGCTTTTAAAACATATATTTTAAAATTTGATATCCATATCAAGGGTATTGTGAAGAAAGAAGTAATCCGCCATTTTGGAACATCCGCCATATTGGATTTAGAATGACGTCACGTAGTTCTTCGTATTCTGCTTGTCGAACTCGAATCGAAATTTTCTTATAAAGGGAAGATTTGAAGTAAATATACATATGTACATACGATAATTACAAACATTGTAAGTTAAATACAAGCTTATAAAAATAGGGATCGATGCTCATATCCGGAAAAATCGGTCAAAATCACATTTACCAACTTTAATTAACTGGTATGAGCTAAGGAAACAGGTATGTTAAGTAAAAAGGTGGTATAAACAGACCAAATAAACTACCAAATAACCTGATGTCCAAAATCAGGGCTTATATCACGTGACTCAATAAATTCGTAGGATGACTAATAAAGCAACAACACTTAGGCAAAATTCGACTATTCATCAACATAGTCTCCTTCAAGAGAGATACATTCATTCCAATGCTTCTCTAACATTTCTATGCCTTTCTTATAGAACGATTTGTCCAACCAAAAAGGACGCTAATTTAGTTTCTTTCCCTGAAGAATGTGAATGTTGTTATATTTATTTTTGTTTTAAACATTCACGACGAATCAAACGAGCCAGGCATCATTCGTGTAGTGTGGTTATAAAAACAAAAAAATAAAATATAACAACATTGTTAAAATAATACAGTAGAGGAAAAAAGATCAATCTTTTGGTATGACATAGACCAGTATTGTAAAAAACACTAATTGAGCCCTTGATAAAGTCTAAGCAAATTGGACGAAACGTCGGAAGAAATTATAGTAGATCGTTATTTGTCCAACATCCCAAAATAATCCTTTGTCAATTGATGTTTTATGGACGCAACCGATAAGTACCATTACCTTCAAAATACGCTTCAGTTTTGGCGATCACCTCCTCATTGGAGTCATATCTCTTTCCGGCGAGCAATTTTTTGAGATTTGCGAACAAGTAATACTCGCTGAGGGCTAAATATGGAGAATATGGTATTAGTGGAAAATGTGGATCTTTTACCAACATCAGATTAGCTTGTTAGTATCCGGAAAGTTCATTTGGTCTGTTTGTAACACGCGATTCTTTCTTCGATGCTCGGCACACCCTTTTCCACGATTCATAACAGTTAAAGTTGAAAAGACGTGGTTTTGACCAGTTTTTCTATATGAGGATGAGCATCGACCCCTAATTTTTACTTCAGATTCGTGTTTTACGGGCAAAAAAATTATTTGGAATAGATGACAAGCATCATTCGTATTATCCTGGTTATCCAATATATGTTTCACTGAGCTGAATAATTTTTCTACAAAAAATTACTCAAATGATAATCCAATTCAAACAAGAATATTCCTTGGTAATTAAATTTGCGCCTATGTACATATGTAACCATATCGTATACAGTCTACACAATAGTTTACAGCACATACAAGATTAAGTGTGGTTAGATTAGAATAATATTTTATGATAGTTATTGTTGTCTACGATTAAAAGCTTATCAAATATCCTGCTAAGCGTAGTAACAACCTCAAATTTGCCAGGCAACGATTTTATAATCGGTGCTGGTTTATACAATGTGGGTGATACTTTAACGCAGGTTTTAATAGAAACGAATACAATATTTTGTATTGGTTTGTGATCTTTTTTCACCACTTCGCTGAAAAATATAGCCTATATATAGACTACAGATGGTCAAATTATGTTACAAGGACCAAACCATACACATATTATATTCAAATTAAATTTTGGAATGTATGTATGTAATTATTGATCATTTTCGTTTGTTCCCAGGAACTACCGTGATCAACCTATATTGCAAAGGCCCTTATTACATACCCAACGAAAACAAGAAGTAAAAAAAAACTACTGAGAGCTAACGTAGGTTGAACCTAAAAACACTAATTGGCCTATACTGGACGTTAGAGACTCAAATATCACAGGCACAGGATTGGCATAGTGGGAAATGAAGCGAGAAAGGTTCCTCGTTCTTTTTTACTCGCACATCAAACTCATCTCTGTGTTGACACATTTGACATCGAGTAACGAAAAACGAGCTTGTCGGTTATATCCTGACCAGGAGAGCATATTGTGGAGTTACCTTTACAGTATCGCCCTCTAGTGTATTTTAACTGTTACGGTCTTCGTTACTAGACGTCAAATATGTAACACTGACGAGATCTAATAAGATCGAAATCCGGAACTGTGGCCATTGACGTGTGAGTAACAAAGAACGAGGAATCTTTCTCAATTCGTCTGAGCTTAATGGTTAGAGTGGTTTGGGAAGAACATTTGGCAGTTGGCGACTCTGTCGGACTCTAAATATTTTTCACCAAAATACAGAGAGAAGAGAAAAGGGATAGAAAAACAAAATGTTTTGTGCATCCTCTGCAGAACAACCACTTTATTAGCAAAGAGCAACTCCCCACCCAAAGGACAGTAGAGTGGTCGACTTCCATCAAGCGATTGAAACTACTGGACCAAATCACATTGTTCAACCTTACAACCTTTCATGATGGAATGGATCACTACGAAAACAGAACATTCTGAAATTATAGAATTTATTGTTTACTCGGTTATTTTTGAATTATTAACCACCCAAATAAACGCATGTGCCAACATATCAAAGTATATTATGTACGAGGTGTGTAAATTAAGTAATGAGACTGTTTTTTTTATTAGAATAGAATTACAATTCAGTATTGCCTCCTTCAAAATAACTTCCTTGGGAAGCCACACAGCGCTGGAGACGGTTCTTCCATTCCTCATAGCAGTGCTGGAACTCAGCAGCCGTTTGAATGTTTTCTATGGTCCCAAAATGACGTCCCTTGAGGTGATTTTTTCAATCTCGGGAAGAGAAAAAACTCATAAGGACTTGGTTAGGCGATAAGGCGGCTGAGAACTCACAGAGTTTTTACCGGCCGAAAACTCGTTTACTGAAATGGCGCATTGTCGTGATGTAACATCCAATTGTTCTTGATGTTTAGTCTCACACACATGACCCTTTTTCGAAGTTCATCAGCATGCGAAGCAAATCAGAATGCATTTGATCTTCGACTTGCTCATTCTTGCTGTTTTGGGTCTTGGAGAGCTTGACGTGTGATATTCCATGCTTTGACGCTTGGTTTCCGGGTCGTACTCAAACACCCAAGTCTATCACCAGTTAATGACACGTTCCATAAAATGGGGATCTTTTTCAATCGATTTAAAAAAGTCAAGACAGATGTCCTTTTGTTCCTGCGAAAGTTTTTTTGGAACCATTTTTGCGCAGATTTTTTTATCCCCAATTATTAAAATCGATGAACAGGAGTGATCAAATTTAACTCTTCCCCGACTATTCTTGTCACCTACCGATGATCTAAACGCACAAAATCCTGTATTCTATCAATATTTTCATCGGTTCTTGGAGATGGAGGCCTTTCGCTGTGTGGTTCATCTTCAATCGACTCTCTTCCTTCTGAGAATGCATTAAACCACCGGAAAATCAGGGCTCTTGAATACTGTCTCCGTAGGAGTGTTGAAGTTTGCAAAAGTATCCATTGAGCTGTGTCCAAGTCTGAAGCAAAACCTGAGAGCACACAGTTGCTCAAAATTAATGTCACTCACTTTAAAACGAACTAGGAAAAAAGCAGTTTACGAAAACAGTCACAAAGAACAAACAAATGACTCTAACAAGTTCAAATTTGTACTGAAGGTGCATTACATGTTAATCTACCGTCCTTCCAAGTTCCGAAATCCCAAATCCGCAGTGTTGCCAGATCGGGGGCTACGTTGCCAGTCTCATTACTTAATTTATACACCTCGTAGTTAACAGAGTAATACTTATTTATGGACCCCTAAAGCTTCGGTGAGTATAGCGGCAGTGCTAAGCATGTAAATTCGTTTCAACAGCTATTTCATATTGATTATGTGACAACGAAAGCCACCGACCTTGCCACACCTATAAAAACTACAGACAATGCGTACAATTTCATTTAGCGTTTTGTGTGAAAAATTGCGCTTTAAAATGAAGTTCTGTAGCATGACAAACATATGCACATTTAGCTTTGTAAAACAACTATACGTGTTATCTATTAATTCGACTTTATAGTTAAAATATAATATAACTATAGTTAAAATATAAATATCACATTTTGAAAATATTCATTACTCGTTTTATTTTGTAGTTAAACCAACATGATATAACGAAGAAGGCTACAAAACCACTTACACGAAGTTGTTTATTATATTTCCACATCCATATACATATGTAGATATCAACTTGAATGTTTTAGGATATCATGACATCTGATTTGATACAGCTACATATACATATGTACAGGATAAGTTATTAGAATTTCCCACCCCCTCTTTCTCCGTTATTAATAGAATTAAAGAAAAAAATTTTGAACTGTAACATTTTATGAAATTTCATAATATGCATCAGAAAAACAATTGAGAGAAAAATGTAGCAGCTGTTTTATTGACGGTCATTTTTTTAAATGGAACACCCTGTATTTTTTGTGTTTTCCGATTTTTTCTCCACATGACAACGAGTTTTATACTTATTTTATATTATATATTATACTTATTTTATATTTGCATACCAGAACAATAAATCAAACATACATATGTATGTACCTTTGCCAACATTGCCTTAAATGATTATTCATATTATTTAAGGTATAATATAATAATAAGTAAAATGCCACGTGCATCTTTTAAAATCAACAAATATGTATTATTCAGACATCGAACTCAAATATATTATTGAAATATATATCGCAAATTTTAATTTTTTGTAAATGCAACACCCTGTATCTTTTTTATTTGGTGAATTCCGCTTTTTTTTCTGGTTACAACGATATAACATGTTATACTTAATAACATAATAATATCTGTGTTAGCATTCTTATACTCGTAAGTACCTATGTTTAATATTTTTTTTCAGGAATTTAGCGTTTTTTTTTAATTTGCTTATAACTTTTAATAAATCGTTTGATTTTTCAATATGCATGCATGCATGCTATGGAAGTGATTATGCTAATATTATGTTACTATTTATTAAATGGCAATAATAATTCTGTCATCCTCGAGTTATACGTATAGTGTGTTTTTATGTTTGTCAACATAGAAAATCAAGTATATTTAAATATACTGGATAAACATTTATTATACTTTTAAAATTCACACTGGACAACATTTTTTCCACTTAACATTGAAATTTTTGGAATGTGAAAATTAAGTGCATTTTGAAATAAATTTATTGAATCAACTTCAATCATTCCCATAAATGTCTGCTTTAGTTAGATGACCACAATGTAAATTTATCGAGAATGTAATATTTCAATAATCGACATCGACAAAGAAGAAAACGTATAAAAACTTATACGGTTTGGTCCATTGAACCTCACAGATTTTAAATTATCAAAGAAGGGAATGAACTTCTTACTTCTTACCTGCTCCGTTGATACCAAAACATGCCAAAAAATAACCTCAGCATAATTTCTTTAAACATCGATAGCGCAGGCAGAAAATGGGTCTGACTGGGTTAAGATAAAAAAAATGATTCCGTCAGCTACATTTTTATCACAGTTTTTAGTTCGTGTTTGTCTCAATGTCGAAGGATCAAATTCAACTCCAGTATAAATATAAATGGCAGCCTCTATAAATATCAATAAGTGGTGTTGGTCTTGCTATTAGAGGTCAAAACAGTATTTATCAACATTTATTTATTATTTAGCAACAATAATTCCTTAATTACTTACTAGGGACCCTCACTATTATGTTTTTTGAAATCAGTTTTCAAGGGAGAATTCAAAAATAATGCATGGTGATCCATTTAAAAATGATATACATCTTATTGAACTCACCCTGTATATATAATTGTGATATATAAGCTTGTAAAAAACAGGCCCAATCCCTAATCTATTGAATTTTTTTCAGATTTGTCATACATTAGAAGAGATAATGCTCCAGTCAAAATATAATGAAACACCCTGTACATTCAATCCGCAGTTCCTCATTGAGATCTTCCATCAAGCACCCTTCCAAAAACAACGGACGCACACTCGCACGCACGAATACACTCATTTTGCATTTGGAGGGTACGATCAAGTACCCGTTTTTCAGGTACTGTCATTATTATTTAAATATCAAGAATCAAGAAAAATTCGTTCATTCTAATTCTACACGGTAATAATTAGAGCCCCGCCAACCGATCGGCTAGACAGAACCGTCTACAGTGGAGTAGATACGCTACGAGCTATATTTTTACGCGATACTGAAGGAATAGTAGGTACGTTTAACATTATAATATTATATCCGACGTGCCGACGCGACGGGTAAAAAATGATCTCACGCCGACAAAGTAAATAAATTTATAAGGGATATTCCGGATTTATACTATAATCAAGAAGACTAGAGCTAAGGAGACCGTTTCGGTGTCATGGTCATTCAGTGTCATGGTCGTTCGGTGTCATGCCTATCTGTGTCATGGTCTCATATCTGTCCGCCTCCAGAAGGCGCTGTAAGCAGTGCTGTGCTCGACGTCACGTGATCTGTGAAAGTCATGTGATGAGCAGCGGACAACATGTGACTGTTTATGAATGTAGGCTGTCAATGCGTATGCTTACATGCTGTTTGGCTTTAATAAAAATACAATCCGAATGTTAAATACCTGAATATGGTTCGAAAGTGCTGTGTTGCATTGTGTGATACAAGAAGCGTTCCGAAGCGTCAGAATAACCGGAAATTATTTCAAATTACTGATGTACATATGTATGAAACGAAATATTTTCGTTTGTTGTATTGTTAACGTTGAAGCACGTAACATGAAATATTTTGAGTACCTACATTTTCATATTGATAATTACGAAAATTTGTAATTGCAAAAGACATTACTTATGCAGATTCAATAGAATATTTTTTTGCAAAAGTATTAATAAAATGTTTGTTGAATTCACTGGAATTGTTTTTCATTAAATGTTATGTAATGTTTTAAATCAAAACGTTGTATTATAGGAACTCATACTTGGATAACAACAAATTAGCGAAAAATATAGAGCGTCTGCCACATATCACTGTATTCCCACCACGGACATTCACACGCACTTTAACGCACACAGAATTAGTACAGAACGACACTGCTTACAGCGCCTCTGGAGGCGGACATATTTGAGCTCCTCGTACGCCCGTCAATAGAGCTCAAAAAGGGGTCAGTTTATGACACGATTGATACCTGAAATCCGACTACGGGATACTTTTAAGTTTAGTCCTTAGATGAAAACATATATGATTTGGACTAGAAAATAGTTGCACTTTTTTTTATAACAATTAGTGAAAAAAGATCAAGTTTTTTCAGTTTTTTATTTATAGAAGAAAAGCTATTGAAGCGATCATATCGCATCCAACAGGAAAGTTGTAGAGAATTCAAAAACCTTTAAAATGAAAAAAAAAATCAAGTCAATCGGTCCATTTTTTCGCTGAGAAAACTCGGAAAAACTTTTTTCTTAATAAATTCGTAATTCGAGTATTTTTGCATTAGAAGAGTCAATCTTGTGGAATTAATTTTTTTTATTTCGGTGTTTAATGGCATTTAAATGAAACAAAGTAAATAGACGAATTGTAGTTTACAGTCTGTAGTTTCTGAATCCGTCGAGAAAATGTTATTTAAGCTATCACTCGACGTGTTATGGAATAATCAAAATACGATGTAAAAACTTGGTTCGACTATTGTGCAAAAACAATTCATCCGACATAATCCAGTTTTTTGCGCACTCATTCTTCGTGATATTACCTACATTTTCCCACAAGATTGACTCTCCTAATGCAAAAATACTCGAATTACGAATTCATTAAGAACAGGACATTTTTCGCGGTTTTTCCGAGTTTTCTCAGCGAAAAATGCACCGATTGACCGATTTTATTTTCATTTCTAAGGTTTTTGAATTCTCTACAACTTTCCTATTGCATCACGGTATACAAATAGAATACCGTGATGTATGATGTGATGTAGTGTGCGAAAATAATTACTCAACACTGTGTTTTATGTGATATATTCACTGTTCACTTATTCTAAATATTTTACAGTTTGTTTCTTGATCTATAATGTTCTTCAGTTTCGTGTAACAATATAGCGCGTAGCCTATCTACTCCACTTAGACGGTTCTGTCTCGCCGATCGGTGGCCAGGTTCTAGTAATAGTACATACAGGTAATTGTACATTAGAGTCCATCACCTCCATCTTTAGAACAAATTTTCGTAAATTTAGTTTATTTTCAAGTAAATTTAGGTCTAGCAACCGGTAATAAGGATGTAAGTCCCAGCTTCATTATAAAAATATGAGTTATTTAAATTCCATTCGACGCCACTGATATTTCTGAAATAAATTTAAAATTCAAATCCATTTGAAGTTTGAACCATACTACACCATACAGCAGACAAAACGAAAAAAATATACATATCAAGCGACCTCCGATAAACGTGTTACTGTGTAGATACAGCGATGGGTAAAGTGTGGAACTAAGTAAATATCCCATTAAAAAAGCTATAAATTGAACTTATCTTGAAATATACAGTGTTCCAAAAATGGTGACTAAACATTTTTTTGGAATGCCATGTATATGTCTGATACTCTTTATTTATTTTTACAAATTAGCATACTTGGTATCTAAAGTGAATATTTTGGGAACTACTACAACTGAAAATAGTGATTTTTAAAATTTTTACATAACACTTTTTTATTAGATTTCGCGACAGAAAACTGTTAATAATTTTTTTATAATTAATCATCATTATGACAAAACGTAAACAACAGAGTAACAAATCGTAAAGGCAATATAAAAAAAATAACATAAATGCTAAATAAGTCATAACTGACAAAAAAAGACCGACGAACAATTACACTTAATTTATTAATGGCAAGATGTGCCATTAAGCTATGAGTAGTAGAATGACTGAAAACTAACTATATACAAATTATCTCATATCCTTCACTACTTCCGGTACAATTTTTTGAATTTCCTCAGTTAGGTATTCCCCTGGGACAATTGTGGCAACCTGTTTGGTCTCTGAAAATAAACTTTGGACTTTAAATAATCCCACAGGAAATAATCCAGTGTTTATAACAGTGAAATAATCCAATAACACAGTTTACTAATTTCTTCTTCCAATCCACCTGTGAAGACAGTCTCGACTTAGTCGATCTCGAACAATGCGAGCATAATGAGGTGGTGTCCCTTCCTGCTGAAACCGGATATTATCTGGAAATTGTCCTTTTTCCGCTAATGCAGGAATTATTTAGTTATTCAAAAGCTCTAAATACCAATATCCGGTAAATTTTTCATCTTAAAAAATTACCCTACGGTTTGATTTCTGTAAATACCAGCCCGAATGTTCAGCTTGCAGTATACGAGCTTCTTGGATCTAGTGAGTTTTGGACAAAAAAAAACGCACTAAAATTTGGCGACGTTTCGTCTGATATATTCTTGAGGGCTTAATTAGCGAATAGAGAAACAATTTTTTGTTGCGAAATCTATTAATTATATTTTATCTTAATTCCTTAGTGTTCATTAAAACAATTGTACGATTTTCATTTCTCTGTAGCTCAGTGGCGGTTGGTGATATTTCAGTTAGCCATATCTTGAAAACGACGCATTGGACCCACTTCACTTTTTAGGTGATGACTATACAGCTCTTACAGAAAGGATTTATAGTGAAAAACCGTCAACAAAATTTGCGAAAAAAATTTCAAAAAACCTGGAGCACTCCCTGGGATCTCAGTAACGCTCTGTGGAATATTTGCAGTAAATTTTTTTCATAATCTAGAAACAAATATAAGGAGAGGTTTTTCGATTTGTTACAAAATATTTTTTTTCAAAATGTTATGGCCATTTTAATTTTAATTTTATAGGAACATTTTGTTTCCCAAAATTAAAATGACCATAACTTTTTGAAAAAAATATTTTGTAACAAATCGAAAAACCTCTCCTTATATTTGTTTCTAGATTATGAAAAAAAATGTACTGCAAATATTCCACAGAGCGTTACTAAGATCCCAGGGAGTGCTCCAGTTTTTTTGAAAATTTTGCGCAAACTTTGTTGACGGTTTTTTCACTATAAATCCTTTCTGTAAGAGGTATATAGTCATCACCTAAAAAGTGAAGTGGGTCCCATGCGTCGTTTTCAAGATATGGCTAACTGAAATATCACCAACCGCCACTGCTGTAGCTTCCAAAATATTCAATTAGATAACGAATTATGTTAGTTCGTTAAAATCAGCTCATCGAAGAGTATCGGAAAATGTGGAAATATACAATATATAAGTATATTGTATGCAACACTGTTTATTTCAAACTGAAGGTTTGGTTTCCAAACGCACTTTCACATTTGAAATTTTGTATCAATATATTTATCTGAAATTAATAAATATATTGATACAAAATTTCATATAAGCGATATTTTGCCCACACTTTTGCCCATCACTGTATTTCTGCAAAAGAAAATCCATGTCATGTACGTACCAGTGCTGCAATGTTTAAATGTTCAAGTATGTGGGTACTAGGTACCTCGTCGGACCGGCTATTTATCATACATACATATATTATGTGTACTGTTCTATGATACAAACAACTTTCCTTCACGTGCTCGCTAGGTTAGGTTAATGTAAACAAACTGACAACACTTACCCCAGTTTTTTGGCGTTCTTCCAAGTATCCGATTAGAAGACGGATCGTAAATAGCCTTCTTGAAACTCTGCCATTTCGTCTGGACCTCGGGCCTGTAGAATTGAAACTCCACCACGCCGTTGTCGCTGTCTTTTCCCGGCAGTGCCATCGTCATGTACGAGTTACGAGTCTCTACCTAAAAAACTACGGGTACGACTAAAACTACCGCACGCGGCAGTGCCCTCGACTGTGCAGGCAACCGCGACTCGAACCCAGTGCGACGACGTTTCGCCGTGACCGTTGACGTATACCCACTAGACTAGACGGACGGCGCGGAATGAAAAACCGATTCGAGTTTGAACTTGGATCGTTCAGAAATACAATTCTCGCGTAGATAAGCACCGCATGTACGCAGGCAACGTGGATCGTGCGGTCGCTACGGATTTTGTAACTTGGTAACGCAGAAATAGGAAAGACGGATCAGTGTCGTAACAACAGGGCGTTCTCCGGGGGTCAGCTAGTCTCGGGACTGGGGTCCGGAGACGTGTGCTACAACGCAGGGTCGGCGCTATAAAAATATATGATAACACAGCACCACAACCAAAGTGAAATGTACCTCTGACCAAATTTGGTGGAATAAACGTTTTTGGGGTCGTTTATCTACAAGAAGCTGTGGAAAAATGGCAAAAAACGAAAAAAAATACTCTAGAACCCAATCAAACCTCATAACCCAATAACTTCAGATCTATAATCTCATAGCCCTCACAATCAATAAGCCCCAAAGACCCCAATTGACCATATAACCTCAAACCAAAGTTGTGCAATCATCCAAACGTCTTCGAGAAGCTCAGACGAGATACATCTTTAATCATAACTCCCACGCTATTAGTCCGATAGCGATCAAATTCAATAGCACTTGAAACCACATTAGTTGTACTGTGCATGTCAATTCTCATCGAAATCCGATGAACGAAATTTAAGTTTTAAACCCTAACTACCCCGTAATCCATCGGTTAGTCCTAAAATTTAACTGTAAGAAATACTTACGAGCACCAATATTTATGCAAAATTTCATCTCAATTATAGGTAATGCGTTAAAGTCTGCGTACACACGAACGCACATACACTCAACATCCACATTTCCGAACTTTTTCGTTCCGCAGACTTCCACATTTCCGAACTCTCGTCACCTCGGGATAACCGAACTGCTGGCTCATGCGCAAAGGGTTTTCAGGCTCATTCTAGTACTTCTCTTTGTTTTTCGAGGTTTTTATGCAAATATAATACATACATGCATGTGTACATGTTAATAAAAGAACGCTTTTCTAAACAAAAAAAAATGTCAGGTGCAAAGGAGAGACTGACGCAGGTAATTATTTTGTAATTCAAAGTAAAGGTTTGTTTTATTGAACATTTTGTTTACGTACCCTATAATAATTTAAAACTGGAATGAAAAATGACGAGAAAATATGTATTTTTAAGAAAACCGTGATACAAAACAAACATTATTGTACTGTTTATTTGCAGAGAAAAGAGCCTGCTAAGAGGCTAACCTTGGAGCAAAAGCTGGATCTGATAAATCACGCAAAAAATGGTGTTAAAAATGTTGATCTATGTAAGATGTACAATATTTGTAAATCGTCAGTGGCAGAAATTCTTGGGGAAAAGAAATTTACTTGTCGGAAGTTGAAAAAAAGGCGAAAATTGAGTGGACGGATTGACACAAAAAAAGTAGTACCGGTACTTATGATACGCCATTTGAAATAAGTGTTTTCCACTGGTTTGTACAAAGAAGAACTCTTGTAGAACCTGTCTCAGGTGTGCTGCTGAGGGAGGGCGATTTCCTCTTTGCTGAATTTTGTGACAATCGAAATGTTTAATAACAATCGCATTATTGTGTACATTTTTTTTCTCATTTCAAATTTCGCGGTTTTTTTGTCGTCAACCAATCAGCGACAAGTTCGGTTGTGTGGAAGTATAAGTTCGGAAATATCGTGAGATAAAGTTCGGAAATATCGTGAGTACGGAAATTTGGAGTTCGGATATGTGGATGTTGAGTGTACTTATGTACGTACGTATGTACGTATTAGCGTTGGGAATAATCGAATTATTTTCAAAATCGAATAATTAGTAATAATTCATATTTCAAAATCGAATTAATAATTCGAATTATTTAGTAGAATTATAAATTTGTATTACATACGAGATCCGAACGGAAATTAAACGGTTAGGAAGGCCGATACCTGATTATTAGTACGTACTTAGAAAATTTAATACTAGTAACTAGTAACTAGCATATTGCCATTTTTGCATTTTTCTCGAAAATATTCTATTATTAATTGGAAATATCTATTAGTTATTATTTTCCTGCTCAAGTAAATAAATATCTCGCATTTCATCTCCCTTTGAGACTAGTAACTGCCATATTACTATTACTATCTCTTCTCTCTTCCAGTCAGTCTTGCAGTTCAGCAGTTCCCTCTACGAATGCTTCACGCGACACTCGACACTCGACCTCATAAAGAAACCACATTTGGTTTCTTTATGCTCGACCTCCATCGCAGATATTCGATAGGTATAGGCGTATACCAGTTAAATAATTCGTAATTCCCGTTTCCCGTCGGAGTACTAATACTAAATTTAATAATAAATACTACTAATTTTTATCTCGATATATCGAAAAAGTTAATCGAATTAGTTGCTTTATTTAATTTACTATCGAATTATTCGAATTATTTAATTCGAATTTTCGCAACACTAGGTACGTATACATACATACGGACGTACATACAAATGTACATAGTATGTGTAATATGGCTAGCATTTACTGAATCTTCTAGCTAATTCACAAGTCGTGTGAGGCTAAAGTTAACGGAGTACTTCGAGCTGTGAGAGGAAAGTATAAAACGGATTGAGAAAATTTTTTTTAATTAAAAGATACAGGTATGTAGGTTACATTTAGTTTTTTATTTATTTTTTTAAACCAAAATGGCGGCCGTCGATCCTTGCAGCTACTTCAGGCGGACATGTCTCATGTTAATGAGATTTTTCTACGACGCTATTCATCTGAAATCAAAAAATGAAACATTTTTATAAAATATAGGGTTGTTGTTAGTGCTTATCATAGGGGTTTTTTGAAATTCAAATTTTACGCGATTTGGTGCAACTTTGAAAAAAAAAGTTCGATTTTCACCTTAAATTTCTACCTTTAAATTGTTATTAAAAATCGAATATTTGCAATATTAAAAAAAATCTATGTTGATCACTAATGGCATGATTTGTGAAGATTTTAAAAGCAAAGTCATAAAAAATCGGTTAACTAGTGCTCGAGAAAAATTTCATTCCAGTTTCAAAAACGTTGTTTTGAGAAAAATACGTTTGAAGTTTTGTTTACATTTTTTTGTCATATAATTATGAAATGTTTTTACTTACAGTTCGTCATCAATTCGGGGCCCGTACAGGACACCCTCCTCTGTCTTGTAGACCTCATTTTGGCTTCACGTCAGATAGCGTCACGCATTTTTTTCCACTGAATCCGCATTTCGCCGAATACGGATAATAAGTAACAGGCCGTAATAAGTTGTCAATTCGCCTATTACCTTGATGGTCAGTATTCCTGTACCTCTTCCCCCGAGTCCCTTGTTTGTTTTCTTCGCATTACGGAGCCTGGTTCCCATGCGTTTTTCTCCACGTGACCGACGCGTTCCTGTTTCATTACTTTCGTATCGTTGTTGTACGGGTCCAAATCCAAAGTCGCCTTGGAGGTCTTACTGTCCCCGTCGCCAATATACTGAGCATATTTTACATTATGCTTTTCTTCGGATCGTTGAAACACTTCCTTTACTTTACACTGTCCACCTCCATTTTCCCTGCGTGACTCTTTTCAAGCGCCGGGACCTTCGTCACTAATCCGGCTGTAACTCGAAATCTAATACGCGGATCACTTTAAAATTTCAGGACAATAAATTTGAATGTATAACGCATCGATTTCAGTAAAAAAAACGATTTTTTGAAACCGAAAAGGGGAAAGCCCCCTTAAGAGGCAAAGGGATTCCCAAGAATCAAGCATATCATGGTGTTATTGTGGGTTAATGGGGTTCTGGCCTTTGCTTGGGCTCAGCTACCTAATTTCAGGCATGAGTCTGATGAGTCTGAGATTCGGGGTGTCAGTCTCCCCGTGCGGCATTTCGAAGTTATTAACTTATAAAATGGGGCCATTAGGTTATTGGGTTATTAGGGGTCTGGCCTGGAGTTTGCCCTGGTAGAAATCCTCCATTTTCCGACCATTTTTTGGCCATTTATGGCTAAAATACCCGTTTTGGATGACTACACAACTTTGGTTTGAGGTTATATGATTAATTGGGGTCTTTGGGCCTTATTTATTGTGAAGGCTATGGAATTAGAGGTACGAAGTTATTGAAGTAATGAGTTATGAGGGTTGATTGGGTTCTAGAGTATTTTTTGTCGTTTTTTACCATTTTTCCGCAGCTTAGTGAGGATAAAAATTTTACATAATTTACCCACCTCTACCTGGATGTCCACCGTGGGATAAGGGTCAATCGGCGAATGTCTGGTTTTCCACTTATACGTAGGTACGTCCCTACGATGTTACAAACATGTACAGTAACGTATGTACTCGTATATTAAAGGCATTTTCCACGCGACATATATTTGCAACAAGTTCATACTTCACTGGGATGTTCCAAAAAGTCCAGTAAAAGACATTATGGACTTTCTTGGATGCACCTGGGTGTCCACTGTTGGGCATTGGACATCCGATGGATATCTGTGGGACATATGTATGTATATTTGCAACCAACTCGATTGTATCTCTGATGTTTCAAAAAATACAGTAACGAATATTACGGACCTTTGCCAGCATGGCCTTGGATGTTCACCACTGGACATCCAACATCTAACATCAGCCTTTGGATGTCTACCGTAGGATGGTCATTACCGTCATTAGATTGATGATTTGGCGCACCCGTTTTTCACAAAAACGTACGCCCTAGTATTTTCTATAACAGTCCAGTAACGGATATTTTGGACCTTTGCCGACCATTTGTGGATGTCTGCATCAGATAAATTCGACGGCTGTTTGTGAGTCTAATGCAAGTGTGAATTGTTACGTTTTTAATAGTTTTAACTATGCCGGACACAAAGCACTGGACTTACATTCAAAAATGTCCCTTGGAAGATTCTTAATGTATGTCCCACAAATTGATACCGACTAACATGATTTAGCCTAACCCCTGCTAGCTGACTGTTTAGCCAGTTGATTACTCAACTGTTACCAGGAGCACCGCGTGGAGGCAGTCAGCATCACTCCCCTCTCCTCTAAATTTCCAACGTTAGAGAGGAAAAGGCTCTACGACCTCGAACGACCTCGAACAACCTCGAACAAACTAAGCGAGAAACGTATTCATAGTTCGAATTACTATAAACAAATTCCTATTTTGAGACTGATTTTCATCTCTTAGGGTTTTCTAGATAAAGATAATTAAATTTAAGATTAAGGCGTTTTTGAAGCCTTCATTCACAGAATTGATCATTAAAATCTGCAAATGCTAAAGTGATGGAATTTGGTGGAAAATTATTGTTTCACTTATATATAGGTACATAAAAAATTCGTTTTCAGATACTGTTATGTTTTAAATTTCATAAAGGTGACACGCCACTGGCATACATATGTAAATTATATTTCCAATCGAATGATTAATGATTTTACATAACACTGCGAACTTACGACTTTTAGATGTTTTTACATCTGTTTTACGATTTTAGTAACAATCAATTTAATAATAAAATTATTAATTAGAGTCTGCACTCAGGAATACATGATTGTGACTAGTTGGGCAGCCAGAAAACATTCCTGGGGGGGGGGGGCGTCTCCCAGTCAAATTTTATTTTCTTTGTAGTAGCAATTGGGAGAGGCTGGCCCCTCGCCCCCCCCCTCTGGCTGCCCCCCCTCTGGCTGCCACCCCCTCTGGCTGCCCCCCTCTGGATTGTGACTGAAACATAAGAGGTACGAAAATTTCGGAAAATCTGAATACGTCACCTTTATGAGCATGAAACTTTTCCCTAATTTAGCCAGTCATATTTCTTACGGTTTAAAAAGTTGTCAATGTAATTGGTAGTTATATAAATATAAATATTTTTCAAGCCGTTTCTCTGCCCGGAGGCAGCCACTTTTGGAAAAAAAATTCGCAAGTTTTCCCTGAAGATTTTTTGCCATTACAGCCTTCTACTTGGGTCTAGTAACCACCTCCTAAAATATGGTGTGGGTCCCATGCCTCCTTACGGAAATACGAGCATGTTAAATTCCACCGGCCGCCACTGCACGCTTGTCTAACGGTGTTTTGATTTTTGATAGACGAGGAATTTTTAAAGTAAAATCTTTACATAAGTTTAAAAGAGAACTATAATTTTTAATTTGTCATTAACGTTGTTTGTTAATGAAACAAAAAAAGTTATTCATAGTTTATCCTGCATTAGTCAGTATCAATCAAAAAAGGGATTGAAGGGTTTTTGGAGATGCTAATAATCTAAAGTTGATAATAAAAGTATTTAGAATAAGGCCTAATATACTTTCTGTATTTACTAAATGAAATTTGGCCAAGCCAAATTTTTCATTTTTCCAACATACACTTCCCACCCAAATTTGAAGAAAACGGCATTATTAATAACGGAGAAATTAGTTTGGATTTATGGAAGAGTGGGACACAGTGTATATATATACATATATTTAGTATTTATGGCACACAAATTGTTAGACGAGGAAAGTAAGCCAATTACGTTTTGAATACCGTTTCATTTTTATAGATTCATCTAAAGTAAGAATTCGTCATAGGCTGTTATTTTAAGAACTCTAATTTTAACTTAGTACCGTCTAATTATAAGACCGAAAATAAGTCCGTTAGACTCCATTACTACAGGAAACGCAAAATTTTTGCAATTCAGAGAAACGGAATTTTGTCATGTGGAAATTTCAGTTTACTCACAGTTAAACATTTAATGCAAGGGCGTAGCCACGGGGGGGGGATGGGGGCGATGCCCCCCCCCCCCCCAAAGGGTCAAGTAAAAACCAAAATACTACTACCCCCAAAGATAACTACTGGCTACGCCCTTGATTTAATGCCAATAACTAACTTGTGATGCACATATTATACAAAGAAAACTTTGTGTTGGAACACGTACTTTAAAGAAAATTTCGTTTTTAATTGTTTCTATGACCACAAGATCCATATGGAAGTGCACAAGGTCAATTGACTCAAAATATGGTAAAATGTATTTATCGTTTGGAAATTGAAGTCATCCGGTTCATATGAATAAACAAGAATTAACTAACTTGTGTAGAAATAGAAATAAACTGATCGTAAATATTTGCGTAAACACTTTTAGATTGGCGCCATTTGCGTTCTCTTCGAGTTAGAGACTTGTTTTTAATTTTTTTGGTAGCCTATAGGGCTGGTTTTAATACCTCAAAGTCACTGCGTTGTGAACTTGAACGGTTCGTCGTCCACACCCCAAAAAGCAACCCCATGTCGAAATTTGCATTCGCAAAATTTTGACAGCAACTTCAGTGACATACGGAATGGACTAAGAAGGTCGCTGTCGGGTACAAACTCTATAATAATAATAATAATAATAAATTTTTATTCACCAAACATTTTACAAATACTTTTATAACTCCTGCATATATGTCAATGGCAAATAAAGGCAGATAATTCAATTTCCATACGTATACAAATTGTTCTTCCATCACTGCCTAAGTTGAGTATATCAAATATTTTATGGGTTTGAGTGACAAAAATAAAGAAAAGAGAGAGAAAAAGAAAGAGAAAAAAAATAGCGAATAAGAAATAGGTGAAGATAGAACAAAAAGAAAGTAGATAGAAAGTTACCTGTTACAGTTCAAATAAAGATTTTTATATTGGTTTTTAAAGTTTTGACAGGATCGAGACAAACTATAACGCGGTAAGTTATTTATACATACAGCCATATTGTAAGAAAAGGATCTCTTAAAAATTTCTTTGCGATGTTAGTAAGCAGATCTTTACGCCTAATATTAATATTATGAATATCACTTCTATACGATAGTTTATCAAGGAGGTATGGCGGTGATTTCAATTTTAGGAATTTCGTGGTAGAAACATGCATGATGAAGTTTGCGACGATTTATCATATTTAACCATCCAATAGTTTTCAGTTTATGCGAAATTCTTTGAAGTCGTTTGATACCATAGATAAGTCGCAAACATGAATTTTGTACTTTCTGTATACGTCGGATGTCAATACTATCAATACATGGACCATACACTGTATCACAATGATCGAATTGCGATAATACTAGTGATTCACATAATGTTTTTTTTTTGTTTCCAAACTTAGGAAGTTCCTCTGTGAATATATTAATTTTAATGCTGCATACGCTTTACTTAGTTTCTTGGTAACATGTTGTTTGAATCTCAATTTGGAGTCAATAATAAGACCAAGACTTTTTGCATTATCACAAAAGGTTATCTTTTCCGTCCAATTTCTAAATTTAACTGACTAAGTATATTTTCACGAACATTCTCTTTTACAGAACAGTATAGCTGTTGATTTACTGGGATTAATTTTTAACAAATGGTCGGTTGATATTAACAGTAAATTATTAACAGTAAATAAAGATCATTGTTTATTAAATTGCAATACAAATCAATCTCATTGGGAGGAAAACTACAATAAAGCTGTGTGTCATCAGCATACAAGTGGTAATTACAGGTTTGTAAACAATAATGAAATGTGGAAGTGAATATAGTGAAAAGTAATGGTCCAAGGACACTACCCTGTGGAACACCTGCAACTACATTTAGGGGTTCAGATATCAGATTATTAAGCACTGGCTTTTGAAATCTGTCTGACAGAAAGGATGAAATTTAATTACAAGAATTTTGATTCATTCCACAGTAATGTAAAATTGAAATAAGTAGCTTGTAATTTATCATATAAAATGCATTAGTGTAGTCTAAAAGAATTAAAACACTAATTTTGTCTGTATCAGATGCTTTTATTACATCGTCGATTACATCTGCTAGAGCGTGGCACAACTAAAACCAGACCTAAACTCAGACTGTTTTAATGGCAGAATATTATTTACCTTTAAATAACTACTAATTTGTATTTCAAGAATTTTTTCAAAACCTTTCGAAAGTACTGGTAAAATACTGACAGACTTGAGATGGCTTACTAAACCAGGTTGACTAACTTTGGGTAGCGGAATTACTAAGGCTTCTTTCCAGGTTTTAGGGAAAGGTTTTCAATACTTGAACCTTTATACATTCATTAAAAATGTGAGTTATGTAAGGTAGTATATGAGGACAACATAAATGAATTAGAATTACATTGAGTTTATTATGGCCATATGCTCTAGATTTTATGTTTGTAATTACATTCATAACATCTAAATCCGTAATTTGTTCAAATGAAAATAATCTATGAATCTATCTCGGCATACATTAAGACCTCCTCAATAAGTTCTGTGTATTTGGTCGCTGTCCCATTTCTTCAATCCATTTCCAGACTCCCTAAGCCACCCCTTTGCATTTATGCAGGATTTGCGTGGTTTGACCTCTGTTGGGGAATCCATTAATTTTAATGCTGCTAAATAAATTGGTGTACAACTCACTTTCACCCTTGATAACCAGCCACACCCACCCCGTCCTCCCACTCACCCCTCCGGTTCCGCCCCTGTAGAAAGCTGCGTGGGATGTCGTTTTGTCTCGATTTCATGTCATAGAAGATTTGAAGATTCTCGATACTTGAAGATTCTCGAAGTTGGCGGAAGACACTGCGGACGGCCGATTAATAGTCTAAGAGCCAGTAAACAGATGGCAACACATATTTGATAAAAGCCTCAAATTTGCTCAGTTACTCAGTTGTACCCTACCGTTCATGAGATGGGGGCTAGTTAAGCCCAGTCGCGGTAGGTTCAGCGTCACATAGGGGCGACAGGTGTGTTAATTTGGCAAACTAAAAATGTATTTGATAAAAGCTGCCGTTTTGGTATGTCAAAGTATACTATTATAGCTACTTAAAAATAAAATGGCAGACCGTTCCCGCGGTTGTTACGTCATGGCAGACAAATTTAAAATTAAAAAAAAAAAAATTTTTTTCAAAAGTATTTTATGAAACTTGAAATTTATATATGTTATTCTTGGTAGTATTAGAAGCATATACTTTTCAAGGCAGTCGGGTATGTCGGTTGCTTTGATCTGGCAGACAGTAAAATATTTTCTCCTGCGCATCAGTTTAGATTATTGTAGATGTTTTTTCTTTACATTATCTTTCTTTAGATTACAACTTCATTTATGCATATAACTAATCATGAAAAAAAAAAACAAACTAAACAAGTACGAGAACCAGCGGTAAAACAAGGAACTTAATTTGGTACTACTAATCTAGATTAAAAAAAAAAAACAAACACTATACTTATTATTTGTACTCATTCATTGGACAGACAAACATAATTAAAATGCATATTTTATTCTTAAGATTCGTGATTTTAAACGTAGTAGATTTTAACGTACTCTAATAAAACATGATAAAATGAAACTTATTAATAGTAAAAACAAGTAAAATTTGCTCAATAAAATACACATATGAATAACTGTTTCGCCTTTGGGAGATGTGAGCCACCCCTTTGCGTTCCGCCCTATATTTTCCATGGCCACATCACACAATCGAAACACAATTGCTTTACATGGGAAGTAAAAATAAAAGAGCGTGCTCAAAGGTAATGCATACATTAAATAAAAATAATAATCATGTACATATAAATATCTGAGTGAAACATCAGAGGTTAATGTGAATTATTATAATTAGGGTCCGGAAATGTGTGCAATAACGCAGGGCCGGCACTATACAACTCTATGATATCGTGCAATTCCGAGACTATATGTTTTTATGTCCTCACACAGAGGTGCTACGTAAAATCGTCTAACAGTTGTTTCTGCAGATAAAATAACTTCGCATACTTTCCACTCTCAATGTTCTGGACAACTTGAACTGAACTCGGGATGATCTAATTTGGCGAATGAAATATTACACGCTACCGGCATTATGTCTAAATCCAAGTTAAATTGTCTTTGTCTGTCTCGCGCACTCACACCACCACTAACACTAGCGTTATGTTTTTCTGTAGCAACAACATGCTGAAAAAACATCTGTTTTCACGTGCCACGTCAGTACACTGTCACACACGGTACAACAAAAAAAAACAAAGGTCAGATCCGCAAAATGTTTTTTCCAACGGTCCACCGTAACATGACGGACACATTTTTACACAGCTGTCCTGACAGTAACTCAGCTGTCCTGACATTTTTACAAACTTATTCGACATTTCATGCACACGAATGATGGATCGAATAGCGCAGGTTAACTGATACTAAAAAAATAAAAAGTTGGCCGATCAAAAAAAGACGTATTTCTATTCTTGATCTTAACTTTATATCAATCTTATTTAATTGTCAAGGCTGTTACACTATGTGACATTCTTTAAGTGTGTTGTCCTGTTCTTTAAGGGCAAAGATAGTTCTTTGTTTGTTGCTGTTACATTTGTTATAAATGTATGTACATTAGACTATTTTTTTTTATCAATAATTACTCCGAAAATATTGTTCAGGATGTCGAAAAAATGAGCCTGTGAAAATATCAGCTCTTAATTTTAATATTAAGAGGTGACTCATCGCGATTTTCCATTTCAATTCTTTTCAATGCTCGAAAACATTTTTTCGAGCTTTGGAATGTTGGAACTCTTCAACCGATTATCAGACTAATAAGAACATATAACATATTCTTGTAGGGAATTGAACGCACTACAAAAAACGTCTCTTATAATTTTTTGATAAATCTAATATTTCAAAAGTTATTTAAGGTTAAATTTGAACTCGCCATAATTTTTGAGGTATTCACTTCTTTGGTGAATCTATCAAACTAATTGCAAAATGTTTGCCTTAAATTATCTTTTTCAGTCTTTTTGAAATTCTGAGAGTATCCTCAGTCCATTTGATCGGTAGTCTTGTCCAAAAATCCTTGATTTAGACGTTTTTCTTTGATATGAACATTTTAAATATTAATTTTTATTAGCAAACTTGATATTTCTTATCTATAATTTTCTTTTCTACATTAATTATATCTAAATCTAAGTTAAAATAATTATAAATTGTTTTTGGTTAATAATTATGATTTTAACTTAGATTTAGATATAATTAATGTAGAAAAGAAAATTATAGATAAGAAATATCAAGTTTGCTAATAAAAAATTAATATTTAAAATTTTTAAAGAAAAGCGTATAAATCAAGGATTTTTGGACAAAACTATCAATCAAATGGACTGAGGATACTCTCAGAATTTAAAAATGACTCTGAAAAAAGATAATTTAAGGCAAAAATTTTGCAATTAGTTTTATAGATTCACCAAAAAAGTGAATACCTCAAAAAATTCTGGTGAGTACAACTTTAACCTTAAATAACTTTTGAAATATTAGATTTATCCAAAAATTATAAGAGACGTTTTTTGTAGTGCGTTCAACAAACCAAAACTAATTTAACGTTGCCAAATTCCACACAGATATGGACAATATTTAAAAATACTAGGTACAATCTTATACTTAATGAATCTGACACGATTAAAAAGAAATCGTGGTTTGGTTGTAGAATTAGTTGAATATTCAGAAGTGTACTGCTATTTAAAACCAGATGTTTGAATACAAAATTCATAATTCCATTTTTTTTCTATTATTTATGTTACCAGTAATAGGTAACGTTATATACGGTATTAACACATATTGCATTTAAGTTGATTGTGTTTTACGTAAAAAATTTCCATTTAAAAAATCCAATTGAATGTTCTATTATTATCTAATCAGAACATCACAATATTGGTGAGGTAAACACGAGGCTTGGCTCTCCACAATCAATAAAACCTTGTGTCAATGAATACGTATAGCCGTATCTATATGTGCAATTAGACTCGCCCTAAGAGTGATCACAAATTAATTTTGGATATGTACACTCATTTATTTGATTAACAGTTTATTAAAAAACGATTTAAACAATACATTTTTATACTTTGCACTCGCTTAGTATTGTGACATACTGTAATACTTCAATAATGTAATACTGTTACTAAATTACTAATGTATTGTTGAAAATTACAATGTAAATTACGATTTTTTTTGCAAATGAATTTTTTCATTTCGATACTAAGATATATAAGAAAAACTCCAAAAAAAATGCAAGGTTATTATCCAAAGAGCTGCTTTCTGTGTCACACAAACTATTTCTAATTTCTCTACTGAATTAAGTATACTATTAAAAAAGAGTATACTCATTACTATTACAAAAATGGTTTTAAAAATATGTACCCCAGTTTTGGAATCTAAGGAAGGATCTTCACTATGCAATTTCTTGCCTGATACTGAGTGCATGGAAATAAAATCCATGTAATTTGTTGCACATAAGTCTGGTTACAGTTAATTAGTAACACTGGCACTATAAAAAAAAACAAAATTTTCTGAACCCGACGATATCAAAGTCTATTTTTTGTACCATTTACTCCAGACATATCATTTCTGGAGTATTTTAACCGCTCTGAAGGATTCCGTAATTCAAATTTACTCAATTTCCTACAAAACCCCAATTTCGAGATACAATTTAGCAAACAAGACTTTTAAATCTATTCTTTTTACAATTTCTTTACGACATATCATTTTCAAAGTAAGAATTGAACACATTGTTTATTTGGGTACGTTATATAATAGAAAAATAGTTTTATAAGAAATAGTTCTTACTGGATGGCTTCTTTACCAAACCGAAACAACCGTAAATTTATTTTATTTTTCTTTGTTTCTAAAAAACCTAAAAGTTCTTCAATTCAGTAACTTGTTAATCTTTGGAAATTCATGCATCGAATGCATAAGAGTTTTTTCATCTTTCAAAATATTTTTTTTTTCACAATTACTTTGCATGTAATGAAGATTCTGTTTTTTTTCATTTTTTCTTGTGTTTTATTTGTTTTTATAGTCATGTCTAAGAAATGGTTTTTTCAAAATACAATTTTGTGCTGGCTATTTCAACCGAGATTTAATTTTGTTTCAGTCACACAAGCCGCGAATTTGTCTTATTTATCTTCTATTTGTAACTTACTAGCGACCCGCCCCGGCTTCGCACGGTTTACGACATCACATTAGAAACCTCTAAAATTATCAGCGTTTCTCTACTATATTATGCATGTATTATACATATAAACCTTCCTCTTGAATCACTCTATCTATTAAAAAAAACCGCATCAAAATCCGTTGCGTAGTTTTAAAGATCTAAGCATACATAGGGACAGACAGCGGGAAGCGACTTTGTTTTATACTATGTTATGATTATGATTATGATACTCTCTGAATTTCAATTTGCTTGCGTCTCGGTTTGAGGAACAGTTTGATTGTCTGAGTTTCAGTGTAAGTTGTGCGTCTGGGTTTCAATATGAGTTTGCTTGTGTAAGTTCCTGTTCGAGTTTTTGCTTCTGGGTTTTAGTATGAGTTTCTTTGTATGATTTTCTAACAATGGTTTAGTCAAAAGCCGTTAGCAACCAAAAAATTTGGCCATTTTGACCCAAAGTTGGGCTTTTTTGGGTTACTGAAGTGTCACAAGTAAATTTGGACTACGGAATCCTTTTCTGTGGTTAAAAATACTCCGGAAACGATATATCTGGAGTAAACGGTAAAAAAAAATTGACTAGTATCTTTTTGGTTTATTTTGACCAAAAATTGGACTTTTTTGGGTTAATGAAGTGTCTGAAGTAAATTTGGACTACGGAATCCTTTTCAGCGGTTAAAAATACTCCGGAAACGATATACCTGGAGTAAACGATACAAAAAATAGACTTTGGTATTTTCTTGGTCAATTTTGACCTAAACTTGGGGTTTTGTGGAAAACTGCTGGGTGATGGAGCAAAACGGACATCGGATTCGTATTCAGCGCATCAAAATACATAAGAAATGACATTTCAAACCTCGGGTTCAGAATTTTTTTGTGTACCGGTGTAATTAATGTGGTACCAACATACATTCCTATATCGGAGGAACTGGTAGTTGTTAATTTCAAGTCCTTTACTTTGTACCATATTGTATATAATAAATAAACATACATAGTAAACATATATAATAAACAAACAAACAACTTTGTTTAATAAAAACATTAAATCTCCTTTTCCTATTCAAATGAGATGGTGAGATGATTTAAATGACCACATACATACGTCAACTGCATGAATAAATAATGTTAACGATGCGATCACTACTACACAATTTACAGTCGACAAAAACCAATAACCCATTTCTAGTAAGTACCAGTAGTACCTTACCCTTTTATGAAAATTGCATTGTACCTATAAATCGAAGTTTTCAAGCTGCTGCTTCAAATTACAGCAAGGAAGTGGTTAGTAGGTAATTCTCAATGAAATAATGTACTTAGGCACTTTTATGACGTCACCCTTCTATAATGAAGCATATAACATTTCAAAACGGTTTTGAAATATATGGGCGTAAAACGAAGACCTCATATTATTTTATAATGAAGTATATAATCTAGGTCATTTTGTGATTTCAAAATTTGAACAGTTTCAAATTGTAATAAACTGCTGTTGAAGCATCAAATTGTCGATATCCACTGGGAACTGTCTGTTGAAAATAATTTTTAATATAAATCAGTTTATCATACTTTAACTAATTAAAGTCATTAACATCGTTTTACTTGATTTGCAGACTTGCCCACTCAATCATTACAGGCCCTCAGTCGCTTAAGCCAAAAATCTAAGCAACTGTACACTTATTCCCGTTTTTATAAGTTTAAAAACTAACGAAATCGCACGCATATGCAACCAGTTATTCGTCAGTAAAGAATTTTGTCAGTATTTCAGAGGTTTAAAAAGATCTTTAGGAGATATCGGACACCGTTAGAAAAATAATAATATAAAACTGACAGTGTTTTGAAAATGAACTATTGTAGTAATTACTCTCGAGTTTATACTTTTTTCATTTACTTATTCATTGTCAAGTATTAATCAGTCTATTATTTCTCTAATTTAAAATTATTAATATTTTTATTATTTTGAAAAGTATTTGACTTTTATTCTTAATATCCATTTACTATTGATTTACGCCTTTTAAGATTGGTACTTGTTTTATATCACCTTGACAAAGTAGTAAACATCAAATTTTTTTAGATTTTTTTGAGTGGTGGGTCAGGCCCAAAAGTGCGATTAATTAATTTTTTGTCCGTGAAACGACTTAAAACGGCTTAAAATCATCATTTTATAGTGTCCTGATTTTTTTCTTGCACTAAAAGGACTCAAATGGCTTCAAACAATTAAAAAATGTAAAAACTACTAGTTTCGATAAGTGGAATTTTTTTTCTTACTATTTTTTAGTGAACATATTTTTTAATTGTTTGAAGTCATTTGAGTCCTTTTAGTGCAATAAAAAAAAGCAGGACACTATAAAATGATGATTTTAAGCCGTTTTAAGTCGTTTCACGGACAAAAAAATTGATTTTTTCGCACTTTTGGGCATGACCCATCACTCAAAAAATCTGAAAAAATTTGAGGTAGTAAAAAACAGTTAAAAACATAACATATTAAAAATCTGAGCCTGAAGCTTTTTTTGGTTAAAAGATATGGGATTTTTAAAGTTTGAATAATTTTTTTAGAGGTCATAATGATCTTGAATGAGCTTGAAATTTTACATAAAATTAATCATATTTTCTGTACGCATGCATTTTTTCAGATTTTTTCGACAGTTAAAAACCGAGAAAAAAAAATAAAACGTAAAAAACAGGGTTTTTTCCATACCTAGCTGAAAGGAATTTGGACCTAAAATTTGGTCTACCTTTCATAATTAGATTTAAGAAACACTTTCATCATGCGAAGAAAATAAAAAAATGGGGGCATTTCACCATACTTATGGGGATACCCTTTGTATTTTTCTCTAAAAATGCCTAATGCATCTACAAAAAAATAATAGCCATTTAAAAGAACTGGTGTACGCAAATGAAGACCAGACGGAGATACAACTACGGCAAAAAATAAGAGAAGCCACCAATATAATTAAAAAGAACGAAAGAACATTCCGACTAATTAAAATAAATTTTATTCGGCGAAACTGAATTTCGAATACTTATTATAATGTAATACATACATATTTGTCAGTAATAAAATAGCATTATTTTACCACCTTAGTTTTATCTCTAACTTGTGAACCATCAACGATCGGATAATAACATAGATGGTTATTTTGACTGTAAATGACCTCCTTGATCTCCTGATTTCGTTTGATCGTCGACTTTTGGGACACCATGTATATATTTGTATAAATTTGGAAAAATCACACGATTGTGAATCGAAAATCTGTATCATAACATATACATAACTCCATTCGTTTTATTACTAAATTACTATTAGACTAGTCATGAATGCAGTAAACTTTATATCACGTATGAAATTATAACAATTTTCACAAAAAATTGAAATTGAAACGTTTACGAAATAAATATCAGCCTTACTCCTGACAAGACACTGATTGACTACCTGCTCTTTTTAAGTCTGAGTTTTAATGTCACGGTCATGGTAAATTAACAAATTGGTATTAAAAACTTGTACCTGCCCCATGCAAAAATGTCGGTACCTACTTCATTGCTAACGACATATTCTGATTTTTAATTCTCCGTAATTGTTTATAATACCGAATATGTTTCGTTCAGAGACACACCTGCATGTCTAATTTAAATCGTTATGAATTAATAATAGCATAACTAGTAATTATCAAATTATCATATTAATAAAAAAAACGGTTTATTTTCGATCTCGTGTGCATGTTAACTTGTATTATGTACCAATACATACAGTCGAATGGTTGATTTTTCTGTTCTGTTGAGGCAGTAAGGATGATTGTCCTGAAAATTTGCTGTTGTTTTGAAACAAATACATTTACTTTCATATACCCTCGAGTAGAAGTGGACTCATATATATCTAGCCATTAACAAAAACGTCATAAAAATTGGCCGAGTAAAAAAGACGTATTTCTACTATATTTTAAAATAACATTATTTAATTGCCAAGGCTGTTACATCATGTGACAGTCACTTGTCTGACATAACCATGATGATGTCCCTTTATGTTTGTGAAGTAGTTTATAATATTTTTCGGATACTCTTCAAACAAATATGACGGCACTGACATTTTTTTATAAAGAAAAATGCTCTCACTTACTTTGTGAAAGAACTGTATATTCCACGTTTATTTAGTAAATAGTTACAAAACATAGTCATATACTATTTAGGTCCAGTTTTCACACATACATACAAGGTTGTGACAAAGTAATGGATCAACATTTTGTGGGGAATCCCGCCTACGCGAATAGGATTTATTATTATAAGACGATTTATTATTTCTTATTATAAGATGTTTTATTATGATAAAATGTCCTTCACCAACTGTTTTACAGTAGATCAATCAGTCTAAATTTCCTGTGGTGTATTTTGTAGGTTTCACTCGTGAAAAAAATTAGATTTATAAATCAATTTGGATGTGGACCCACAAAAACAAGTCGAGCGGGTTAATATCGGGCGATCTAGGTGCCTACTCTATTGACCCTCAGAACTTTATTCATCCATTGCCTCGGAAAAACTGTTTTTAATCCCTCACGTGAGCAGCATAATGTGGAGGAGCACAATCTTGTTAAATATACCAAATCGTAAGGGTACATTTGGTAAATCAGGATCATTATCATCTGGAAATAGAGTGGCTAACGCTGGAACCAGAACATTCAGAAAGAGCACCAAGAAAAATGATCGAAAATATATATGTAGAACGCTGATACGTTATTTTATCACAACCCTATATATGTTTACATACAGTTTAATATGTAGTATAAAACTATCACATAAATAATTGTTTTTTTTTATTCACGGATATAGTCAGTGCAGTGCAGAGGATGGTAGAAACTGCAATTTTTTTGTCACAAGCTAGAAGGAATAACTGCTATTTTTTAGATGTAGACAACTAATATAACTTGTTACGTTCGTTAAATAATCATTTAAATAATATCATATTATGCAAATAAAAACAGTTTTTTTAAAACTTGTACGTGTATCGAAACTGGTCCAAAGATATAAGTAGGTAGATGCCGGATATGATACTGAAAGGCTATACTGTTGATTTGATAATAATTTTGTTTACTCCGGAACGCCAAGGTACAGGATATGTAAATTACACCGATCCCAAAGGAATATTAAATAGTCTTACGTAATTATCTGCCACCTTTCATATCACCTGTGCCGAAATTCAGGATGGTCAGATCGGAAATCTCAGCAGATTCGCGAACACTTTCAGAGATGCGTACGCAAAAAAATTGCCAATATAAAAGGAGTTTCATAGTGTTGCGATTAAATTCGACCTAGATTCGATTCGAGAACACATCCTAGTATCAATATAGAACACATCCTAGTACTTCGACGTATTTCCTGTAACAAAAACACGAGATCGTGAAGAAATAAATGTATTTAATGTGAGCCAGGAACACTAAGCTGAAACAAAATAGGTAGGACTTTTTTGTTTATCTTACTATGCAAGTGCGAATGATCCAACCCGGAAAGTGAAGTCTTACCGTCCTGCCTCTTACTTTTTTTGACAGACACTGTGGCCTTAATTAATTAGGCAGCAATGTGTGCAGTACTACATTTATAATAGACACTTTTTTCAAATTAATTTTGACACGATCGTTGCATTGCTGATTCTATGGTTAAATATTTGTTATTATGAAGTATTTCAACATTTCTGATTGTTTTGTGTAGACCACGATAACTCGAGGTCTGGATTTAATTAGATTTTGAGCTTAATTCGTTAAGGGGTTGGGAGATAAATTGGGGCAATCGGTATACGTTTTCCTTGTGTACAGGTAATTCGCAAACATTTCAAATTTGAGACATGTACAACATAACATAGTCCCCAAATGTAAAGACTTATAGTTTAATTGAGGGATGAAATGGGTAAAGATTTTAATATAAATTCTAAAATGTACACAACCGAGAAAGTTTAAAAAAAGTGTATACCTTTTTTCCTGTCCCCTTTTCTAAATGGCTTGATTAAATTTGAAAAAACGATTTCTCTATTAGCGTAAAATAAAAAAATGTCCTCAAAGTATGCCGTGGAATCAATCCTGCAAGAAAATTAAATATTATGGTAATTAAATAAATGGTAGGTAACCGAATATAAAATTAAATAAGTGGTAATCAAAATCAAAAATCTTTTATGGTCGAAAATGACTTTAGAAATGGTATAAGGGTTGATGGCTAGTAGATTTATTTAACACGGGACGCCTTTCAGGATTTTCAAACAGAATTTCCACACATAGTCATGGATTTCGATCAGTTTCGCCAAGTTTTGACTAGATCTGTGGCTTTGTTTAGCAAAAAAAAGGAAGTGTGCATAGAAAAGAAGGCAGTGGGACACCTAAAGTTGAAGATCCGTTGTCTAAAAAGTTGAAGAAGTTGAAGAAAAGTTGATAATGCAATCGTGAAATATGACCTGCTTATATGCACGGTTATCCTCCAAGCTCAGTCCAAGAACTGTTATTAAACGACTGGGCGTAGCGAATGCAATTTTCTTACGTGAGTGGCTTATGGGCTAATGAGTAGCTAATTTGTATAATAATGAAATGGTCTTTGAGAAAACCTTACTGACGAAGTGACGATGAAGAACCTCTCTGATTATGATAATTCCCAACAAATAGAATATGGAGCTCTAAAAATACTAATTTCTTTATAGAGAAGCTTGCATTCTGCATTCTCAGGTGGCGACCAAGGCCCAGCGATATCATATCACATATTAAAAACTCCACAGGGGTTGTGCAAACCCCTTTTTGAGAGTAATTTAAATTTATAAATTTAAATGTATAATTTCAATTATAAAAAAGTTTGGGTCCTTTGTTGTATACGTTCTTTTTTTTTTAATTATGTTATCCAGTAACAATGGCAGTACTGTAAATTTCTTGATAATAAAAAAACTTAATTATATTCTAGGCTTCTATCTATTCTAGGCTGGGATCGATTCTACGGCTTACTTTGAGAACATTTATATGTTCCTTTGGTGTAAGGTATTATTCATTGTGATGTTGGAGAAATGTGGTATCTTAATGTTATACGCGATAGAACATGTTCAAGTGACATATGGTTTTATAGGTTTTCGAGGTAGACACATTCAAATATAACAATTTTGAGTAAGTGGTGCCAACATTTCTTATTAGATTCAATAAAAAAAATATTTAAAAATTTATATGGAAGTAGTGATTTTTGTTTGGTTTCGAATTAGTGGTAGCAACCAGGGTCGGATTATATATAAGGCCTAGTAGGCGGTGTGCTTAGGCCCTGTGAAGTGCCTACAAAGTTTTGATGGAAATTATATCGAGCCATTAAAAAAAAAACGTCATCAAAGTTGGCCCAGCAAAAAAAAAAACGTATTTCTATTATACCTTAAATTTATAACCTTATTGAATGGTCAAGACTGTTATATTTTGTGACAGCTATTATTTGTTTTACAATTATTGTGACAGCTATTTGTCGAAAGTTTGACAACAACAAAGTTTCCCTTCGAGCTTCGACATAACCTCTATTTCCATCTCTCTCGTTCATAGCCAACTTTCATGACTTTTTTAACGGCTCTTTATAATGAAATTAAAATAAAAAGATGATCCCAGAGAACGAACATTGTTTTCTTCTAGTTAATTAGTGACAGAGTCAAACAAACAACACGCCTATAATATAACAAACGTCTAGTCTAACTTATAGTGTTACAATTTTAAAAGAATTTTTGCACAGTACTAAAATATTTTTTTTGTGATTTACATTCGGATACTCGTGGATTATACATATTTATTATATACGAGGTGTGTAAATTAAGTAATGAGAATGATTTTTTAAATTTGATTATTCGAATAAAATTACAATTCAGTATTATCTCCTTCAAAATAACTTCCTTGGAAAGCCACACTCGCTGGAGACGGTTCTTCCATTCCTCATAGCAATGCTGGAACTCATATACCTACCTACTGGAATAGCCTGCAGCTGGTGGGTTACAGCCGTTTGAATGTTTTATGTGGTCCCAAAACGACGTCCCTTAAGGTGATTTTTCTATCTCGGGAAGAGAAAAAAGTTACAAGTACTCAAGTCAGACGAATAAAGAGGCTGAGGAGCCATATGGCTAATGGCCATGGCTAAAAAACTAGTTTACTGAAATGGCTGTGTGACAAGGCGCATTGTAGTGATGCAACATCCAGTTATTCTTGATGTTTGGTCTCACATGCATGACCCTTTTTCGAAGTTTTTCAAGAACCTCTGTGTAGATCCCTTATTCTATCGACATTTTCATCGGTTCTTGAAGATGAACGTCTTTGCTGCGTGATTCATCTTCAATCGACTCTCTTCCTTCTGAGAATGCCTTAAACCACCGAAGACCTGGGCTCTTGAAAAAAAAAAACTACCTCCGTAGGAGTGTTGAAGAAGAAAAAATTAAAATTGCGCTGTGTCCAAGTCTGAAGCAAAATCTGATCTGAAAATAAAAAATTGATCTGATCTGCACAAAAAAAATAAACAAACAAATTACTCCAACTTAACTTAATAATTAACAGTCTCGTAACTTAATTTTCACATCTCGTTTAGAAATCCATGTCCCAAGTCACATATCTTACAATACATTGTAAGTCCAGTAACTCAGTTTTCTCTTGTCCCATTGTTGAACGTTTAAACATTTTTTTATAAACTTCAATTTGGAGATTGATCCTATATCCTTTTGCATTTCACCCAAATATCGAAATGCATCAACACTTTCCGCACATGCATGCAATAAAATAATTTTTATCTTGGGTTCTTTTTACGTAATTATCTTGAAGTATACTTTCAGATGAAAGTTTTGGGCTGCAGTCCAGTAGGCAGAGATTTTTATGTGTTCTTGAAACGTATAGGGCTAGTTTTGACGGTTCCCTATGTAATTTTTTTGCGTTGAACACAATGTCGCGGGGTCCGTAGAGCTGAAACCGTCCGCTAATTTTTTACATTAACATTTTGGAGTAAAAAAAGTCTTTTTTTCACATTTCCGCTTATATCTCCGTTCCTTGCAATATTTTATATAGCATATGTATATAAGAAGTTATGCCTATTGAATTTACAAAATTTTAAGCCCAACCCGAAGTCTCCAAGTGCTATTGTTAACTTGCAAATGACTGCTAAAGTTGAAAAGTTCTTAGAGGGACTGTCTGTTTCTAGTATGAAGTTACAAACAAAATTTTAGCTCGACCCATTAATAACTTTTCGAGTAATTAACGACCGTCTTTTTTTGCAAGCCTTAATTAGCAATGCCGCCATTTATTTGTTTATTGTACGATGTTGACCGGGTTGAGCTAGAAAATTCATAAATCTCTTCAAGTTTGCGAGACTTTTTGAGATTTTAAAAATATTAATTTGGGCCAGTTTGATAACGTTTTCTACGCGACTACACACTTTTTTGACGCGACGTAGGTATACAGTGAGGTCAATAAGTAACGGATAAATTCATTATCTACGTAATTTACAATTTTTGAGTAAAATCCTGACACACGTTAATTTTTAATTCTAGAATTACATTTTTTGAGCATAATTTTATACCTACTCCTCCAACCCCCTTTAGTGACAGCTACCCCTTTAAAATTTTTAAATGGAACGAAGGTGTGTACGATAGCTCATTTGAAAGGGTTTTTAATTCTCCATCAGCAACATAAGATTTTTATGAATTTCTATAATTTTTTTACTTGAAAAATATCACATTTTTAATCTTACTAAGTAAATAAAAGAACATTGAAACAGAACAGAAGAACAGTTTAAATCAAATGTTCAAACTGGGCGCCCTTTGCTTTTTGACAATAATGAAGGCGTTGCTGAAATTCTTCTAAAACATTTTGTATTGTTTCCGGGGTTATTTGATTAATGTCTTGCCTTATTCTGTCTTTTAAATCTTCTATGTTATTTGGTGTGTTGAAGTAGACTTTCGATTTTAAGTCAACCCCATAAAAAATAGCCAAGCGGAGTCAAATCGGGCGAACGAGCAGGCCACTCAATTTCACCGCGTCTACCGATCCATCTATTGGAAAAAACTTGATTCAGATAGGCTCTCACTTCCAATGAAAAAATGTGGTGTAGCTCCGTCCTGCTGAAATCAAATATTTCTCTTCATTTCATTGGGGTTGTCATCATCTGGGAAAAGCATTCTTAACTCTGGAAGTAACGTGCGCTAGTTAATACGCGTCTTGAAGCGCATTTTCAAGATGTTATAAAAAAAGCATAAGAAAAGCATAAAAAAAAGGTAGTCGCGTAGTTTTTCCACAAATTGTTAATTCAAAAAATTAGCGGACGGTTTCAGCTCTACGGACCCCGCGTATTGTGTTCTACGCAAAAAAATACATAGGACACCGTCAAAACTAGCCCTATATGTTTCAAGAACAGTTTTTGATGATTTTAGCTCCCGGCCTACTGGACACTGTTCGGTATATCGAGCGCACTGTCGGTACTCCCGCGCGGTCAGTGTCTCCGGCGTTTCATCAGACGTCCTTGCCGGACACAACCGCGGTACCAGATCCGATTTTAATATTCCAAAGTCAACGGGTATACCGAATATCCGCGGCGAAGCACAAAAAAACTGGATCGCTCGGCCCCTTCGGGCGCGGCTCTGTTATATACCGCGTCGCAGCCGACTGGCGCGTCACAGTTTCGCGAGTACTGTTCCCCCAGCAGCGCGACGTGCCTCAGCATGAAATTACCCATCGCCCTCTGCGTCCTGGCGGCCGCCGCCGCCGCCTCCGCCTCCGCCGGGCCGACCCTGGCCTACGTCGCCCCCGTGGCCGTAGCGCCCGTCGCCAGCCAGTTCCACGTGCAGGACCACCTGGGGCAGTACTCGTACGGGTACTCCAACGCGCTGTCCGCCAAGTCGGAGGCCAGATCGGCCGACGGACTGACGGTGGGCGGCTACAAGTTCGTCGACGGCGACGGCAAGGTGCAGTCGGTGGAGTACTCGTCGGACGCCAGGGGGTTCCGTGTGGCGGCGTCCAACCTGCCCGTTCCTCCGGCGGTGCCCGAGGTGCCTGCGCTCCCCCAGCCGGTGCCGGTGGTCGACACCCCCGAGGTGGTGGAGGCCAGGGCCAAGCACCTCGCCGTCGTCGAGGAGGTTAAGGTAATTATTTGCGTTTACTTTTGACGTGGGGGCTTATTAAATTTTCGTTTTTGGTATGTGGTTGGTATAAAATCGTGAGGAATACTTAAGGGGTTACGCTACCCAGGCGCACTGAAAAATGGTAAAAAATGAGGCGTCTTTTTTTGGGATTGTTTTTCGATACCTACATATGGGCTATTCCGCGGTGATGGGTGTTACATTTGTACGCATTCTAACTGTTATAATTCCTAAATTAGAACAAAATTGTCTGCATTTTGAGTATAATTCAATTCATTTCAATGATATTTTAATTAAAACAAAAACATATTAATAATTACTCAGGCGTTTAGATGCAATAATAGGTTTAAGTCCTGTGACGGGTGTTACTTGTACTTTTGCAAAATATGCTACCTTGTTGGCTAAACATTAGAGTTCAGCTAAATTTGAAGTTTTTGTAACAAAATCTTGAAAATGTAAGTAGAAGTTTTTGTTAGATAAATGATCTTCATTTCTGAAAATTGTAAGAGATTTGTGGATAATTTTTGGAAACAATATGTTTTTTTGAAAGCAAAACATGTGACGGGTGCTATAAGCTTTGTGAAAAAGGGTATTACGAGTGCAAATTAAACAAAGTCTTATGTACCTTTAGGCTTTATTTATTAATATAGACTATTGAAAAAAAGTATTATAAGATTTTAGATATATCTGTTCTATAGATTGTTATTGATTTTCCGGGCTTCCTTTTGCTTCTTCTGTTCTTTTCTATGTCTTGGTTTTCTCATATGTCTTTCGGCGAAAATATTGATGACTTTCTTTTGAATTCTGAAAATAGAGAATATAATCATCACCTAAATTTTCTATTGTTAACATATATTCGGAAATTATTGTTTTGGCTCCCTGGTATACGCATTACCGCGGAATGGCCCATATGTAATGGATCAAAATGAAATTTTGCCACTTGATTCTGTGGGTATTAATGTATACAAAATTATTTTTTACTTTCATTTAAGTTAAAAAATGGCGCCGTAGCTCTAGGTAACATGAAACCATTTTTTTCTGGAGGAGAAAATCGGCGTACACTTGATGCACCACTTAGGAACATTTTTTTTCCTAATCTACATTAGTTTTTCCTTAGAAGTACCCATGGTTTTTTTTTTTTTTTGAAAATTCGCAAACTTACCACTTTTAATTTTGTTTTCATTTTTTTATTAAAAAAATCGATCTTGAATTGTTTATTGTAAATCTAATAATTTATCAAACGCAAAAAATCGTGGTAAAAACTTCGATAGATAACACAGGCTCACAAAAAAAGTCTTGTAATTAAAAGTTGAGGTACCATATGGTATGTTTTTTGGTATGCTAAAAACGAATCCAAGGTCAGAATTCACCAATCACCCTTAGATTTTGACATAACTTCAAAATCACACTTTACAAATACCTTAAAATGAAAGGCGCACAAAAAACAGAATGAAAATCCAGAAGGTAGACCTTACTTATATTACGTATTTAGGTGTGCAAAAATAATATCTTACAATAAAAATTTTAGTTGTCCACTTTTCCTCCAACACCCCCATTTACCCCCCAGGAGGTTGAAAATTCATTTCTAAAATTAATACATACGAGTATTCCTAGGTACTTCGGTGCATTAAAACTGTTAATATCGATAAAAACTGATTTCAACCCCCCTACTCGCCACAAAACTCACCCCAATACCTTATTACACCTCCCAAAGGGTCAAAAATTCATTTCTTATAAAAATTCAAAATTAATACATATTCCAAGGTGTTTTGAATGCACTAAAACTCATAATGTCGATAAAAACTGATTTCAATATGGGTGCTTTTTTTGGGTGAGTCCTCTCGCCTCTCGAGAAGCGATTGTGAGAGGCGAGGGGACTCACAAAAAAGCACCCAAATTGAAATCATTTTTATCGACATCATGAGTTTTAGTGCATTAAAATACCTGGGGATATGTATTTGATTAATTTTGAATTTTTATAAGAAATGAATTTTTGACCCTTTGGGAGGTGTAATAAGGTACTGGTATAGGTTTAGGGGTTTTACAATAAAACTCATTTTTATTGTAAGATATTATTTTAGCATACCTAAATACGTATATAAGTAAGGTCTACCTTCTGGGTTTTAATTATTTTTTTTGTGGGCCTTCCTTTTTAACGTATTTGTTAAGTTGGATTTTGAGGTTATGTCAAAATCTAAGGGTGATGAATGAATCGGATTCTGACCTCGGATTCGTTTTTAGAACACCAAAAAATATACCGTATGGTACCCCAACTTTTAACTATAAGACTTTTTTGTGAGCCTGTGTAATCTATATAAGAAGCTACAATTAAAATTTTAAATTCATCGGATAAAAACTGGGCTACCTAAGTTGTAGGTACACCAATTTGAAAAATACAGTTTCGAGTTCTGGACCACTGAGACGTGTTCGGAAAATAAGCTGTATTTTTTTTTAAAAGCTTGCCCCCCAAAATTCTTTTTGAATATCATTCTTAGATAGTTTATACCAGTGACGGTTGGTGATATTTCAGTTAGCCATATCTTGAAAACGACGCATGGGCCTCACGTCACTTTTTAGGTGATGACTATAGCCTAATGAACTAACCCTTTTGCAGAAAGGATTCATAATGAAAAAAACCGTCAGCAAAGTTTGCGAAGAAATTTTCAAAAAAACTGCAGAACACCCTGGGATCTCAGTAGTGCTCTGTGGAATATTTGCAGTATATATTTTTCATAGTGTAGAAACAAGTATAAGGAGAGGTTTTTCGATTTGTTACAAAATATTTTTTTTTCAAAAAGTTATGGCCATTTTAATTTTGGGAAACAAAATGTTCCTATAAAATTAAAATTAAAATGGCCTTAACTTTTTTGAAAAAAAAAATATTTTGTCACACATCGAAAAACTTCTCCTTATATTTGTTTCTAGATTATGAAAAAAAAATATATACTGCAAATATTCCACAGAGCGTTACTGAGATCCCAGGGTGTTCTGCTGTTTTTTTTGAAAATTTTTTCGCAAACTTTGCTAACGATTTTTTCACTATAAATTTTTTCTGTAAGAGGTGTATAGTCATCACCTAAAAAGTGAAGTGGGTCCCATGCGTCGTTTTCAAGATATGGCTAACTGAAATAACACCAACTGCCATATGGAGGCTGGTATATAGTCTCACTGACACCCGGTGTAGATCTTTTACGTTTACATAAAAAAAATATCCTAAAATAACTATAAATTTGACAAAAAAACACTTCTCGGGAAAAAATTCTGCTGAAGTTAAACCATTTTTTTTTATTATAAAAGAATCTTTCTATTCTATTATAAAATATCTATATCTATTCTATTATAAATCTTTCTATTATAAAATAATCTTCTAAAACTTGCATAGTATAATTAAATTGTCCACTTACTTTCATATACGCAGAAAAATATTGAAAATTATAAAATATTTGTAAGGAAAAGGTTGTGTATGAACAATCACATTTTTTTATAAATCTGTTAGGTTTCTCAAAAAAAATTAAGGTGCTACCAACATTAATGATTGTTTCTGTGAAAAAATATCAAATTATGTTCAGATTAGAAAACTTGGCAGCTTCTGCACGCGTTGTACATCCACTGGAAAGTTTTATTACACTGTTTATAAGGAAATATGTATACAATTTTCGTGAAAAAAATAGTAAAGAAAATTATTCAGAATGGACGTTTTACATAGACAGTCATTTTAAATATGTTTTTTTAAAAATATATAAAATAAGTAAGTTGCAATTAAGAGTAACATAATTAGCAAACCGATGTTAATTATATTCGATTGGTATCAAAGTTACTGATTTAACAGTACTCAATTATATCATTTTTATATAATTATATCTCTCCTTCTATAAGTCGGCATTTATCATCAAATCCGTGTAGAAAGAAAAACTGCATCAGATCTAAAATAAAAATTGAAATACACTTATTTCAATTTTTATTTTAGATTAGTCTCAAGATTAAAATTTGTCAGTGGTCAGTGCTCACTTACCTTGAACGTACAATAATAATTAATTATGTTGTAATATACCTTAAGGAACTTTGAACTCAAAAACTGAAAATTTTACGGATATTTACACGTTGTCGGTGTAATTCACAGACACCCACAACCTTTGAACAATCTGTAGTGGTCATTTTAGAAAATTAAGTATCGATATTAGCACTGTCTTTAGTAAAACCATAAAGCTATGTAGCAATGCTTTTATTATTTCTCAATTACGTACAGGGTGTTTAAAATAGAACTACCATTTAGCCCAAATTCAAACCATCCAAACTCTTTTTTTTTGAAAATACGATGCCCCATATTATAATATATATGTGCATAGCTATATATTAGCCCAAATTTTCAAAAATCAGTCAATTCTATAAGCCCTAATACTTTTAACGAATGGTTTCGATCAATTTCCCAGTATTTATTATTAAAAAAATATATTGATTTTAGGCGCGTTCCACGCAAGTCGTGACACCCCTGGCTGCAGTTTCCACGCTAGCCGTTCAACCCCTGGTTCCGGTGGTTCACGCGGCTCCAGTCGTGGCCCTCAAATCCGATCCAGCCGCGGAAGCCTCGACCACACCTGCGCCAGCCGAAGAAGCCAAATCCGCCCCAGCGGAGGCGGCCAACGCAACCGCCGCCCCCGCCATAGAGCTGCGATCCGCCGCGCTTCCTGCGACGACGCTCAACACCGTCCTGACTCCTTCGTTGGGCTTGAGGGACTCTCTCGCCCGTGGCGTTCGGTTACTCCTTCAACACAGTCGACGGGGTGGTCAGCTCCATTGTCCAGCCCGCCATCGCCGCCTATTCCCTCCCCCCTGGGTGCCCCCCTATTCGCGACGTCGGTATTCGAGGCCGCCACGTCCAAGGCGGCTGCGCCGGCAGAAGCTGCTCAGGAAACCAAAGAAGGCAGTGAATAATTTTATGCTGACGACTTTACGCGTTAGTTAAGTAATAAGTATATAAAATTCTAAAGCGTTTGTAAAAATACATGGATTGTTTGTGTTATTTATTTTCTTTTTCCGAAAAATTGAAAGTATTTGGTTTTTATTTTCCTATTTTTCCAGGGATATGTCCCTTTGTATCAGTTCCAAATCCCTCATTACTTTAAAAGTACAACTGTTCACTTACGCCACTAAAATTGGTTGATTATTACCACCTAGACGCCAAACAAGTTACCATAAAAAATATATCATAGGAATACGAGGTGTTCACGACTTTTCCATTGTTGAAAGCAGTGCTGGAAGTCCGCTTCTGTCAGATGGTTCAGAACCTTCGTCGCTTTTGCTTTAACCGCTTCCACACTTTCGAATTGTCCCCTTCAGCGCCGATTTAACCTTGGGAAATAAAAGAAAGTCGCAGGAGGCAAGATAGGGCGAGTATAGTGGATGTTCCAACACATTAATGGCGTATTTTGGAAAAAACGCCTTCACAGACAGAGCAGAATGGGCCGGTGCATTGTCTTGGTCAATCTTCTATGATCTGGATTCCACAAATCGGGTCTTCGTTTCCCACACGCTCACGAAGGGCCGTCAGAATCTCGATGTAGTAATGTTGATTGACCGTCTGACCCTCAGGGTCCCAGTGAACGTAAACAAAGCCTAGAAACGTCAAAAAAGACAATCATCATTACTTTGAATTTGGATTTGCTCATCCTGGCTTTTTTTGCCTTGGCGAGTTTGGGCTTTTCCATTGCATGGATTGGCGCTTTGTTTCGGAGTCGTAAGTAAACAACCACGATTCATCACAAGTAATCACCGTGTCTGACAAACCTGGATCAGTGTCAATGTTGTTTAGAATGTCATCGCAAATGTTCATTATTGTTCCTTTTGCTCGGGAGTGAGGAGTTTTGGCACCATTTTTGCGCATGTTGAACGATTCATGCAAAATCTGACGAACACATTCTTTGTCGATTGCTGTTATTTCAGCAAGCCCTCGGATGCTTAGACGACGATCTTCGTGGATTAATTTACCAATGTTTTCAATGTTTTCGTCCGTTTTTGATGTTGAAGGCCGTCCGGAGCGCGGATCGTCTTCGGTCGTTTCACATCCCTATTTAAACCGTTTAAACCGTTCAAAAACTTGTGTGCGGAATAAACATTCATTCCCGTACACTTCCTTTAATATTGCATAAGTTTCTGTAAAAGTTTTCCCCAGTTTAACAAGAAACTTGAGATAAACCCGTTGTTCCATCTGACCACTTAACATTTTTTCGACACTTCACTGGGGCGTAGACTAATTCAAACGACTGCTACAGTCAAATTGAGCCACCCACTGGTTTGTCGAGCGAGCTCATGATGAGGAAAGTATCGCCAGACACAGTTCTGTTCAAACTTGTCGCGACACGCTCGCAGTGCGCTAGTAACAGCATCAGTTTGGTTATTTAATAGCCACACCTCGTATACCTAAATATACTGGGAGTCAATAAGACCACGTATCACGCTGCTGTTTTTTTACTTATTCGAAGAAAATTTATAAACCCGGAAACATATAAGCTTGACTTATTTGACATGTATTTCAGATATCCGAAAATCACTTTCAGTTTCACCCTGCACACTCTTAACAAAAAAAAATGGTATAAGATTCATTTAATTTTTGCAAACAAAAGAGGCATCACCAGTAGAAGCTATTGAAAAAAAAAACAAAAAAGGCAGTGAATAATTTTACAATGCTGACGACTTTATGTGTTAGTTGTTAGTTAAACGAATACGTGTATAAATTCCAAGCACTGGTAAAAATAAGGGGATTGTTTGTCTATCTTTTTCTTTTTCCGAAAAAAAAGTATTTGGTTTTATTTTCCCAGTTTTTTTAATTCCATTCCCCCATTATTTTAACGTCAAAAAAAAAAACTTTGAGTAAAACTTTTTATTTCAATGTAAATTCGTTAGAAGTAATCCATTCAAGCATTGTGAGGGGGGTTTTAGGATCGTTGATTCCAAATATGACATCAGATTTTCAAAATCCGATATGATCAATTTGAAAATATAATTGGTAGAATTTCTAATCGATGCTCCGAGATGTTATTGTGTTATAGAATCTTATAGATTCTATAACAGTTTGTGTTATCATCTATCTTGATATCGTCGTTCCATTACCTTGATATCTTGATGAAATCTTTCTCCGTGCTCTTTGCTGTAATCTCCAAGATTTTCTGGGAAGTAATCTAAATGGAAATGGAGAAAGTGTAGTTTGTAATTCATCAAACAATCCAAGCGATGAATATAAATATGATGGCAGACTTCTGTTGGGGTTTCAAGAGCGTAAGTCTGAAGAAACGAAAGCGAAACCTGCTTTACAGATCATTTGAAGATGAAAGGGTGAAGAAACACAGACGATCATACGACCATCATTTACCAAATCGAACATTAGGCGTACATTATTGTCGTCTGGGTTATGTGGTAAATAGACTTCGCCTGTCCCAGGTCATGTGGTTATTAGATTCTGGTTTACTATTATTAAGAGTCCTTCGGGTTCCGTGGTTATTGTGAAAAATGTCACGAGGCTAGAAAATGACGCGATTTTCCGAATCAAGCTTTGTTACTGATATATTGATTTCCCAACACAATTCCTCCAAGGTTGTTTTTACTCTGTGTTACGAGGTGTGGCTATTAAATAACCGAACTGATGCTGCTACCAGCGCGCTGCGAGCGTGTCGCAGAAGTTTGAACAGAACTGTGTCTGGTGATACTTTCTCCACCCTGAGCTCACTGGATAAGCCAGTGAGTCGCTCAGTTTGACTGCGGCAGTCGTTTGAATTAGTCTACGCACCAGTGACGCGTCGAAAAAATGTTCAGAAAAAGTGTTCAGATGGTGCAACGGGTTAATCTCAAGTTTCTTGTTAAACTGGGGAAAACTTTTACAGAAGCTTATGTAATGTTAAAAGAAGTGTGCGGGAATGAATGTTTATCCAGCATACAAGTTTTTGAATAGTTTAAACGGTTTAAAGAGGGACGTGAAACGACCGAAGACGATTTGCGCCCCGGACGGCTGTCAACGTCAAAAACGGGCGAAAACATTGAAAAAATTGGTAAATTAATCCGCGAAGATCGTCGTCTAAGCATCCGAGGGCTTGCTGAAATAACAGGAATCGACAAAGAATGTGTTCGCCAGATTTTGCATGAATCGTTCAACATGCGCAAATTTTGCACAAAAATGGTGCCAAAACTCCTCACTCCCGAGCAAAAGGAAGCAAGAATGAACATTTGCGCTGACATTCTAAACAACACTGACACTGATCCCGACTTGTTAGACACTGTGACACTGAAGGGGACAAGATTCGAAAGTGTGGAAGCGGTTAAAGCAAAAGCGACGAAGATTCTGAACCAGCTAACAGAAACAGATTTCCAGCACTGCTTTCAACAATGGAAATGTCGTATGGAGCGGTGTAGAGATCGTCAAGGGGAGTATAAGTAAGGCGAAAAATTTGCAACTGTAATTGGTAAGCAATAAAAAGTGTTAAGACAGTAGTTCGGTTATTTAATAGCCACACCTCGTATATTGTTATAAAGGTTTTTTGCTCACAGAAGTTACTCATAGTTTTCTGATTATAGCATTGACAGAAAAATGTTATAGAATCATAAATTTTATCATTTGAGCTAAAAATTCTTACGTTCCATAGTGAATTCTACAAAAGTATGGCTTTTATAAGGTGTTTTACGATTTTAGCGAAAAATCCTGATGTGCTGGACCTACACTAAGTTCAGATTCGGTTTCAGCAGAAAAAAAACATGTAATTATGATATTATAAATGATGAACTCGCAACTTTTTTTTTTATTTTGTGTTCCTATGATTATTAGATGTAGGTAATATTCTCACCAATATATTTTTTAAGTTTAAAAATTATAATAGCATTTTTTTAATTTGTAAATAAAAATTAAATATACGTATAAAACTTATATGTCGACGCGTTATAAATTGTGTAAGAAGAACCATGTAATCTTTATTTCTTTAAATTACGCCGGTAATTTGCGAATTGGATAAATTCGGGCAATTATGTGACACACAAAATGTGGTGCCTGAATGACATGTCCGTTTTGGCACGACGGTTCAACCCGGTCCATTCTTTTTTTGCTTTCGTCAAGGTAAATTCAGTGCAGTTAGCACCACAAGTTACTAGATTGCTGCATGCGTCAGCGATCCTCAAAATGTACGCCTCGTGTTGCGTTTCGACCTTTCAAACGGCGAAAATTACAGATAACAGTAAAATATTTGTGTACAGTTGGCGCCATCCAAATGTGAACGGTTTTTGGTAGTCATGACAATTATGCCTGAATTTTATCGTAGTAAATCGGACTTTGTTCAGTAGCGTATCAGAAAGGTAGATAATTTAGTATATATAACAGCAGGCATATTACTTTGATCATTTTATATTAGAATAATGCCATGAGTAGAAGAATTACATGAGTAGTATTATAATAACTATATCATAACTAATAATAATATATAAAGGTTAACTCTAATATTACTCACATACGACTAGTATAATTTTAAAAAATATTAACAAGGTAAAAATGAAGGAAACGATTTTCTATTCTTTAAAACATTAACAAAATAAAAAGTTTATCTAATACTAAAGTGGATTTATTTATTAATATTTTATTGCACAGCCATTTGACGCTACAATATTTTCTAATCTTCTTGGCATGGAAGCGATTAACGTTCTCATATGATATGAGTCCACCAGCTCTTCCCAAGCATTTTCAATACTTTCCCAGAGTTGGTCGCGGTTTGTCGGCCTAAAGTCTCTTTTATATATATTTTTTATATCTATAAGAACTTTCTATCTTAAAATTATTTAAAAAATCACCCTGTAAAGTATTGGACAGTTAGTAAGAAACACCCTGTATATTGTTTTCGATTAACACGTTAGTATTGCATTAGTTCCGTAGAATTAGTTTTTTTGAGCCATTTTTTTTATTGGTTTACCAATCAATATCGATAATCATTGTTCTACAGTCATAATTAGAGTTAGGCCGAAATGTGCTGTGGGACATAGGCGTGCGCAATAATATTAAATATGGTAACAAAAACAATAAATTGACATTTAACACCATAATATGTATGTATATATAAGGTATATATAAGGTATATAAAACCTACCCGCTTTGTGGAATATCAATAGTAAATATTACAGCAACAGAATTAAAAAAATGAACAGTACGAACAGTTATTGATAAACGCTGACTTGGAGGGATAGCATCTCGCATTATAGTATCCTTTTTTAGAATTTCTGGTGAAACCATTCTCAAGAGTTCATAAAATAGTGCACTATCCAGTACCCAAAAGTTTTGAAAATCATTTGGTTCACTAATTCTTAGTTCACGTAACAGATTTTCATGAGTGTACTTATTTTTTTCTTTAAACCATTCTTTCATCAACATGCGCTTTTTTTACCCTCATCTTTTGAAGCTACAACTAATTATGGCCACACAACTTGATGTCTTCTTTTTATTCCACATATTGACGGTACAAGTATCACCCGTGAACTAGTTTATTGTGCCATAATATTGCACCATCTGGGTTGGACAAGTAATATCATTGCACAATATATTGCGCAATAATATTGATCGTCTAGGGGCCGCTTTAGGGTTCTGCCGACCGCTTAGAACGTAATGTGACAACTGATTTAACATGTTGGGTCAGGTGGTCTGAACAAGGTGAAGTAAAAATCTAATCTTTTTTCAAAATTCATGAATTTTGTTTGTATATCTGCTCCGAAGCCCGCAGCAATCTATATCTTGTAGAGTTCTGTTCAAATTTATGAACTGATGCAGCAAACTTATAGAATCATAAGAATCATCATATATATTTTTTTCAAATCTGAGACCAGTTTTCGTTTCAGCGGGAAAAAATACGTGAAAATAAAACAGTCTAGTCTGACACACATAATATTTTTTGTGGGGCAAAAACATTCATTCATTAATTCAAAAAAAAAAAACATTCAAAAATTCAAAACTCAGTGGATACATACATACAGTGGACTATAGGAAGGATTGTGATCCTTACTATAGTTTTCGTAAAAGTGACTCTTCATGAAATTTTAATAAAATACAGCGAGTTCTAGAGGGATAATAATCCGTAATTTTTAGATTTATGTATATGTATACTTACTCTATAAATTTTCCTTTAATATGAGTCGAAGAACTTTGTAAAGGATTTAAGATTTTCGTTAAAAGAGTTATTCGTGATTTTTACAATTTTTTATTCGAATAGAATTACAATTCAGTATTATCTCCATCAAAATAACTTCCTTGGGAAGCCACACAGCGCTGGAGACGGTTCTTCCATTCCTCATAGCAGTGCTGGAATAGGGTTCAGCTGGTCGGTTACAGCTGTTTTAATGTCTTTTATGACGTCTCTGGAGGTGATTTTTCAATCTCGGGAAAAGATAAAAAGTCAAAAATCTAAACACCTTTCTCTCCCGATGTCCTTTTGTTTCTGCGAAATGTTTTCCGGAACCATTTTTGAGCAGATTTTTGTCATCCCCAATTCGTTAGTCAAAATCTGGTGAACAGTGGTGTAATTCAAATTTAACTTTTCCTCGATCATTCTTGTCGTCAACCGACGATCTGAACGCACAAGATCTTTCCGTATTCTATCGACATTTTCATCGGTTGTTGAAGATGGAGGCTTCCGCTGCGTGGTTCGTCTTCAATCGACTCTCTTCCTTCTGAGAATGCCTTAACCCACCGAAAAACCTGGGTTCTTTAAAAAAACGCTGCCTCCAAGTCTGAAGCAAAACCTGATAGCACACCGTTGCTCAAAATTAATGTCATTGTTATTAATGTCTCATTTTTAAAACGCACTAGAAAAAACCGGTTTACGAAAACAGTCACAAAGAACAAACAAATGACTCTAACAAGTTCAAATTTGTACTGAAGGTGCATTACATGTTAACCTACCGCCCTTCCAAGTCCCGTCTCCGCAGTGTTGCTAATCGGGCGCTATGTTGCCAGTCTTATTACTTAATTTACACACCTCGTATATTTTCACACAATCGACGTATCACCTTTAATTTGGGCTTATTAGATGCAGAATTTCTCAAGCTGTACTCCTATCAGAAGCAACATTATCAGAATTTAAACAACCTTCAAAAAGTGGGTGTATCATGATTTTTGTTACTAACTGTATATCTGACAGAGGGTAGAAAAATATTTTTTGTTTTATGAAAATATATGGTGTGAAAGCACACGTCTCTTGTAAACCTGATATTATTTCTATTTTTTGTGTCACTTCGGATAAACGACAGGTAAATAGAGGAGCATGTTAGCACAAATTCTACACGTAACGCCATTTTGTCTGAGGTCGTACATTTTGATAGTCGCTGACAAGGATGTGTGTATTCACACAGAAAATCACTAATATCCGGATCCCTCCTACTGTCTACCGCATCTGCCCTAGACCAGTTAACCAACTTTTCCACTCTTTAACATATCTTAGTAATTCTTAGAGTCAGTGCAAGAAAAACTAGTGTAAGTGCGTCCCGAATTTTGGAAAACAGAATGACCAACAAGCAGAATAACAGAAGCGCCTCTAGGGCTTTGAGTAAACAGGATGAACTGCTGAACGTGCAGACGCAGTATTTTCGCAAGCCAGACGAAATAAAATTAACAAACCGCCAGAGGTTTAAGAAGTTCGTTTGGTACCCGGAAGAAAAGAGAGTTTGTGGGAGAACGCCAGCGAGTTGGTGTAAGTTTGATTTTGCCTGATATGCTTGCCAATCAAAGGATTAAAAATAATCAAAATCCATCTAATCGTAGTTAAGTGTTCAGTGCTCGATAACTGTTTTAAATAATTCGAAGTACGTTTAAAAAATACCACAATTTAATTTTTCCATTCCTCTTCCCAAGAAGAAAGCGGGTATATTACCAAGAATATAAAAAAATCTTGTTCGTAAATACATTCCAGATGATTCTTATATTATAATCTTGTCCTAATGGCGAGGGAGAGGAAAAATATTTTTAATTTTAATCGTACAACCCCAACCCAAGAACTGTTTGGTATTTGTACTCTTCCAAATAATTAAACGATACAGACTAGATAAGACATAAAGACAAGAAACATGTTTATTGTCACAGGTAACATTCTAATTTCTACCTTTCCTTCCTCAAAATTGTATTCATAAATACGTTCCAGATTATTTTTATATTATATTGTCCTAATGGCGGGGGAGAGCCATTACATAACAGTTATACATAACCGTATTTAGACTAGACAAGACAGACCCGACAAAGCAAACTAAACAAGACACGATAAACAAAACAGTCTAGACAAGACAGATTATAAAAGACGGACTAGACAAGATAGGCCAAACAAAACAGACTATACAAGATAAGCTCGACACGACAGACGAAACAAGACACATTAGATTAGACAAGACAAATTAGAGAAGAGATAATAGACAAGACAGGCTAACAAAATAGATTAGACAATACAAACAAGACAAGATAGGCTAGACAATATAAACTAGATAGAGCAGAGACTAAACAAGACAGATGAAGCAAGGCACTCTAGACAAGATGTATATTGTCACAGGTAACATTTTAATGTATACATTTTAGGAAAAGAGTGGGTATATAAACAAGAATATTAAAAAACCGTGTTCATAAAGACGTTCCAGATTATAGCGGGGGAGGGTATAGTATTTAGACTAGACAAGACAGACCAGACAAGGCAAACTAAACAAGACAAGATAAATAAAATAGACTAACAAAACATATTAGACAAGATAAGCTAGACAAGACTGACTAGACAGAAGAGATGAAACAAGACATAGAGATTAGAGAAGAGACAATAGAGAATAGACACGAGAGACTAGACAGAAAAGACGAAACAAGATATATTAGACAAACCAAATTAGAGAAGAGAGATTAGATAAGACAGGTTAGACCAGACAGTCTAGACAATATACAATAGGCAAGACAGACTAGACAAGCAAGATACGACAACTCAAGCAGATTAGATACATTAAACAGATGAGACAGCCCAGATAGATCAGATAGATCAAACAGGCCCAACATATCACACACATCGGACAGACCAGAAAACCAAACTGACCGTTGATCGCAAAAACCAGAGTGACCACACAAATCCCACAAATATAATGACATATTTTGTCACTTAAGGGGGTAACTAATAATATATAACAGCAATAAATGATACGACACAGGGTGGTAAACGTTTTTTTAAGACTTTCCGGAGAACAAAAACATATTGGAAATAAATGTCACTACGTAAGTAAGGACGGTGTCTGAAATTTTCTGGACAAGCCAAACTGTGTTTCCTGTATGTATGACGCATTTAAGTTCATATCCAGGTTGTGAAGTATAATATTGGCGGAAAAATTCTTATCTTAGTCTTATTTTAAATACATACATACGTATTATGTTAAATTCATTTCATCCTAAACTTAATCAACATTTTAGTGTCATGTGACACTACCAGCGATTTGTGCTACCAGATGTCAATTTAACAAGCCTCTCTTGACTCATTATTAACTCATTAATGCGTTAATGAATTAAATTCGACGGATTTATTGCGACAGACAGATGGAACAAGATCTCGGAAATAAAAGTTTAACCTTTCAACCATACCAGAATTTAAGTGGCTCTTGATTGAGTAAGTAGTTAATTGAATGACGCACAGGGACGTGGACAGTGGCAGCTTGTTTTAATGTCACGTCATTTTTATGTAAGATGTGTAAGAGGATGGAATATATTCCTTAAATATTATCAATAAGTATATTTTTTGTCAATTAGCTTATATGCTCTGCTTGGAAACGGAATAATAACTGAATGATTCAAATTAAAGCTAAATGAAATAAGTGTATAGATGGATGCGTCAGCTCAAACTTACCATATTGTCTTACGGTCTCTTTCTACCTAAAGAGAGATCCGAAACTGATGATGACTGCTGATGCCGTGACTGCTAAACCTATTAATGAAATGTTTAAATTACTTTAATTTGTTAATTTGAGTTAGTTTGTTAATTTTTATATGATGAAATTGAAAAATTTAACGATTATCAATTTTAAGGGGTCTCTACCTTGACAATGAAAAAAAAAATTAAGCGTTTTTTTCCAGAAGGAATCAATTTTCGCCAATTTCGTCAATCGTCAATTTTGCATGAATATTTGTTCATATGTTAAGAGCATAACATTTTTTATTTTCGATTTTTACATTGTTTTCTTTTGGTCACACGAAGTTTTTCAAAATGAATATTAAAAAATGACCGTTGACATTATTTCGGCCGTCTGGAACATCTGAAAAAAAAAAGGCAAATTATTAAGTGTTAAAGTCGCTATAGCCCGGACTAAAAGGATCTTTTAGTCCGGAAAAATAACAAAATGGCCTTTTTTGAGGCCGGAAAATCAACTGAGAATCGGAAAATTCGTAACGTACCCTTTTGATTTTGGTCCGGGTTGTAGCTATAAATGTGTACCATAACGTATTAAAAAATCGTAGCAATCGGTTGAGCAGTTTTTCTTAAACCATGTCAACCAGGTCAAAAACCACGGTTTCGAAAAAAATCGAGTTTAAAGTTTTTAGGACATTTTTTTTAAAAAAAGCTGCTTACATTCAATCTGCCATGCCTGGGCCATACATAAGACCTCCTCATACTCCTCCTGCATCCTCAATCTATTGTTCATGTTCAAAAAAAGGGTGGGACATGGAATAAATCCAAACACAGCGAAGCGTCGAAAATACAGTCTCGAGGCGCCTCGCTGTATACTTACACTAATCAATTTTAAACTTAAATATCACTCTAAAGGTGGGTTCATGCAGATATTTTTAGTAATAAGAATAAGAATAGTAATAAGAATAAAAGTTAAACCTTCGTTTTATAATGACCCAGTTCATGCAGTAAATCCTTATTTTTAAAATTATTACTAAAAATTATATTTACTGCATGAACTGGGTCATTATAAAACGAAGGTTTAACTTTTATTCTTATTACTATTCTTATTCTTATTACTAAAAATTTCTGCATGAACCCACCATAAGAGTACTGACAACTTGTTTTTGATAGTATTTACTAACATAAGTAAAAAAAAATTAAGATACCCTTTAATGCTTAAGGAGTTTATCAGTACAATCGCGTCTCATGGATTTACCAGTCCAAGTGGACTAAACGAACAGTCATAATTTGATTATAAGGAAAAAACCTAGTAAAAAATCCTACCGAAAATTTGTAAATATACGTGTAATTTTAAAAACTGGACCTATTGGTTTTATAAAAAGAAATTTTGTAAAATCATGAATCAGATTTTCGTCGTCACTTTGTTAGCTGACGAATATAGACGAATTATAAAGGAGAATAATGTAGAAATCAATATTAATGTCCAACGCCCAACATAGTATAAAAGTACGATAGCCCAACCCGTCATGTCAGGGTGAATGGATACAGGGCCGGTCTTCTAAATATCCGTACGTCCCTTTATTTACCCTCTTTTCCCTTTATGGTTTTTCCCACAAAAAGTAACGTTTATAAAAAAATCAAACTATTTCGTTATTTTTTTTATAATTTATGTTGTTTATTTACCCATTGGATCGCAGAAATCGCAGCCCCTTACACAAAATGGGTTTAGACTTGAAAGGTTCGTAGGAGTCATCATAAGATTATTTTATATACAGGGCATCCCAGAATGATTTATTCAAGCTATAACTGATATACTAATAAACATATCGGAGTGCACAAGGAAGAGTATTAGCCAGCACTAAAAATTTTGTCCCCTCGGTAAAACCGCTCCCGCTGTGCCACCCTCCAACTTTTTTTTTAAATGATCTCATATATTTTTTGTCCTAATTTCTAACTACTATTACATGTCTAACATATAATTATGTATTCTCTACTGAATAGTTATTTAAAATTGAAAATCGGTCCACAAATAGCGGAGATACTTTAAATTATTTGTTTGTACCTAACAAATAGTTATATTAATTTACTTAAAAGAGCTTAAAGGCCAAATGTTACCAAAAGTAATATCAAATATAAGTCTTTAGTTTATGTGTATTTACACATACTCGTAGACCACATACAGTAACCTTCGTTAAAATGAACCCGCTTATAGGGATTTTTCGTTTTCAACGAACCAGTCCATAAAGTACGACCTAAGGTATCATTCATTAAACGTTGGTTTGTTTTTCTCGCAAATAACGAATTCGTTTTTTGCAAAAGTTTTTCTGTTGTTTCTTGTGTGCCGAATTCTTGGATGATGATGCATGCCATTGTTGCTCCTGTATCTTCTACAGTTGACATTGATGATGGTGATAAGAGAGACAAAGAGTGAGTAAGGAATGGACACCAGGTTCAACCAGATGCACTTTTATTGATAGGGTTCGACAAGATTTAATGGGGTTCAGTTCAAGTTCAGTCAAGGTCATTCAACAAATACTCCGCAAAGTGTTCTCGATCGACTAGCTGAAGTGGATTCACATATTTCATAATATTAATTTCACAAAATAAATTATAATTGTTGGTGTTATATGTATATTACAAAAAATATGTATTTACGTCTACGTACTGAAAAAAAAAGAATTGCTGATATTAGCATTTATCGTTTCTTGCGAACTTCGTTTATAGCGAACAGTTTTCGTCAGTCCCTTAGGGTTCTTTAGAAAAGGACATTGTTCAATATGTAAACTATTAATTTACTGTTTCAAAAGTGATATTAATATTGCCTTGCCTTAATCACATCTAAGTAAATGTGGACAATGGACATTCTTTACATTTCAACATTTCGCTTCAAAAGACAGTTTTGGTGGATGACTTCAAAACTCCGTGGATGTTTTCAAAATATTGGGAACTCTTTAGATATGACGTTGTTAGTGAAACCGTTTTGAAACCGATTTTCAAAAAGACGCTCAAATAGAGTTGCCACTTCAGAGAGACCCCTGACCCGGAGATTGGTGTCCGCGGCGGGAGGTGTAAAGAAGCGCGCTATATTTGAAGAAACACAATTGAACACAATTGGTTGAGTTGTGTTGAATACGATCTTCGTGACGTAATAAATACTATTTATAAATTAAATATATTTTAATTAATTTATTTAACATTAAATTAACATATCTAGATTGCACTATGTACCGATACTGTCCTCTAGAGACAGAAACGCGCCAGAATTCAAACAAATAATCTATATTTTAAGCGACATATACATGGAACTATTATATATGATTCACAATTATATAAATTTATAAATACAAATTTCAATTTCAAAGCTGACCCGGAGAATAACGCAAGAAACCCGGAGCCCGGAGATACTTCGTGGAAACCCGGAGTCTCCTGGTCATTTTCATGGAGGTGGCAACTCTACGCTCAAAAATGCCAATGTTAAACATTAAACATAATCTGTTTGGTCTCTGTGTGGTGTCATGCCTTCAGCCGGTCCTGAACGAATGGACGAAAGACGTTGCCTTTTACTCTTTCAGGGGTCAATGTGTTGGGGTTATAGGCACCTACACCTTGTTGCACATCAATGCCATTTTAATTGGTTTATGTCGGAAAGTTAACGTTTGATTAGTCTAAACCAATTCTTCAGTATGGCGTCTAATAAACGAAAGACCTGTAATAGGTCCTGTCTTCCCTAACTAATTGAGAAATCGACAAGTGTAGCCAGCGGTCAGTTTTGACCTACTGACTCCACGAAATATCACTGATAAAGCAGCCGACGATGACACTCATCTCGTCCATCTTTGCGCATATGATTCCGTATTAGGCAAACAGCATTACGGAGGACAATACAAACAAACGCACGACAGTCTGACCAGTGGGAACGACGCGAGTATTCGTCGGTTACTCTAAACACGGCAACAAGGCAAAAGACACGCAAGCAAGCAAGCACCTCGCCTACCTGGATGAGTAAGAATGTGAACGCGACGGCGAGGTTATACAGAACGGTGTGTAAAAGTGGCGTTTAGTGTTTGTTTTGTATCGTGAATCGTGCGAAAATTGTATAAAAGATGAGTGTATCGAAATTGTACATGGAACCGTCTTACAAAGGGGACATCAAGAGACGGACGCCTTGCTGCCAGAGGACGCCCAGTGGTTGGGGTACGTGTTTACGTTTACGTTGGTGTTTACGTTTTTTCGAAGCCATGCGTCAATCTGCAACGGACGAAATAATCGATCTTATCAAAGTGCGTTATTCGGTGTTCTTTGAACTTGTCTGAAACTGTCATTCAAACAAGTGGTTTGTTATTATTTGGATTACTCACCACCACTATCAGCTCGTCACCTCATCGCTCATCAGTCATCATAATGATATTTCTTGGTTTTAAACCGCCAGATAATCATTCGCATGTGTTAAATGTACGCACGTAATGAACATCTCCAAATTTTTAACGCGTATATTTTAGAGGTGTGGCTGCTATTACACAATTTGTTAATGGAATTGACATTTTCTGTTAAAGAGCAGATATTCCGGTTTTTATATGATAAAATTCAGGAAAAAGTAAATTAAAAAGGTGTATGGGGAAGCAGGAGTACCTCAAAACCAAAGGTTGACCTAAATTTATATTTTGTATATAAAACTTTAGTAGTGTTAATTACTTCTTCAGCGCGGTCATTATATTGTTATAATTATGTGATTAATGTACATATCTTCTAACATAGAAAGGAACGGTAATATTTTTAACCAGTTTCGTTATTTCGTGTTCCAATTCAAAATCGATATGATGTAGACTTTTTTATTTTTAGCCATAGTGTCTAATTCATGGATAACATATTCTTGTCTAAGGCTATTCGAAAGTAGATCATATTTATTATCTTAGTATTAATTGATGCCAAATGAAGTGTATTTTTCAACAATATGTAAATGAGCAAAAAAAAATTCCAACTTGAAAAACAGTTCAGAAGTGGTTTCCAATTTTTTTTCTGATCATTAATGTGTATTTTTCAATATTTTGTCATCTGGTTTTTAGTTTTGTTAGTTTATTAAGTGAGGTAAAGGGAACATATTTTTAGAGGGAACTTAAATTGACCTACGACACTACTTTTTCGGTAAATTACTGGAAATGAGTATAAAAACGTATGAAACTGGAGCTAAAGGACTTTTAAATTAATGTATCCCTCACATATCTATGGAAAATAATTTTCGTAAATTCGATTTCATTCCAAATTATTTTCTTTTTAAATTCATAATATTGGTCCTATAATCATTATTATGGATAGTAAAAATGTGAAAACAGCAAAAAGTTTATTTTAACGTTGAGATCCCAGATCAAAAAGTATGTTTTCAGTTCGTACCAATTAGTTTCTAATTACAGTCATATTAATTAATTATTAAGGTTCGGAATGTATGCCATCTCGATCGTCTCTGTTAAACTGCGTAAGATATATAGTGCCGAACCATGCGTTGTAACACACATTTCCGAACCCTAGTTATTAATTATTATTAGGTAAATAGATTACCTTTTAACGAGACGTCAGTTTACCTGCTAAGGTTCATGGTACGATATCACTAAATATTATTAAGCAGCTTAATAGGGCGCAGACGAGAGCACATACAGTAAGCAACGAAAGTGATCATACACCGACTTTTTGAAGTTTGCTTAAATTCTGATAATTTTTGTATTACAGCATTGATTTTTTTTGCTTCTGACAGGATTATAGCTTGTGATATTCTGCGTCTAATAAGCCGAAGTTGAAGGCGGTATGTCGATTGTGTGAAGACATATCGCTAAAAGAGTAAAATTTCAATGTTTTCAAAGAACCGTAAATAACTTCGAAAATAGTAAATCCATTTCGAAGTTGTTGGACTCGTATTAAAAGGGAAATCTTCAGTGTATCTATTTGACTAACTGAGTCATTTTGAAAAAAAAATTTCCTAGACATGAACAAAATCTAAAGTTGAACCAAACATATCACGAAAATTCAAAAAAAGCCCTGTACGCCACACATTACTCCAACAAAAATTTAGGACTAATATCCCTCTAGATCTCTGTGTTTTATTAAAATTTCAGGAACAGTGATTTTTACGAAAACGATACTAAGGATGGTTGAATTTTAAATTTTCGTGATTTTTTGGGTCAACTTTAGATTTTGTTCATATCTAGGAAATTTTTTTTCAAAATGACTCAGTTAGTCAAATAGATACACTGAAGATTTCCCGTTAATACGAGTCCAACAACTTCGAAACGGATTTACTATTATCGAAGTTATTTACGTTTCTTTGAAAACATTGAAATTTTACTTTTTTTAGCGATATCTTTCTTAACTTTGGCGTATTAGACGCAGAATATCACAAGCTATAATCCTGTCAGAAGCAAAAAAATTCAATGCTGTAATACCAAAATTATCAGAATTTAAGCAAACTTCAAAAAGTGGGTGTGTGATGACTTTCGTTGCTTACTGTATATGTAGGTACATATTTGGTTTTATGACAGTAATGTACATACTTATTTTAGTATTTATTCCTATTTTAAGTGGGTACTTAAGTAAATGTTTCCTATATCGGTGAAATATACTAATAGGTTGTTGACTCTTGAGAATGAGGACAAATTGTATGAATGAACTCCATTTTGTTACTATTTTTCAATGAATAGATTTATTATTTCTTAATAACCGAGTGATTTCAAACACCGAAAAAGTATGCTCTTAGCATCTCAGCACGCATATACAGTGTGGAACAGCCAAATGGAATAAATTCAGTAGCTCCATTATTATGCATTTTTTTAGAAAATCCTGAGACACGTCAATTTCTAATTTTAAAAATGACATCTTGCGACGTAAAAATGTCATTCTTAAATTCAACCCCCTTCAGGTGACAGCTACAACCCCTAAATTTTCAAATTGGAAGTAGGGGCTTGTAATACTTCATTTGAAGGGTATTTTCATTCTCTATTCAAAACTGCTATGGTTTTAAATTTTATTGCAAAAGTTTCTCCAGCGTAGTTATAAGTAACACTATTTGTCAATTTTAGGTTCTGAAATGTTAATAATAACAAAAAAATAAATGTCTGTAATTGCCGACATTCCTTACTATAAGATAAAAACTTACTAATAAATACGTACAATTTTTTGCTTGACAATCGAACGACAAAAACGAGCAAGCAGCAAAAAAATAAACCTGAAATTAAAGAAGTTGGCCATTATCAGCTTTAGTGAAATTACCTAGAAACGTGCTTGTCATTCTAACAGTAGTTAACAGTTATCAGTGTTAAATTGTTTGCTTTAATTTTCGTGTTGCAATTCAGAGAGGTGGTTTACCTAACAGAAATGCATAACGATTCTGCAGATGATTGGTTATGGAGACAGAACACGAACGCAGGCCGAAGTTGTTCGCCTATTTCAAGAAAAATATCCGGAGTTACCGTAAGGTACCGTAAGTAAAATAGAGAAGCATTTTCGAGAACGTGAACATGTACGGAAGCTAAAGAAAAATCCTCCCAATAAACTCAATGATGATCAGAAATTGAATGTAATGCTTATGCTTGAAGAAAATCCACATACGTCGAGTCGTCAAACAGCTTCAGCATTAAATATTAGCCATTCCTCGATTCTCCGCATATTGGCAGAAAATCAGATGCACCCATATAAACTAGTACCAACTAATGAGCTCGCGGAAGACGATTTTGATAGACGAATTCTCTTTTGTGAACAAATGATGCAAATGATAGATGACAATACTTTACAAATAGAAAATGTTTTATTTTCGGATGAATCTACATTTACACTTCACGGCCATGTTAATCGTCAAAACTGTCGTTATTGGTCGAGAGAAAATCCTCACTGGATGAGGGAACTACACACGCAAAACCCTGAGAAAGTTAATGTTTGGTCAGGAATAATTGGAGAAAATATCATTGGTCCCTTCTTCATTGACGGCAATTTGAATGGAGAAACTTATGTTGTAGCTCCAAAATAATGTTGTATCCAGACGATGGCAAACTTGTATCCATGAAGGAGATCCACGACTTCCAGGTAATGCAATATGGTTCCAGCAGGATGGTGCCCCAGCACATTACGAAGTCAATGTCCGGCAATATCTCCACACAATCTTTCCAAATCGCTGGATAGGGAGACATGGTTCTGTAGAATGGTCTACACGATCACCTGATCTCACGCCGTTAGACTTCTTCCTATGGGGATATGTAAAAAGTATGGTCTACAAAACCAAACCCGACGATTTAGCTGACTTAAGAAGAAAAATAACACTTGCAATTAGGTCGACTACCCCGCAGATGTTAACTAACGTCAGAAGACATTTCTATTTACGTCTAGGATGCTGTCAAGATGCTGGAGGCATGCATTTTGAAAATCTGCTGCATTAATAATGATTTGTTTTTTATTTTAATGTAACAAATTTCCTATGCTGGAGAAACTTTTTTTTCTTGTTAATTTCTGCAATAAAATTTAAAATCATAGCAGTTTTGAATAGAGAATGAAAAGACTTTTCAAATGAAGTATCACATGCCCCTACTTCCAATTTGAAAATTTAGGGGGCTGTCACCTGAAGGGGGTTGAATTTAGGGATAACATTTTTACGTCGCAAGATGTCATTTTAGAAATAAAAATTGACGTGTCTCAGAATTTTCTAAAAAAAATCATAATAATGGAGCTACTGAATGTATTCCATTTGGCTGTTCCACACTGTATAGGTACACGGTGATTTTTTTGTTGACCAATGGCCTGAATGACCTCCCCAGTTTATTCGTAAAAGGCTTTAGGAAATTATAATCTGGAAAAGTATTGTATTAGTACCATCTGGAACTAGACGTTGGTATGTTTAGAAGAAAGAAAACTCAACGACGCCAGGCTTCGCGAGACTTTCAATATTTTTTTCCAGAAACATACCACTTTTATGATTTTGTTGGAAATGTCTTCTAATTTGGGGAGTCTAACCCTATACGTATGATTCACACTACGTCCTTGTGTTGCAAAATAATTAACAGTATAGGCCATATTTTTTCAATGAAGCGGTGAAAAAAGATCATACACCGTAAAAAATATTATATTTTTACTTACTGTTGCCCAAAATTAAGGTAGAAACACAATCCCTAATAACTTATTGTCAGATAAATTCCCCATTTTCAAACACTGCAGAATTATCCACATTTTGTTTCTAGCTTAAATTTGAGTAACATTCACTAAAAATATATGTGTTATGGTTTATGATCTTTCTTCACTTCATCGAAAAATACTAAATTTTAATTGCCTTATTAAACTTTTTGCAAATTATAATTTAGTCGTTTACGAATAAAATGGGGTAGTCGAGATAAAACAATCACCCCTTACAGTGAGGGGCAAGAGTCTGGAATAAAATTCGTAATTTCTTTATGATTAAAAAAAAAAAGCCAGAGCATTTTAATTTTTCTCCTGCATCTTTTGCATATAAACGGCTCGTCAAAAATACACTACAAGTCTAATACACTTTTTAGATTAGCGCCATTTGCGTTATATTCGAGTTAGAGACTTGCGGTTTTTAATTTTCGGTAGCTTATAGGGTTAATTTTAATGCCCAGAAGTCGCTACGCTGTGATTTAAGAGGTTCGCCGTCCACACCCTAAAAAAGCAACCCCATGTCGAAATTTGAATTCGCAAGATTTTGACGGCAATTTCACAGACCTACAGGACTGACTAAGAAGGGCGCTGTCGGGTAAAAACTCCATCTCAGTACACATTAACAGGACAGCGACCAAATACGCAGAACTTATTGAGGAGGTCTTAATGTGCGCAAATGGCGCCAATCTAAAAAGTGTTACGCTAATTTTGACGAGCAGTTTATTTATGTAGGTCTGTCAAATTTTTCTCCCCACCATGTCATACGTAAGGTAATTATTACTTTTGTTCCAGGCTTTTGCCTCTCATTTTATAAAACATTTTTTTTCTATTTGTAGGGTTTTACAGTGTTTATATAATTTAATGTATTTGTTGCAGCCAAAATCGGTCTCTTCTATTTGATATTTTATGGAATGCTGGCAGCTTTAGTCGCGATATGCATGTGGGTATTTTCGCAAACCCTGGACCCTCGTATTCCGAAGTGGCAGCTAGATAGGTCCATCATCGGTACAAATCCAGGATTGGGTTTTAGGCCTATGCCGATAAATAACGAAGAAAGTACGCTTATCTGGTTCCAGGGATCCAATAGGACGAACTATGAAATTTGGGTCAACAACATATTAAAGTTTTTAGACAGTGAGTATATTCCTGCCTTTCCGTATCTTATTTTAGTTTTAAGAAAAGTTAAGACAAAGCTAGAAATAAGGAAGATAAAGATATACTACTTTACTTAAGTTACTTAATTTATTACTGATTGTGAAATTTAAAAAAATTAATTTAAGAATAAATTAGATATTCGCGAAAATTCTTCAAAAATTTTCAAAATAAAAAATTCTGTCAGTTAGGCAAAAAGTAGGTTGCAGTAAGATGTACGATTAAATAAAACTTAAATTCTGTGTAGATTAATGTAGGTACATATTTATTTATCAGAAGAAGCGTGACCCGAAAAATCCTCATAACATTATTTACATGCTGTATCTAAGTTTCTGGTTATATTTAGCATTTACACGCTAATTGTACACTTGCTTATGCCATAATATATACCCAGAAATACATATGTAAGTACGTACACACATACGTACACTGTTATTTCTTAACTTGTTATTTTTACCGGATTTGTTAGATCTTATAGCTGTTGGTTTAGATATACAAGTATGTTGTACTTTTGGTTTGTGTTTTGTATTTCTCAAAACGTTAATATTGTTCATCTATAACATATTTTCCTCAAAATATTCTTTTTGGTTATCTATTCTATAGCCAGTTATATACCGGGTGTTAATGAAACGAAATATCAATCTGTAATTTTTTTTTTGTAATTTTGGGAACACATTGTTTAAGAAGGAAAAGAAGATCTGCAATCTATTTATAATGTAATCCATTCATAATTACATATGTACATAGCTAAATAAATATTTCCATGGTCTAAGTCTAAGAAAAAATAGAGGTTACCATTAAAAAATAGTAACAGTATTCATTGACTCGAGGTAAGCAGGATATCCCAAAAAGCAACATCAAGCCGAAAGGGGCTTACAGACCAAGACCTGACTAGTTATCAACAAAATGCATGAAAGTATCTTGGGGATTCGATTTTCACTAATTTCATAAAAGTAACTACGAGGTGTGTAAATTAAGTACCATGTAATGAGACTGGTTTTTTTAAACCTTTTTTTCGAATATACATTTCAGCATTGTCTCCTCCAAATTAAGTTCCTTGGGAAGCCACACAGCCCTGGAGATGGTTCTTCCATTCCTCATAGCAGTGCTGGAACTTATACTCTTATACTTTGGTCTTACACTCATGACCCTTTTTCGAGGTTTTTCAAGAACTTCTTTGTAAAAGTGTTGAATTACTGTTTGGCCTGGAGGCACAAACTCTTTGTGGACCATTCCCCAGCTATCAAAAAAATAAATCAGCATGCATTTGATCTTCGACTTGCTCATTCTTGCTTTTTTGGGTCTTGGAGAGCTTGAAGTGTGCCATTCTTTGGCGCTTGGTTTCCGAGTCGTACTCAAATACCCAAATCTCATCACCAGTAATGACACGTTCCATAAAATGGGGATCATTTTCAATCGATTCCAAAAAGTAGACACCTTTCTCTCCTGATGTCCTTTTGTTCCTGCAAAAGGTTTTTTGGAACCATTTTTGCGCAGATTTTTCTCATCCCCAATTCGTTAGTAAAAATTTGAAGAACAGAGGCGTGATTCAAATTGAACTCTTCCCAATCATTCTTGTCGCCAACCGATGATCTGAAGGCACAAGATCCCATATTCTGTCAACATTTTCATCGGTCATTGAAGATGAAGGCCTTCCGCTGCGTTGTTCATCTTCAATCCACTCTCTTCCTCCTGAGAAAAACCGGTTTACAAAAAAGTCGCAAAGAACAAACAGGTGACTATAACAAGTTCAAACTTGTACTGAAGGTGCATCACATGTTAACCGACCGCCCTTCCAAGTCCCGTCTCCGCAGTGTTGCTAGATAGGGCGCCACGTTTCAAATCTCATTACTTAATTTACACAGCTTGTATATCTCGAAAACCAAGTCACTTTCGTTCATATTTTTAGTCACATGATCAGCCAGAATCTGACCTGTAACCTCCTTTCGAATTTGCTAGGGACACCCTGTATACCTTACTTTATGGGATGATTATTTATCAAACTCTAAATATAAGGCTATAGCAAAACAAAAAACTTCAGATGTTTATGAAAAAAACTTTCAAAAAACTTTCCTTACTTTACAAAATATTTGTGAAATATATATGGGATATCCATGTCAACCGGGACAGTAGTCTGCCCAAAAATAAGCGCTGCGGAAAAAATTTTTTTAAGGTCTCACAATGTTCGTATGAAAACTTTAAGCTTTCGAATGAAAACTGGCCGTTTTCGAGTTTTTTTTTAATTGAATATGTCGAGCATAACTTGGCGCTTACACATTGTAGCTATTTCAAGAAATAGCTCAATCCCCGGCATGTAGACCTTTGTTATGAAGCATTTTACCTGCAAATATTAAAGTTAGCAGAACACAAGTATCTCATTGGAGAATTAAAAGCTCATTAAATGCTGATTAAATGCGCAAGAAAAAATTTTTTAGCTCATATATATTGTTTTTATCGCCTGTTCGGCTAACTTGCAAAAAATATAGCAGGGCATTAAGGGAAATTTACATTTTTGTGATTTTCAAAGCTAAATATGAAACCCGCACCAAATGCTAATTATCTTCCAAAATAAAAAATGGTAGCTCATTTATAATTTCCATTATTATTATCCTTATTATTATTATTATTAATTTGCTGTTGTTATAACTAAAGGCTTATCAAGGTTCTTATAGGAAAAAAATTGTTTTTTATACAAAATTATAGAAAATGCACAGTTTTTTTCTTTTTTTGTTGATTTCAAATGTGATTTTATATCTAATTTCTTAACGACCGATATACACTGAATATTTGGATCCATTTCTTCAAAGCGCAGTTTACGGAGAGATACGTTCATTACAAATTAGTAATTTTTCAAGTAATTTTAGTTCAGAACCAGCGTTTTTATTTTATTGCTTTTCTTTATAACATGTATCCTTAATATCACCAAGAAACTTAGTAAATTTAGAAATACTTACGCCCTTCCCCCATATGAAATCAATGGACTCATAACTTTGTAATTTTTTTTCTTGCGCATTTAATGAGCTTTTAATTCTCCATATGAGATACTTGTGTTCTGCTAACTTTGTTCTGCTAACTTAAGAGACATTAATAAACTTTACGTTTTATGAACCACTGAACCAAAATTTCGGGGTCCCAAAGTTTGAAAGTAGTCGGAAAATGATTAGGGGCCATTTTGACCGCTTATTTGTAATTTCTTTCAACATTTTACTTTCGTAAGAGTATAAAAAAAAAAAAATTAACATCAATGTTTTTCGGTACGCTGAATTTGATTTTTGGAGTCCAGATTTTAAAAAAATAGATATAGAGATACTTGACCATTTTTAGACCATAATTTTCCGTTAAAAAGGACTTTTTGTCCCAGAGTAACTATTTTTATGTTTATCGACATTGTGATTTTGAATTTTTTGTTCTGCCGTGCAATTAATTTACTTTCATAAAACTTCTAACAGTTCCAAACCTAACATAATTTAATGAATATCGGCTGTATCAGACATATGTATATATTCCATATTTTCAGAATACTACTTCCCGACCAAAATAACCAAAGGGAATCAGGTAAAGACGTGCTCGTACTACGACTATCCCGGCCCTCTGGAAGTGTGCGCGGTCGATTGGAAAGACTGGGACGAATGTAACAAGCAACAGTACTTCAACTATCACAAGAATTCTCCTTGTATATTCCTCAAACTGAACAAGATATACGGATGGACGCCGGAATACTACGACAATCCGAACGATCTGCCGGAGGACATGCCGGACAAACTGAAGGAACACATCAAAAGCATAAACATCACCGAGGTACGTTTTAATTTATGTGACCTTCTTCCAAAAAAGTTTGTATTTTATGGCAAAGATAAATGAACTAACAGCGAAAAAGATTGAAAGAGTAAAATATCGATTTTAACTAGGTTGAAAGAACGTATTAGTAGTTTTTTAAGTAAGTTTTTTTACCGTATTTTAAGCGTACTCACTTAAAATACGGTAGAACAAATAAATAGTAGCCAACATGTTAATTTTAAACCACCAGTGGTGGTGGTTTGGAATTAATAAGAAATGTAACAGAAAGTAAACAAGTTTAAGCATTCGACAGCATAGAAATTAAGGCGGATTTCATTTTTTTTCATTCGAACAGAATTACAATTCAGTATTGTCTCCTTCAAAATAACTTCCTTGGGAAGCCACAAAGCGCTGGAGACGGTTCTTCCATTCCTCATAGCAGTGCTGGAACTCATATACTGGAATAGCCTTCAGCTGGTCGGTTACAGCTGATTGAATATTTTCTATGATCCCAAAATGACTTCCCTTGAGGTGATTTTTCAATCTCGGGAAGAGAAAAAAGTCACAAGGACTCAAGTCAGGCGAATAAGGAGGCTGAGGAGCCACAGGAATGTTTCTACTGGCTAAAAACTCTTTTACTAAAATGGCGCAGATTTTTCTCATCCCCAATTCGTTAGTCAACATCTGATGAACAGTGGTGTAATTCAAATTTAACTCTGCCCTGACCATTCTTGTCGTCAACCGACGATCTGAACACACAAACCATCCAAACCACCCAAAAAACACTGTCTCCATAGGCGTGTTGAGGTTTTGCAAAAGCATCCGTTGCGCTATGTCCAAGTCTGAAGCAAAACCTGATAGCACACCGTTGCTCAAAATTAATGTCACTTATTTTTAAAACTCACTAGAAAAAAAAAACGGTTTACGGAAACAGTCACAAAGAACAAACAAATGATTCTAACAAGTTCAAACTTGTACTGAAGGTGCATTACATGTTAACCTACGCCCTTCCCGTCCCGTCTCCACAGTGTTGCTAGATCGGGCGCTACGTTGCCAATCTCATTACTTAATTTACATACCTCGTATGTGACATGTATTTTTTTAGCGGTCCAAAAGACCATTAACCTATTTCCGCCCAAACGACGAGATTTTGTATTCCACTCGGCAAATTCAGGATGGCGTCCGGAATGAAAATATTTTTTTTCGAAATATTACAATTTTTTTTCTCGAATAGTATACTTTATCAAAAAATTCCTAAGAACAAAAATGTCTTAAAATTGATCAAAGAATGCTCTAAAACTTTTTCAGATTTTTTTCTCGGTATTTTTTTGAAAATTTTGATTTTCCGATTTTCCAAAAATAAAAAAATTTCCTAAAAAATTCTGAAAAAATTTGAGCATTCAAAATGAAAAATTAAAATTTCCATTTCGAGTACATGTTTAATCTTTATTTATAATTTCCGGAAAAAAATGTCCAAAACTGTATTTTTCTCGTTTGCTTACATCCTATTTATACTTTTTCAAATTTTACTTCTCACTCTCTGTCTAATCCAGGGACACGAACGTGGACGTGGTGAGATTTTGTCACCTTCGGGGTGCTTGATTTACGTGAGTCCCCTTGCCTCTTATGTTTTAGTTCAATTATTATGGATTTGTGTGTGTACGTAGAAAAATATGCGTAATATTTCGAAAAAAAAATTTCATTTCGGCCGCCATCTTGAATTTGCCGAGTGGAATTTCCCAAAAATTTCCATGAGGTTTTAAAGAACAGATATTAATAGTACTAGACGTCATGCTTTGAGCAACCAGAAAAATCTTTTTCCGACTCAAAATACGAATATAAAAAAAGAAAGGAATGAAAATTTCGTACTCTTTTTTTAAAAATCGATTATAACTTTTTCAAATCAAACTGTAGGTCGAATTCGAGACCGATCGAGAGTATGCCATCTGAAAGAGGAGTTTTTAAGCTTTCGAAAACACTATGTTACGATTTTTTTCCAGGACATTTATGCATTAAGTTATAGCGTCGAAAGTCGAGTACAAAATCTCGTCGTTTGGACGGGAATGGGTTAAGGTGATAAAATGGGGAGTTAAAGTTCACCCCCAAAAATCATTTCAGAATATCTTGAAAACTAGTAGACAGAACAGAACTTTAAATTCACAAAATGTTTCGCTTCATGAGAGCTATCTTCTAGGTTATATAGACTGGTTGCCTGGTTTATGGGAGTTTGAGGGTGAACTAAAAATGTTTCACCCCCGCGAACATATATGTAGATGGATGAATTTAGTTCAAATTGCGCACAGACAAGTTTAAACAATAATTAAATCGACGTGTTTTTACTCCTGGCTTGTATTGTTGTTCTTGTAAATTTTACACTCTTACTCCAAGCTGTAAATTGTTTTTAAACAACAAATATACAACGTTAAAATAAAACGTACTCTATGGATTAAACCTTGGCAAAAGGCTATTAATTATAAAGATTCAAATTACGTGATATTGTACGGAGTGTCCCGAATAAGCCGACCAAGAAATGTTAAAGGCCCGTTTAAAAAAACAAAATCACTTTTCTTACAAAATATACTTCATTTTGTATCGAAAAAAAAAGTATAATACAGTAAATAAATTATTTTGTCAATCAACAGTAGTCCGCTAACATGTTTAAGGTCCATTTTCCACTATTCCGTTTCTCCAGTTGAGCGATTTGCTTGTAAAATATTTCGCCGTATTCGTCTGAAACTGTACCTAAATTGTCAAGGAAGAATTCCAAATGGAAGTGATGAAAATGCAGCTTAAATGATATGCAACCTAACGTCTTGTAAGATTGGATATGTTCTTCAACTAGGTCTTTGTAGTTCTCCGATTTCTAGTTACCTAGGAAGTTGCTACATACATTTTTGAAGGCAGCCTACGTCCTATTTTCTTTTCTCGAAAGTGTACTTTCAAAATTTTCGTCTTTAAAAAGTGTACGTATTTGGGCCCAACGAAAATTCTTCCTTCTTTAAGCTTTGCCTCACTTATACGCGCGAATTTCCGTATAAAATGAAGAAAAGCATTTCCTTCTGTATTTAAGGCTGTATTAAAACTTTTAGATCGGCACATTTTCAATCAATCAAAACATGTTGTTGATGTTCTCAAAATTTTGCTACGTGATACGACAATTATTTCTACCTATGTAAGCGTTACATAGGTAGAAATTATCGATATAACACATTAGTTTGGCGGGAAGGATTTTTATGCAGAACAGTGTTATTAAATGAGTTAACTATAAATCGGATCTAAGGTTATTTCTTAAATACGAGGGCCGGACTCGTAGACGTAACTTTGAATAAGTGTTTGCTGTTGCTATTCTTACACGGATAACTGATTTCATTCTGCCGGTACGTTAACAAATCACACCAACAGTCGTAGAATGCTCTGATCTTTCTCTAGTTATAACGTATGATTTTTAATTGTGCGCTGTATATTTTTCAGCGACGAACCGTGTGGCTCACTTGTGAGGGCGAGAATCCCGCCGACAAGGAGTACTTGGGACCGGTAACTTATTACCCTAAAGGCATGCAAGGATTTCCAGGTTACTATTTCCCATACTTAAATGCCGAAGGATATCTAAGTCCGTTAGTAGCAGTTAAATTCGAAAGGCCAATCTGTAAGTATATCATTTGCTGAAATGTAACTACTTATTATGTTTTTTTTGCGCATTTTTATTCTGCTTATGCTCTCAAGAAAATAGTTAATACTTTAGAAATGTCTATATCAGTGAAGTCACACTTTTTTATTATTTTTTTTCCTCCGTGGTCCATATTATTTATTCATTATTTCAAAATTTCAATTTTTTTTTGGGAGCGGTTTATTTAATATCAAATTTACTAAAAGAAAATAATTTCAATGAATCTACAGAAACATGTAAGGTAACTAATAACACAGCCACACACAAAAAAAAATAATTTTCGGGTTCGGGGGTCAGACCATGTTTACTACATGTTTTTGGGGTCGCTGAATCCGAATCTGGGGAATAACCCCATCAGAATAACCCCATCGGGCTAGGGTTTCCCATAACCTCAAAAAAAAAAACATTTTTGAGCTATATACCGATAAACCCTTCACATCAAACCCCTTAATCCCTTGAAACCATAACACAATAACCCCATGATACCTCGAAACCATAACTCCATAATCATATAACCCCATAACACCATAACCCCATAACTCAAGTGCCCCCAAATCAAACGAAAACATTCAGGATGCGTTCGAACAGTGAAATGAAATGTAATAACCCCATAATATAACCCAATAACCCCCTAACCCCGTAATAACATAACCCCAAAACCCCATATCAAACGACATCTGTTCATTTCTGGCATTCTGTATTAATACTTTTGGTTACGGATATTCAGAATAGTTTTGACCAGCTGAATCAAATGTTATAAACCCATAACACCAGTAAACAATGATAGAACAGTCGGCATTAGCGTTATTCGATGTACACCGCGGGAAGGTTGCACGATCAGATTTTGTACATCATATAGCCCTATCTTATAAGACCATGGGTTATGGGGTTATGGTGTTATGGTGTTACAGGGTTAGGGGGTTATTACGTTTCATTTCACTGTTCGAACGTATCCTGAATGTCCGTGAAAATTTGCGTTTGATTTGGGGGCAATGGAGTTATGGGGTTATGGTGTTATGGGGTTATATGATTATGGAGTTATCGACAATTTTCTTAGGATCTGCAACTGTCATCTTTTATTAAAAATATTTCGATAACTATCGAATATATGTACAGGGTGAGTTTGTAGGAATCCCCACCACCTTTTCTCCGTTGTCTTTAGAGCTATGAAATTTGTTTTTATAGTTTGCTGAATTCAGTTTTTTCTTCTCATTTCAACGATATAACTATATACAGCATATTTTGAAACTTTAGGAAAAAGAAGTTATCCCTGAAAATTTTTAGTGGCTTTAAAAATAACGGAGAAAGGGTGGGGATGGAAATTCTTACCAACTCACCCTGTACATAGGAGTAGGTACATAGAATATTAAATACAAAATGTTCCTAGAATTTCTTGTAGAATCCATGAACGCGATAGTATAGAGGATGTTTGGTTCAAAATAAGAAAGTTGATATTAATGTAAATCCAGTGTAAAGGAAGTTCCAAATCTCTAAAATGTCTGTTTACTACCACCAAAGTTTTAATATTCATAATTTTTGCTATAAACATAACGTCACCGTGGTGGAACAACCGTTATTCAGTCGGTTAGAAAGAAAATAGAAAGAAAAAGCTTATATAGGTTAGGTGTATACTCTGTTAAGTGTATATGGTGCTACCTAATGACTTCATATTTTATGTGATTAACTTTACAATGATTGTTCCAGAACTACTGTCAGGAGCTTTCGTATTGATATACAGTGCTCGCAATCGGTACCGAAGTTGAAACAGGCATGTAGAATAGTTCATTAGCTTTTTAGCAATATATTTTCCAGATTAATACTTTAAAAATTCGCCGAGATTACTAGAAGTTATAGTGATTTATTAAGCGAATGTCGGGAACAGCCACAGGGTACCAGGTGAGGGTTGTATGGTGGATACTTCATGTCCAAAACAATCTACAGGTCAATTTTAGACGAATGAAGAGGTCATGAATGTAGTCCATCACTTCCTCAACTATAAATGAATTTCAGAAAACGAAAGTAGAAAAATGGGTTCAGGGCATGCATCATTTCGTCAAAAGAGATGGCCAGTACTTAGAAACGAAAAATTAAAAAAACTTAATTTCTGTCGATTTGGATGAAAATGAGCTCTTTCACTGTATGTCAATATGGATACTACTAACAATAATTTTGGGAAACCATTGTAGAAATAAAAGAACGACTTTGTTCAAACTCACGTTTTGTTGCAGCTGGCATCGTCATTAACGTGGAGTGTAGAGCCTGGGCGAAAAATATCATTTATAACAGAGCTGAACGAACAGGATCTGTACACTTTGAACTTTTAATCGATTAAACAGGAGGTGAACGCCGCAATCACAGAAAACATTCCAAAGAGTTATTTTGGCATCACGGGGTCTTTTTAAGTGCCTATTTTTAATAAAAAAGTTTAGAGTATGGAACTTTTGATGACTCTTTATTTGTAATTATTGATTAAAGCGAATATCAAACTTATACCATACTGTAATCTCTATTCTATGCTTTAAAACAGTGCCTGTTGAAAGAAAGACCTATTTTTATATATTTTTTAAGCTAATGCCGCATATGGAGAAGTAAAAACTGTCAATGTAATAAAAGTTCTCATTTTCAATGAAGACATTTTACATTTATACTCTGTAACATAATAAAATGTGTTGCACTACCAAAGTACATTAGAAGTGTAACAAATATTATATTTATGTTCATGTTTCATTGTGTTCTTAGTAATTTTATTTGAAGTGTATATATTTTTAATCGTAGGTTTCATTTGAATATACATATTGTAGTCTTTTTTTTAGAATATCATTATGTATATTTTTATTGATAGATTAATAAAAATTGTTTTATAGAATACTTTTGTTTAAGGGCTTCGTGTCATGTTTAATAGATGGCGGGATTTTCAAAACCACATTATGAGCCACTTCCTGGTTCTATACAGGCTTTTCACTTTCTAAACAAAAATTTTGATTTTCGTTAAAAAAAAAACATTTTATACTGGCTATAAACTATTATAACTGTCGCCTAATTAAAATCAGAGGCGCCAGAAAAATCCAAGTCCATTTTCATTCATCCAGGCAACTTTATCTCACCTTTTTGAAAATAATTGGTTGAAATCGATAAAATATGTATTACCGTGCACTCTCTGTCATTCCTTCAAAGTATTCACTAAATAATATAGGAATAAAGTTCTTTGGGGTGGAAAACTTAGTGGAGAATTTTAAAATGTGTAGTTCCGTGAATTTTGAGATGCTTTTTCCAAATTTCAAAGTTGCCAATTTGTATCCGCGGAAGACCGCCATTTTGGTTAAATGGCGCAAACTCTTTTTCTGTACATGTAATGGAAAATGTAATTATATAACAAACCAAACTCAATTAAATTTCATACCGAGTTAGTACTCTACTAGTAATTTTTTTGTTTGATAGTTACACTAGCGCTGAAAGAATAGCCACTAGCAAACATTTATGAGTCAGAAACTGGTCTGGATTTCTGGAATTTTGGAGTTGATGGAGTGTGACTCAGGAAATCACAGCACTTATGCCCCTTTAGGCACTTCCTGAGTTCTCCCTGAGGTAGCCACCCGAGCTATGACTCCCACCACCAAATTCTTTCAAAAAAAGTTGGTGTTGGTAATAAAACAGTGAAGGAGCTCCCCTTGGTCACACAAGGGACAGCTCTCTCACTATGCCCATGGAAGTCCAGCACTCTCCTAATATGGAATGTATAAGAGAGCTGAAGAGTCACAGAGTAGTTGCTCGACTCCTCTTCCTGTTTGTGCAAGTGCTTTGGTAGCCGACAGTGTCTTGTCAGGATTCCTGATACAAGGCCTATGTTTTTCTTCAGGGCTTAATCAATGATGTTATTACTGTCACATAAGGTGGTAAGTTACGAACATTGGCAGTTCTATCTATATACATATGTAACAAATGTACCAAAACAAAAACTATTTACAGGACAACATACTTTAAAAATTACTATAGTAATGAAGGTTTCAGATTCCCTCAAAACTTTCATTGCTATAGTAATTTTTAAAGTGTGTTGTCCTGTAAATAGTTTTAGTTTTTATGTTGGTACATTTGTTACATATGTATATAGATAGAACCGCCAATGTTCGTAACTTACCACCTTATGTGACAGTAATAACAACATTGATTAAGCCCCTGAAGAAGGAGAAATAAATCTCCGACCACATCACCACTTTGACTTCACGACAATCACAAATTTGACTTCTTAACCGTTCAAATTTTTGTAATGTCTCAAGCACCGCCCGTGTAAGTGATTTGCCAGTACACTCAGTTAGTCTTGTTTGCTAATAACAGTGGACATGTCGACTTAAGAAGGTCCAGCACATCTACTATAATATTCACAATGGACTGTTTTTTTAAATATGTCGTTTCATCAATTCACAACCGTAGCCGCGCATTTTTTAATACACATAAAAGTGTATCTACTCCACTGCTCTGGGTGAACTAAATTGCAAGTAGGCGATGTGTGATCTGCTGTACACGTTTGGAACGCATCGGTAACCACTGCCGACGGCCGGTTCTGTCTAGCCGATCGGTGGCCGGGCTCCATTCATAATTCACGTCATGTGAAGTCCCAGCCGTTTTGAGTATCTCAATGTTGCTGTTCACAATTCGACGGCCCCACTCGGTGCTATAATTCCCGTTCCTGCTGAATCGTTGGTTCAGGACCGACTCGTTTCGGCGTTTCAGTCAGTTCGCGCGCAGATGGCGCCTCCTATCCATTCTGAAACCGAGTGCTGCAGCGTTTCGAGTCCGCGATCGAAGTTCACTTCGTCGGTGCGCAAGTCGTCGATCCGCAACCCGGGGAGACTCCGTTTTACATCCCTTCTTACGTAAGTGGTAGTAGGTTGCACACATACACGATGGCGGATAAGAAAGTTAACGAATTTTACACTCGTCCGCCGGTCTTGGGAAAATGGGAGAGCTTCCGGCTCTTCGTGTGGAACGCCGAAACCAACCAGTTCCTCGGCAGAACGGGAGCCAGTTGGGGTAAGTTCAGGTTTAAACTTGTATATATTTCGATCATTCCTCTTGATTGGAACTCTTTAAATTGTTTCTTAAGGAACTCTTTAAATTGTTTCTTTCATGTTTCATTAGCTTAACATAAAATACATTCAAATTTGTTTCGTTATTGGTGTTTCTTGTGACCTTTTGGCATTTATAATTATGTCGTTTTTGATATGTGGTTTATTACAGAGATATTTGTTAGCGGTAAGCACATGAACGATTATTTAAATGTATTAATTTATTTCGTGGTAGGTCCATGTTAATTAGTCAAAAATTTGTTGGGTATGGGTGGTTTTTTCAATTATTTGAGGTGTCATGGCGCCGGTAAGACGCGAAAAGTACGGTGAAGGACGACGCCGACGCCCGCGGTCGATGGGTTTCCTATGTTTCTACCCAAATGGATGACCATCGGCTTTTCTGCATAATCCTTTTTTTTTTAACTTTGGTTCGTCAGATCTACGCTAAATCTGCTTGTTCTGAGGCAATTTATTGTACATTAACCCATTAACGCCTGAAATTACATATTTCACATACGCAACTATAGAGTAATGTAACTCTGCGAATTTGTAGAAGAATTTCACAGAAAGTTTTGAAGATTAAAAATAAAAAACGGTTTCCTCTTTGTGACTTTTTTTGGAAAATAGCTGTTATTGACCTCCAAAAATTTTTCAAATGCCCTCTTCTAGTGAAAGAGCGTGTAATTGGACATCAACCTTTAATAATCCATCGTGATCCCCAAGGATTTTTCCGCTTCTGGTTGGATATCGCAACCGATTTCGGTCACAGATTTTGATATTTCGATCGTGCGTGTTCTCATTCTCTTTCTTGACATGTTAGATGCTGAGGCATTACTAGATGATTGCTCATACATTGTAATAATCATTTTGCATAAATACATATGTTAAAAACTAAACTTGGAATATGTCCGTGAAGTTGAAAAGCTGGGACTGAAAAAACTGGGGAAAAAAAACTCGGAGTGAAATTCACCTGTTTTTATAGGGATACGTATAGCCTTAAAAATGCATTTTTCGTGTGCGCGCGACTTTTTGGCGAAAATATTGAAATTGTAGATAATTTTGAAAAAAAAATTTTTTTTTGGGGCAATATTAACGTTTCATAAGGAAAAGAAAACGAGAAAAACTGACTCCCTTCGGACTTGACCGACCGGACCGGAAAATTCCGGTCGCGGTATCGAACCGAAAACGGAAAAATCTTTGGGGATCGCGATAGATTATTGAAGGTTGATGTCCAGTTACACGATCATTCACTAGAAGATGGCAATTAAAAAAATTTTTGGAGGTAGTTTATAGTTATTTTTCAAAAAGAGTCACAAAAAATGAACCGTTTTTTATTTTTTATCTCCAAAATTTTCCAGGAAAAAATGATTGAAATGGGCCTAAAATCATCAAAATCGAGTAGAGCACTCTCAAAAATAGTCGCATATAACAAAAATACCAAAAATAACGCACACTCTCAAAAATAACAAAATAGCAAAGTAACATTACTCTAAAGCTGCGTATGTGAAATATGTCAGGCGTTAATGGGTTGAATACAATATACAAACTCGTTGCAAAATTTTCTGTCGTTTTTTGAAATTTGGATTCGTTCTACTTTTACAGTTGAAGGCTTGTGGAGTTATTTTTGTGCTAACTCGGTAGAAACGGAGAGACCGGCACCAAAAACCGTTGATGACCATCTTGGCATGCTGGTCTTCACAAATTGTGGAAACTTCTTCCAAGTTATGTCACATTTGTCGATTTTTTTTTTCAACGTTTCGCTGTTAAAACTGTCACAGTCTTCGGAATGACTTCTTAGTCGTCCTTCAAGACGCAAACCGGAAGAGGTTTCTATAGATATTTGAATAGTTGAATTAAGAAAAATATTCTGACAAAAAAAAAACTAAAGATATTTATCGTTTGAATGTAAACCGACGTTCGCTTATTTTTTTTTAAATTTCCATTACTTAGAACCAACTTTTTGGAACTAGTAAAAAATATCTATTAAAAAAATACATTCTTAAACGGTGTATGTATCTGGTTGTGTGAAAGAACTACGATTTAAGCTTTAAGTAATGAGCTTTAACTAATAAGCTTTGGGTATCTTACGATGTGGAATAGGATACAATGTAAAAATAGTGACCGAAACCGGTAGCAAGTCAGAAATAAAGGATTTGTGAGAAAAAGGCCCCTCTTTTTATTTCTTTCCAATTGAAAAAAATAACTCACATTTTGCCATACTACAAAGTAAAAATAGGTATAAAGTATCAAACCGATATCAGTTTTTTTTGCTATAAGTTGGTACTGAACTAAAGAACTACTGTTTCAAAGATTTTTTGAAGCAGTAGTTTCAAAGTAGCAGAAAAATTCTCTATACTTTATTCTTATATACTTTATACTCAATTACCGGACACCCTGTATATGCAATCAGAAACTTATGTTTGTATTGGTAACTATATGTATTTTTAAAATCCTATTACGTACAAGAATAATAAATCTAACCTCTAAAATAGCACCGGTATGCACCTATTATATTTTAATCATGATTATAATAAATAAAATGAGAAAATTAATAAGGCATGAAATGAAAAATATGATTATTGTACATAGAGAAACAGCATATCCCTTGATTTCACAGTCGCATTCGTAAAAATATATTAATAGTTCTTTTATTTAAATCATTTTGAACAATTATATTCATTGATAAGTAATTTAAACTTGTTTTAAATTAGATTTTTTTGAAATATTAGATTTGGAAGAATGGATAACTTAAAATAATGTACGAAATCTGTGTGCTACAAGCATATTCGTGTTTTGAGTGTAGTCAAATAATTATTCTGTCCAATATATTTTACAAATAATTTGCTGATAACAAATTTCTTATAAAGTTTATATGCAATAATAATAAATAACCAGTAGACGTCAGAAACCGAATTCTAAAAATAAATTAATTAATGATTGTGGATTTCAATACAAATAACCATCATGACTGCGACCACTGCTGGAACATTCGCTGAAACACTAATCTATAACAACAATGAAGCGTAATAATAAACTATTACCAACGACTGTTAGTTACTGACAATTACAATCAATTAATTTATCTTTTGATTCAGAGCGTTCGTTAATGACAGATTTATCTTCTGGACTGGACACCAAGCGATTACCGTAGTTTGAAGAACAATTCTAGTTCTATATCCATTGGTAATGTTAACGTCCTTGATTTATGTATTGACATAAATGATGGGTGTGGAGGACAGGATAAAGTAAACAAGTTTATATTTTTTTTAAATACCGACGTTTCGACGTTTTATTGATGCCTTCTTCAAGGCAATTGAAATCAAACAACAAGGTACAGTATACAGCTATCAATTAAACAGTATATACCTAGCTATCTAATAATTATTTGTGCATGTATGTACCCGAGACAATATGTACCTCGATCATAAATAATTATCAAAAAGCGTATTATGCAAGTTGTTTGATTTAAATAGCCTTGAAAAAGACGTCAATAAAAAGTCGAAATGTCGGCATTTAAAAAAATATATATAAACCTGCTTTATGCTGTCTTTTCTTGTCCACCCCAATGATTGTGGACAAAGATCTTTTATCAAACCTTTTATAAAATATAGCGATCTGTTGGTTTATCTTTGTTGGGATTTATATAGCGATTTATATAGCGATCTGTTGGTTTATTTGATATATGTCATTGATCTGTCATATATTTTATAAAATATATTTGATAAAAGATCTTTGTCAAAGAACTATTGTCAGTCAATTTCATTGTAAATGAAAAAAAACCGACGTTTTCCACGAAACACCGAACTACTACACTTTTCTCGACGCGCGTTTGGCATCTTCAGGAGAAGATTAAAACTTTGTTTCTACGCCGAAGGTTCCAATACCCACTCCAGGATCATTGTAAATGGTTAAGTCAAAATTGGCCAAGGAAATTTTTTTTGCGAATATGTCATCGAGTACTATTACTTAACTAGAGTTTAAGACATTTTTATAACGTATTGTTCTTACTTAAAGAGAAAAATTAAAATTTAATAAAAATGTTAAATTTTTAGTGTCAATAGAAAATTATTATCTCGATATAAACGAAATCATGAAAAATTAAAAGCTCTCTGAATTTATTTAATCCATAATTTACATTTAAATCTGGAACTGAAATATGTTAATATTCTTTTTACCTCAATATGTATACTGGATGACCCAAGAGGGAATTGCAACCCAAAAAGGGGTTACAGACCAGGTTGTGACTGGTCACGTGACAAAAAATGTACATAAAAGTACATTTACTGAATCAAAATACAGTACAAAAATACAGTACTGAATCAAAATTGTTGTGTCACTCAAGATTTTTTTTGTTATATTGAACTAAATAACACGCTATTCCAATAAACTATAATATTTTAAAACAAAGTAGCAAAAAAATAGGTAAAATTCATTTTAAAGGTTTTGGTTATTATCATTGCCCAACTTTGACTATTTACCCTCGATAAACAAATGTATTAAACATTCTTGGAATCTACAACTACCCTCAAAAGCTAGCGCATCTAATGCAGATTCCAAAATAGTACCTAATAAAAGTAATCGGTAGATTTAATTGTTAAAAAACAATGTGTTTTGCTTCTATATACGCTTCTATATATCTATGTAGTTATATTCTATAACTTCCCTATGTGTAAATCTTGATGTAAATTGTTTATTTTTACTGTTTCTTGTACGAAAACAGTGAGAGTATATTAAAAATTAAATGATTAACTGCTTCAGATAAAAACTGCTTAAAAACTTTGAATATTACTAACCCTTTACAACAATAGCTGTAGCGGAGGTAGTATGCAAAAGGGGGCAGGCAGCTGTGCTCGCGAATATTAGAACGATAAATCGATCTCCTTCCTTGGTCAGTACGTCTTACCAGTCCATTTTGAAAAAAAAAATGGAAATATTTAAACGATGTGTTGCTGTGCATTAGACTAATCAAAGAAATTGAACTAAATGACTTCCTCAATCACTAGACCTTATTATATTACACTTATCTCAGTGGGACTACTTAAAAAAAAATCTAGATGTTTATCTGACCAAACTTGAAAACTGAAATATCTGAAGATCCGAGGCGATTTGGGCAGCCTTCAAGAGAAAATGGCCATTTTGATCATTTAATGGATGAAATTTTAGTTTTACGTTCTCAATTTTATCTAACGTAATGTTTGTTGATTTTTCTGATTCTTACTTATAAGGAACACATGCAAATCGAAAATTCAGATTTAAATGAAACTTCGGTTTATAGACTGATCTAATATAAGAATAGTGGTAATTTTTGGCGGCCCAATCGTCCATTTTCGATGTTTTTGTTAGTGAAACTTTTGTGAAACCAGTGGTGGAGATTTTAACCATGTATTCCAACTATGTATTTAAACAACTCTAATACCAAAAAAAAAAATTATGCTAATTAAAACAAACAATCGTATATAATTAGAGCGCCAATTTATGTAATAACTACATAGTATATTCCACCTTCTACATCTAGTTTGTCACTGATGTAATACCTTCACAATGTATTTCACATTATAGCCCAATTTTTTTTATTTATATGTATTGTATAGAAACAGTAAATTCATTCGGCCAGAACAACATTTTTACCATGTAAATTGTGCGAAACAAAATCCCCATGATATCATACAGAATCATGTATTTTTCCAGATACAGTGCAGCAACAGTAGCTTTTCCCTTGGCCGCAGTAGACGAAACCCGAAAATTGTGCTCGTTTCTTTTGTAGTTGCTGCCATGAATGCTTCGAGAAGTACAGTCTGTTTTTCTTTGTTTATGGGCATATATCGCTAGGGTGTGGTCGTACTATGTTCGTTGGCCGCAGTTCGCGGGCAAAGATACACTGGCTGTACTCCACATATTTAATTCATTTCGTACTTTATTTATACACTGTATGAATAAAATATACATTGAAATATTCTTCTCATCAACAAAGCTTTCGACAATATGTTGCGTAATTCTACAGTGGAAACGTCGGAAACAGTGACACGTCACAAACTCTTCAAACGGCCGTTTTAAAATCATGACGACGTGGAAAAGCCAGTTGTTCACAGCTCCGTGGGATGGGTAGATATTGATCGACATTACCGTACACAACTCCACAGCATATTTATCCGGCAGCCAGCTAAAAGTGACCTAAATACGAATTGCATTGACTTGTATCAGAGAAAGATAAACGTCTCCAGTCTCAGCCCGCATTGTCTGTTTCTCCAGGTCAATGGGAATCCGCTCAAAATTGCTATAGCTGATTTTCAATGCAGTTGCGTATACAGCGTGTACCAATTTGATGCGGAACCTCGCAGTAACATTTGGCTGGACCATGTACCAACGATTATTTTTTTATGTACAGGGTGTTTAATGATGTATAATATATAAAAATGTTTTGGGAGAACTGCAAATAATATGGGACTGAAAAGGACCCCGCACAATTGCACAATTGTTATGGGAAGTGCCCTCGATGAAATTGAATGATTTTTTTATAATTTGCCCATCTGATCAAAAGTCTCCATGAGGTTCAAAGGGTTCAAATGAATTGAGTTTCTGATATGGCACTAAAATGTATTTTCTCTGTCACTATTGTAGTCCAATCAATAGGTAGAAGAGCATCCCAAAAAATCCTAACAGGAAACAAAAAATATGGTGATATAGGAAAACAAATTCTAAGAAAGCTTTTTTTTTAATCGTAAACGGCAAAGTTACCTAAAAAATTCATAAAAGTAAAAAAAAAACAGTTTTTCGCTAATAAAAAAATACTTGAACTCTGATCGGAAAAAGTTAAATTAGAAGTTGTAGGTATTAAAAAAAACCTATCGAATCGTATTTTTGAATATATCGATTGCTATATTACTTTTCGAGGTATATCGAAAAAAACGTCAAAAATCGCCTTTTTTTGTTTTTGTTATATCTCTTGCAAATTAAGGTTTTGACATTTGTTACTTACTGTAAATATAGCCCTCGGCGCGACCGAAAAAAGTGTATTTTTTTAAATTTAAAAATATTAAAAATTTTTCGAAAAAAAAAACTCATCTCAAAAATCGGCTCTTCTATCTCGATGAAGAGTCGTAGAGAAACGAATATGGGCTCATTATTTTCTTTAAGAGTTGTACTTTTATGGCAAGAAACAGTGATGCAGTGAGTAGCTTTTTCGATTTTCATTTCTCGATAATGTCTTTTATAGGAATCGATGGCTTGAATTTTTTGCGCACATTTAAAAAAAAACTGCTCTACGACCTTCTGGAGCCGAGATAAATTTTTTTTAATTCCACAGGACGCTATTTAAGTGCTAAAGGCCGTCGTAAATGTCATATTTCGATTTGTCTCGTCGAGCGACCCCAGATTAAGTACAAAAGGATTTTTGTAGGTGGTATAAAAGTCGAGAGAATAAAGATTTTGAGCAGGGATGACAACAGAATCGGTTCTTCAAAAGCGGTACGGTTCCGCTTCCAGAACCGCTTCCACTTTGTCACAAAAGGAACCGCTTCCAAGAGCGGTTCCGGGGTTTTATTTTGGAAGCGGTTCTGGAATCAGGACCGGTTAACATTTTTGTGCGGTATTGGAAGCGTTCCCGTTTTTAAAAAAGATGGAACCGGTCCAAAAAAAATATTTTACCGGTTCTCGTTTGGAACCGGTTCTGGAAGCGGTTCTTAGATAGGAACCGGTTCTTTGTGCAATTTATAATACAGAATTTTAAGAAGAGGCGATATTATTAGACTAACGGCTATATCGGCAGAATCAGGGATCAGGGATCGCAAAATGAGGTTTTAAAAAAAATTACAGAAAGTTCTTAATGGAGTACACTGGTTAAACTTAATTACGGCTTCAAAATCTGCACATACACGTCGTTATTGTTGGTCGAAACGCAGTACCCGGCGATATTAAAGAACTCCTTTTTTAAGGTTGAACATGCTTTTTATGAAGGAATAAACGAATCATTTTGATCGCCAGTCAAAATTTGGTTAGATTTTGAGAAGATTGCAGCGTTTAGGGGTGAGACGTAAATTACGTCATGAATAGTCAGTTTTCCCTTCCTTACAGATCACAATCGTACCGAAAGTGTGTGCATCCCTCTAGGTTGGTTGTGTAACGTTTTGGATTGTTGTGATCCTAAAATAATTATTGTTTATTTTTGTTAGTATTTTTGATTATGTTAATATTTTTATTTCCATATTCCACGTTCGATATTGAACATAAAAGTGATAATTAATAAAAATTATAATCAACTAAATGACTTTTAGTTTGCTTCATCTGATCAACGGAAGCCCGAATTGTAACGTTAAATATTTCGGAGTAGAAAAAACCACTCTGAAGCTCCTTAATTTAATTGTTTTTTTGTGCCAAAAATGTGACCATACTTGGCCCAGATAATATATTCGATATTTTCTCCTATTTCTTGTAAGTACAGTAAAACTCGAACATAACCCTTCCCGAATATAGCGTTCTCCCGGGTATATCGCTTTTTGATATAATATCCTATTACGTGAGGGGGGAGGGAGGTTAAAAAGTGTTCTACAGTACATAGTGTAACGTAATTTACGGACAGCCCCTAATGGTTAAACCAATAAGAAGAAAAAATACCCCAGGAACCGGTATTCGTACCGCCGCTCGCGCCGTGCTCGAATTGATGCACAATAAAAAATGCAGAAGCGGCTAAAATGAGCCACAGTATTTTTTTTATTGAAAATATAAGTCTTCAACTTCAATTTCTGTAAGAATGGGCGCTGTAGCACTTAAATAGCGTCCCGTGGAACTTTTGAAAAAAAAAATATCACGGCTCCAGAAGGTCGTAGAGCATCGTTGTTTTTTTTTTTAAATTGCGTAAAAATACAAGCAATCGATTCTTGTAAAAGACATTATCGAGAAATGAAAATCGAAAAAGATATTAAAGAAAAAACACGACCAAAAAATGTTTACTCTTTTCAATCATTTCAGTCATTTTTGGACCCTTAAAATAAATAAAATCGTTATACTGTTTTTTACCATAAAAGTACAACTCTTAAGGAAAAAAATGAGCCCCGATTCGTTTCTCTACGACTCTTCATCGAGATAGAAGAGCCGATTTTCGAAATGATTTTTTTTTTTCGAAAAATCGATATAACTCGAAAAAATTTTAATATCTTTAAACTTTAAAAAAACAAACTTTTTTTCGGTCGCCGAAGGCTATATTTACAGTGAGTAACAAGTGTCAAAACCTTAATTTGCAAGAGAGATAACAAAAACAAAAAAAGGCGATATTTGACGGTTTTCATATATAAATTTAATGGTAGGGAAACGGTTACTTAATTTATCAAGAAAATTATGTAAACTAATTGCTTTTGTATCAAATACCGCGAATATATCGTCCATATACCTAAACCAGACTCTAGGGAAATACTCGACTTTTAGACTCGACTTACTATTTTTTGCTTCTGTCTCAAATTTACTCATGAAAAAATTTGCAATGAAAGGATTGACAAGGAGTTACCCATTGCCGTCATGTTGTTGAAAGTATTCACCATTATACTGAAAACAATTTTGATTCATATAAATACTAGTAAGCCTAATGGATTCCTTAATAATTTTATCATCTAAAGCATTTAATTCTAGTAATTCCCTGAGGTAGTCCAAAGTTTGCGGGATTGGGACACTTGGAAACAATGAGCATACATCAAACGAGACCAAAATTTCACCTTCTTGTAACTGAATACTTTTGATATTGTTAATGAACTCATTACAATTTTTAATTGAAAAACTGGTTTGTGCAATAGGCAAATTTTCGAATTCGTTCGTTAACCATTTTGACAAAGTATAAGTTGGGGATCTTATCGCCGAGACAATTGATATTACAGACTTTCCTGTTCTATGTATTTTTGGTAAACAATATAATCTCGGTATTACCTACTATATTTGACAATTGTAATTTTTTCCTCAGTGTGAACATAGTGTTTTAGGAGAGTATGTAAACATAGTGCTTTTAGAGATGTATGAACAAAATAATATACTTCCACGCCACTACGTGGATGTGAAAGGTAATTATTAGACTTTAGAGTATTTTGGTACCGTCATAGTCTGAGAAAATAATCCCAGAGAAAATTTATTTGACTTCCGCGGAGCTTACGGAACTGTGAATATAAATTTAAGTGGAAAATATATTAAGCTTGTTACAACACCATAGAGTCTAGACTCTGCCGGCACACGTTTTAACTTTCCGGTAACTTCCATTTCGTCCCGGAATAAATGGATTATGCATAAAGGTTGCGCGCATCTCAGTCTCCTGAAATCTCAGTTAGAATTTTAGGTCAACGTTTCATTGATTTTCTTCTCCTTACTTTATTTTCCACTGTTGGCTAGAAGCCACATATATTACGAGGCAGTTCACCGCTGATATCGATCTAACTTCTACATATATGGCAAACTATATGGTCCTATATTTCTATGGGCAACACTATTGTTTCTACAGGAAAACTAACTAGAATAAATTCACTGTTCGTTTAGCCATACTTTACTCGTATATGTTTTTTAGAAACAGTTCTACCAAGATCTGAATGACAATTTATTTGCATTTCCGACTATACTGAGCGTCGAAATAGATTTGATATTGGCTGTAGAAAAAAATCATATTTCTTAACCATTTTTTCCCAATATGGCTGAATCTATCAAATACATACGTCTGAATTTCCAAAGCCTACTTTGAGGTTAAATTTTGTTCAATACCTGTTAGATTCCAGAACCCAAGAAATAAACCAGGTTCTTATGCATTATTTATATAAAAACTATATTTGACATATATATTATTTACAAGATATTACTTATAGAATGAATACGTTCTTTAAATATGAAGAAGGAATAAAGTTGCACTTAAACAAGCTTTTGAAACTTAAATAAGCTGTCTTAGTTGATAGGAGGAGATACGGTTCACACAATCAAAATATTTTGTTTTGAAATAACAATGCCTTCAATGCAGTTTGTATTTATTTTCGAAATTTTGCCGGATGCGCCGATGTTGGGGTTCTAGCAATAATTATTATTTAGGGTGGATTCATCAAAATCATTCATTAAAAATATTAGTTGTAGAAAAGACTGATTTTTTGGAAATTTAGACTTAAACTAATAGGCCTGTGGCGAACTTGATGAAAATAGTTTCAAGATGGCTGCACTTCTGATTATACCGAAAGTCAGCATCACTTTCCTTATTTTAAATGGAATGGTACCTTTTTATTGCATATTTCGATCCTACGCGTTATTCTGGGTATATTTTCATCAGACCTATCCATTACCGATTTTGAGTTATTTCCGGTTTTTTGAAATTTTGTTCATTAGCGCCATAACCTTTGAAACTATCTGTAGTGGTCATTTTAAAAAATTAAGTATCGGTATTAGCATTGTGTTTAGTAGAGCCCTAAAGCTGTGCAGCAATGCTTTTGTTATTTCTCAATTATGTACAGGATGTCTAAAATAGAACTACTATTTAGCCCAATTTCAAATCGTCCAAATTGTTCTATGTGTCGCTTATATTTCGACCACTCGTTTTATAAACACCTTGTATAACCAAAATAATTCATAGATTTCAATAATTATTTTGCTTAAATTATTTGGCGTTAACATCACTGGAAATTGATAAAGACGAATGACGCTTACAAACTATGAGAGTGGAAATCCAATTTATCCGGAATTTCATCATTAACCTTTCATCGTCTCAGTAATAATGAAGCGTGTTAATTAAATTTCCATCAGTGTCGACGACAACGATAAGGGTGCCCTAATAATTACTAACGAGATAGCTTTGAAACATAAAAAACGGTGTTTGTCTAATATCTACTTTATAAATAGACATCTGTTTATGTCAAGTAGAGCACGCAATGTTTCAGAATATTTCTTATTTATTACTATTGATCTTATAAACTGGATTAACATTTATATGTATCATAATTACGGTGAAAGTCTATATCACATTATCTGTAATAAATATTATTAATAAAATTGTCATTCTTACTACTATGTCCCTTTCCAATTTACTACTACCCCTTTAATTACGACCTAGATTATAAAAGTCACATGGATCATAAGAGTCATATTGCTTATAAAGGTCATATAGGTAGGTCACAAAGGTCACATTAGGCATAAAGTCCATATGGGTGATAGAGGTTAATCAAATGATAGTGGTCACACTGGTCGCAAAGGCCATACATGTCATAAAGGACATTAAGATATATCCAAATCCTTCACTTTTAACAACATAATCTAACGTTTTTAGAGATGCAGTCTAATTAATTATTATGGAAACATTAGATAAGGTACTCGTGATTCCTTTGGCGGCGTTTTTTTAAGTTACTCTACTATAATTTCTCTATTGCCTACTATTTTTTTTAAGCTATGGTACAATTTGATTTTGAATGTATTTTTTTTATTGAAAGTTCGTTTGTTGATAATATTATTCTCGTTAATTTTTCTTTGATACTGGATGTAGTAAAAATGTCTCTCTCAAAAATTCGTATAATCCTGTAGCATATACTAGGAATCGTAACATATTGAATTTAAATTGTAAATTCATATTTCCTTAACGTTTTCGTTTTTAGTTCACAGTAGAAGATACGATTTGTGAATACACCCGGTATAAAACAAAAGTTAACCTTTTATCAAATATTAACGACAATAACATTTTCAAATATAACATCAAGATTTTATAATTTAATAAAAATAATTCAAATTGAACCTACAGTTCCGAACATATAGTTCGGAAAATAGTACCATAAAATTTGTAATAAATTTTATGGTACTTTTAAACATTAAACATTACTTTTTTTAATTTAAAAATACTCCACAACGTGGATATGGAAACAATAAATGCGTTTACCATCTAACACTGTTTTTATTTCAGCGAAAATATTGCTGTTTTATCTGCTCTTCTATGCAGTTCTGATTGGCTTCTTCTCTGCTATGTTGGCTGTGTTTTATCAGACTTTAGATATGAAAAAACCCAAGTGGCAATTAAGCAAATCGCTGATTGGAGATAATCCAGGTACGTAGTAATAAGATGTTAATTTATTCTTAAAAAATTAAATTTAAATAAAAAGTAATTTAGTGCTTGCAATTTAATTATTTTTTAATTGTGGTGTTTTATTAATTAATATATAATTTAATTATTTAGTTTAATAATATCCATGTCCTAATATAGATTCTTAAGATATTTTTTACTTTAAATATTAGTAAATTATAGTACTGATCAGTATGGAAACAGTGAAGGGTCTTTTATTAAAATGCTTAATCATATTGCAGGATCTGTATTGAAATACTTAAATTAGAATATACAGGGGGTTTTTTAAGTTGAAGTTTTGTTTTTAACATGACATAGGACTTAAGAAAGTAAGCAAATTTTTCAAAAAACATTTCCCGAAATCTCAAAAATAAAGGACATAATGGCCATTTAAAATTAATATCAAAAATCAAAAATGTCGCTGTGCAAAAATTTTATTTAAATATAATACGAAAAAAAAAGAGCTAATACTCTAACAGAAAATGTAGAAATTAGTAATCCCAGTAAAGCGTACAAATCGTCAATAGAAGTGTTTTGTTTTTATTTTTTTTTAGGTTTTGAAGGGTGGGGGTTATGGAGCTTTGTGCCCATTGAGACTTTTATTCTACATGAGGGTCAGAAGGTCAGAGGTTGACGTGCCATTGGTTGCCTAGGTGGTAATTCAATAACACAACCACACACAAAAAAATCGGGTTCGGCGGTCAGACCATGTTAATTATGTGTTTTTGGGGTCGCTGAATCCGAATCTGGAGTCAGAATAACCCCATCGGGCTAGGGTTTCCCATCACCTCAAAAAAAAAACATTTTTGAGCTATACACCGATAAACCCTTCACATCAAACCCCTTAACCCCCTTGAAACCGTAACAGAATAACCCCATGATACCTCGAAACCATAACTCCATAATCATATAACCTCATAACACCATAACCCCATTGCCCACAAATCAAACGAAAACAGTTCATCTCAGCCCAATTTGTATTAATGCAAATTTTCACGAACATTCAGGATACGTTCGAACAGTGAAATGAAACGTAATAACCCCATAAGCCAATAACCCCCTAACCCCGTAACACCATAACTCCAAAACCCTATAACCCCATATCAAACGACACCTGTTCATTTCTGGCATTCTGTATTAATACATTTTGTCACGCATATTTAGAATAGTTTTGACCAGCGGGATCTTAGTTATAAACCCATAACACCATTAAACAATGATAGAACCGTCGGCATTAGCGTTACTCGATGTACACCGCGGGAAGGTTGAATGACGAATGAAAAAACGAATGACTAGAATAAAAAACAAATGACTAGAATAAAAAACGAATGACTACAATGCATAAATACAAGTATAAAATATATCCTTATTAAAATATCTGGGTAAAAAATGTAAAAATTGAATATAAAATATATCACTCTTTTTTTGCTATTGTAGCGGGTTCTTTTTTCATCAAAAGATCTATGTAATGCTTCTCGCTTTCGATCACTGTTTGGTTATTACCTTATTGTTATTACCTATATTGTTATTACCTATACTGTTATTACTTTTCATTTCACTGTTCGAACGTATCCTGAGTGTCCGTGAAAATTGCATTAATACAAATTTCCTGAGATTATTAATTAGTTAATTATTAGAGCATTAATACAAGATGCCTGTTTTTGTTTGATTTGGGGGCAATGGGGTTATGGGGTTATATGATTATGGAGTTATGGTTTCAAGGGGTTAAGGGGGTTGATGTGAAGGGTTTATCGGTATATAGCTCAAAAATGTTTTTTTTGAGGTTATGGGAAACCCTAGCCCGATGGAGTTATTCTGACCCTATATTCAAATTCAGCGACCCCAAAAACGTGTAGTAAACATGGCCTGACCCCCGAATCCGACATTTTTTTTGTGTGGCTGTGTAATCAGGAAAATCCATAGGATGGGTCGTGGTGGGGGTGGAGAGACGTAGGAGGGGGAGGGGTTAGATGGTCAGTGGTTGAAGGGTCAAAGGGGTGGTTGTTTGGGGTAACCGTTGGGTGGACTACAAGGATAAATTGTTTTACATTCAGAAATCAGTTATATCCCCGCTAGCCCCTCGAGGTAGTTTTTGGAGGTGAAGGAGGGGTTATATGGCCTTGTGCCCATTGAGACCTTTGATCTACTGTTGAGAACTATTAACCTGCAAAATTTCAAGAAAATTAGTCGAAGGCCATTTTCAATAAGAAAAGTGCGGGTTGTTTTCGAACAATTTCTTTAGGCAGGCCCGTACTCACAAATTAAAAGACTTGAAAAGATTTGAATTAAGATTTTGCATGTCCATTATCCTTGAGATTTCGAAAAAATGTTATCTGAAAAATGTGCTTAGTTTTTTGAGTTCTAAGTCGTGTTAAAAGGAAAACTTCAACTCAAAAAAACACCCTGTAAATAAAAGTTTATATACACGTATATAATGTTAATTGTAAGAATAATCTGATCCAAGTTTTTCAGCATTGACTAGAGTCAGTTATTGAAAAACTCATTAGAAATAATTTGGCTCATTAAAAATCAGAACGTCCCAGTAATTTTCTTATTTGTTGTGCAGAAAATGAAAATAAAAAATGCAGTGTAAGAAATGTAATTCTCTAACTGTTCACGTCTTTTTCAGGCTTAGGATTTAGACCTATGCCCCCAGAAAGCAACGTAGAGAGTACTCTAATTTGGTACAAAAGTAGTGATAAGGGAAATGTACATTACTGGAAAAACGAATTAACAGAATTTGTAAAATGTAAGTATAAAAAGGTTTTGCTATACTCTGATTATGTTTAAAAATTTAGATGAATGTCATAAGTGAACATTAATAAACTCTCCTAAATCCCCATAACATAAAAAAAGTAACGTTCATATTCATATGATATGTTAAAAATGTTATTGGTAATTTTCATACTGATAACAAGAGGCAATAATCGAAAATTATGTCAACTCTTTGCTATCCCTTACTGTCAAGGTCAAAACCTATTTAATGAAATTATGTTGAACTTCCAGTGTCGCCAATAGAACCTGGTTGTTTGGCTCGAATGTGAAAACCGTGACGTCATAACTTTGGAGAGATATGTATTTCTCAAATTTCAAATAAAATTTAAAGTTTCCAGTCGTTTTCGGAAGGCGACGCAGGCAATAAAATGTTGGTGAGGTTTGTGATATGTTTTTTTCTGGGACGAATATTACGGAGGAATTACTTAGATTAGGGACCGATCAACCACCAACGTTTCATTGCCTATATCGCCTTCCGAAAACGACTGGACTATACATACCCTGCGGACAAGATATTTTCATCCATTAGAGCACAAAAAATCATTAAACAAAAAACATATTAATTAAATATTGTCATAAAAAAAACTATATTATTTCAGCTTACGACAAAGAAAATAATCCCCATGAGAAAAATGTCGAAGAATGCACGAATTATCAGCCACCATCAGAAGGTAAGGTATGCAACGTTAAAATGACGAAGAATATCTGGCATCCGTGCCTGGCGGAGTCTAGTTTCGGATTCGAAGACGAAAAAGGAGGTCCGTGCATTTTCTTGAAGTTAAATAAGGTAGGTTAAGTTCTTGAGGTTAAGGACTTCAAGTTAAGTAAGGCTGCATATTAATGTCGATAAGCTCTATTTAACTAAAATATTTTGAGATAATGGACTTCCGCTTATACCGGAAGTAAAGGGTTTTCCAATAAGGGCGGGTCGATGTTGGAATGGAATAAAACAAGCTGTGTGTGAGGTATTAGTGAAATTCCTTTTTTATTTCAAACACCCATGTATGCCATTATGTATGGAATATGACATCGTTCAAATATCCGCCGCGGCTTCTCAAGGTGACATGGATGCGACAGGTCCAATTTTCAATGACTTTGCGGCATAGATCCGGCCTAATTTGAGCGATGAACCCCACAAGAAAAACTTACGAAGCTATGCACGTGAGGCCATGGAACATTCTATGTCTTTGGACCCATGACGTCATACGTCACATACATGATGCTCGATAGAGTTTTTCCCTACCCCAGATTTTGCCCCTTCAGGTTAGGCAAACCATCAAGACCCATGACGTCATGCGTCACATACATAATGCTCGATAGAGTTTTTCCCTACCCCAGATTTTGCCCCTTCAGGTTAGGCAAACCATATTTACCAAGCGTGACGTGACGCAAAACCATGTCGCAGATCGCAATATTTTCCAGGTGCAATCCCATAATAAAGACATAGAATGTCAAAAGTCTAGCGGAGTTAAATACCACGATCTTGGTGGCCAATTCACGTCACCTCCGCGAGAGATAACCATACCCGCAGATCGTTCATGCAGAATGTCCATCGTGGCGTTCGCTGTGTAGCACGCAGCGCCGTCCTGCTAAAACCACATGTCGCCCACGTCCATATCGTTCAATTTGGGCCAAAAGAAATTGGTTATCATTGATCTATACAGGTCGCCGTTGACAGTGATGGCCTCACCAACGTCGTTTTTCAAAAAGTACGGACCAATGACGCCGCCGGTCCAAAATCCGCACCAAATAGTAACTCTTTGTGGATGCAGTGCCACTGGGTGAACCTCGTGTAGGTTGGCGTCGTCCCATATACGGCAATTTTGCTTGATAACATAGCCATTCATTTAAAAATGCACCTCGTCATTAAAGATGATTTTTCAACAAACATTGGGGTCCTCTTCCTAACGCTCCGAATCCCAGTCAAAGAACAACCCGCGTTGTTTATGGTCAGTAACTAAGTTGAAATCTGCGAAAGGCCGAGTTCTTGTGTACGGCGAGGAATTGACTGCCTCGGGTTCTCCTGCACACTTACACGGACAGCGGCGATGTTCTCAGCCGATATGGCGTTCCTTTGACGTACTGGTGTTGGCAGATTGTTTACCGAATTTGGCCACCAAACGTTGGAGAGTCGACAAACGCGCGCCACGTTTTCACTAACGAACACTCATTTTTATAATAACTTGTAACTTGCCATGGTGATTTGGCAGCAGTGACTGAATAATAAACAACATACTTGACAGACGCTGCCAAAACAATATGGCCGCCACAGCCTGTCAACATCGGCCCGTCCCTATTGGAAAACCCTTTATATGTCAACTTGCTTATTATTACAATTACAATTACGTATGGGGTAGGTACAAGCCCTTTGCACTTAAGCCAAATGCTTATTGTGCCCCCACAGGCACTAGCCTGATTTCCATTCCATTGGTCCCGTTTCCTTAAGAAATTTAAGGACAGTTTCTAGTGGAGCGTATGTTACTTCTTTTGGTTTTATTGTTGTAGCCCCAAAGTTCGAATGCCTAATAACTGTCAATTGCCTAATAACTGCCATTGGCATTCGCATAATATGTGGAAGGGGGTTTCTTCCTCCTCTCCACACCTCCTGAAATCGGGATCATTTTTCACCCCAATTGACTTGTGATGAGATGTCGCATGAGTTGATAATGTCTTTGTGAACAGTCCTACTATCCATCTCAGCTGGTTTCTACCCAGTTTTATAAGGTCTATTGACTTTTCCCAGGATGGTTCACCAATGAACATCAGCGATTGTCTCAACCCTGAGACTTTCGCCCAGTGAGAAATATATTTTTCTCTTAATAAGTCCTTTATGGCCCTCCTGGCTGTCCGGTAGGCTAGATCGTAGGTGGGTTCCGGCCCTTAGCGCCTTTGTTTGCGAGAAAGTCCGCTCTTTCGTGCCCTTCGTGGCCTTGGTATCCTCTCACCCACTTGAGAATGATACTGTTGTGTTACGCTAGTTGTAGTAGTATTGATACAGTTTTTAACTGCCTGGGAATGTATTTCTACTGGTCCCAGGGCTTTGAGTGCTGTTTGGCTATCAGAGACAATCCGGATTCTCTTATTTATGTAAGACCTCCTGATAATCACTTGTCCACAAGCGGATATCTCCATCTCGTGGTGGTTACTCCATATCCAGAAATTTCTAACCTGTACACTGCTGTCAGAGCCCCCGCCTCCAACACAATGTGTAGAGGCGGAAGACACAGCTTTGCTTCCATAGCTGCAGTGGGCGTTGTTTGCATGGCCCCTGTTATTCCTAAACAGGCAAGTCTTCGCAGTGTGACTAATTTTGCTATGGCTCCCTTTTTCTGGCTTTGTGCCACCAGATCTGGGATCCATACGTTACCATGTGAATTATTACTTTTTGAGTATATTAAAAATGCCATTTTTAGTTTTAAACCCAATGTCTTACCAATCATACGTTTGCAAGCCCATAGGGCCCCAGTAACTTTGTTGGTAGTCCTTTCCAGGTGAGCCCCCAAACTTTAGTTTAGTGTCTAATACAATTTCTAAGTACTTAACCTGGGTGCTCAGTTAGCGTTCGCTTCCCCACAAGTCCTTTCAGATCTTGAAGGTTTCTTCTTTTTGTGAACTGTTGCATTTGAAAGTTTATCGCTTAGCTTATCTCTTTCGTGCACCATATTTCCACTGTTCTCAAGGCACTTTGCATGAGATCGGATATTACCCCTGCAAACCTCTCCTCCCCTGGCAGCCACTATCCCCTTGGTTACATCGCCATTGGAGCTTCTTATTGTCCTGTCTCTAATCATAATCATAAAACTGGTTCAGTCTGAGATAAACTGTCCAGCTCTTGGAGGTGTTGTCAAATACACCCTCTATATTCAGAAAGATCCCAAAATTATTATATATGGTGCTTATTATAAATGGAATACCCTATATATTACTGAATCTTTGGATTCTATGGCGCATTCTAAAGACATTAAGAATTATAGAACATTTTATTTAGTAGAATTTGCTTTATTTTAGTAAAAGTCAAACTCCCGTTCCTAATTTTTTCATACAGGGTGCTTGCAAAAAAAAGTTTTTAATGAAAAAAAAATATTTTTTCTTATAAATGAAATAAGAACCCTCTATTTTCTAACGGATTTATATTCAGCTCTCACAATGGAGGCAACTTTCTGTTGGATTGCCAATATCGATCGTTTTCATTTTATTTTCAAACAAAATGTTCCCATTGCTACAAATTCGAATTCTGTTAACTGTGATTTTCTCAATTGGCCATACCACCAGAAAATAATACAATTGTTTAGAGCTAGTACTGTTGTAGTACTTTTGAGATGCTTAAACTGATGTCATCTTTCTGACATTTAAATTAGAATACACTTAAGACTGATTAGGGAACTTTCTGTTTCATGCGAAGAAAAAATCGTTCCCTGAAAATATTAAGTTTATTCTTGTTTAGGTGTTAGAAATAGCAATAATGAAATGTTACCTAGACTGTGCTATTAGTAAAGCCGGCAGATCCGGGCGGCGGGCCATAACCATTCGCGTCATACTACTTACTACTTGTATGTGAAAAAACAAAATTCATGAAAACAATAAATTCTTGCAATTTAGAAAGAGATGTGTTAAACTTACCCTGTTATTTACGTTGAGATATGGCCCGTTGAGATGGCCCGCTGCCCGGATCTGCCGGCTTTAGCTATTAGTACTATATTATTACAACTAACTTCTGCATTCTCCTGTATCACATTTATATGCCATACATGTTTTCAATCCTATACGCATGTAAGATACATAGCACCTACATCAGTATGTATATTTTTTTGGTTTATTTTAAAATCTTGTACTGAATGTGCATTCAGCACAGGAAGCTTAGCAACCTTCTGGATTTCTTAAAAATGTACACTTTTCATTTTAGATCTATAACTGGAATCCAGAATATTATAATTCCACATCGCTTCCACAAGATCCTAACGCTATGAGCGAATATTTACGGAAAGATATTGTAGATGCTGAAAGCAGGGGTGAAGTAAGTATTACAAGATGAGTATTATTATAAAAGCTAATTCTACGGAGTGTGCGAGAAACCTATTAGTTTCCCTAGTAGTATGCACACGAGCTCCATCTTGTTGAATATAAAATTCTTGCAATTCGTTGTAATGCAACATTTGTCCAAAAGATGTTAAGATTTCTAAACGGTACCTCTCTGCGTTCAGTGTTCCATTTAAAAAAAAATAGGTCCAACAATCCACCTACACTCACAACTGCGCACTCTCCAATTTTATTGTGGATGTAATGAGGTTTCAATATAAAATTGAGACTTGTCTGTACGCCAAAGTCTCATAATCTTTGAATTAACGTAGTCCGAAAGAAAGCCCTGGAACCAAGCCGCATCAGTAAAAAAAACTTTTTCGATGACCATCGTAATTGTCAAAATAATTAATAAATCATTGGCAGAACCTCTAGTCATAGAGGTTCGTTTCAGAATTTCATGTGTGGATTGCAGACGATATGGATGGAGCTCCAACTAATTTCTCAAAATTAGTTGAATCGTTGCGTTGTATAGGGTCTACCCTGTACAACTTCACTTGTTGACACAGATGGGTAATTGATGTTCTTGGATTGTCCATTATCATTTCCCTAACCATTTCAACGTTTTCTTCTGTCCTTACTCTGGGTCTGCCACTTCATTGGTTCCGATTGACGCTTCCAGTGTGGCGATATAAAGTTAGAAAACATTTTACTGGCCGGCTAAAATGGTCGAGATGAATTGATTCACACGCCTCTATTCTTCAGTAAAAAATAATTCCATTATTTATTTTACAGTTGTGTCAGCCACTTCAAAAGTTTGCCAACGACAAAGTTTCGTTTCCTAAGCTTCTTTCACGTCTATAAGATATTTCAAAATTTCAGTCAAATAAAGAACCACCCAAAAAAAAAACGTCATCAAATCTGGCTATGAACGAGAGAGACGGAAATAGCGGTTATGTCGAAGCTCAAAACTAAACTTTGTTGTTGTCAAACTTTTGACAAGCGGCTGTCACAATTGTAAAATAAATAATGGCTGACAAAAATGATAATGTAACAGGCTTGAAAATTAAATAAGGTTATATATTATTTTAACTTTATACGTCTTATAGAAATATATTTTTTTTTTGCTCGGTCAACTTTGTGGACTTTTTCTTTTTGTGGATGGCTCGTTATATTTATATTGCATTTTAATAATTTACGACATATTTAAAACCAATATCGGAAAAATTGAATCGAGGGATTGTATCCAAAAAACCCGGAGAACAAGGAAATTATTTACCTAAATTTTTACTTATCTTATATTTTACCTATTGGTATTGAGGAATTTTTAATTGTGGTTTTTATGAAGGTATTACCGAAATTTTAATAAGAATATAACTAAGTGTCTTTTTAAATCGACCCTTCAAACTCCCTTAAAGTTGCACATTCCTGGTATATATGAAATATTTTTACGTCCAAACAGTCATTGTATCTATATTTGAAGATAATCAAACAATACTTTACGGATATTCAGCGGTGATGCGATCTGAAATAAGTCACACTGTACATATACGAGGTGTGTAAATTAAGTAATGACTCTGATTTCTTTACATTTTTTAATTCGAACAAAATTATAATTCAGTATTGTCTCCTTCAAAATAACTTCCTTGAGAAGCCACACACCGCTGGAGGCGGTTCTTCCATTCCTCATAGCAGTGTTGGAACTCATATACTGGAATAGCCTTCAGCTGGTCGGTTACAGCCGTTTGAATGTTTTCTATGGTCCCAAACTGACATCCCTTGAGATGATTTTTTTAAACTCGGGAAGAGGTCACAAGGACTCAAGTCGAATAAGGAGGCTGAGGGGTCACACGAATATTTTTACTTGCTAAAAACCCGTTTATTGAAATTGCTGTGTGACTAGGTGCATTGTTGTTATGCAACATCCAGTTGTTCTTGAAGTTTGATCTTACACTCATGACCCTTTTTCGAACTTTTTCATGAACCTCTGTAAAATTGTTTATTTACTGTTTGGCCTGGTGGCACAAACTCTTTGTGGACAATTCCCTGGCATATCAAAACAGCAAATCAGCATGTATTTGATCTTTGACTTGCTCATTTTTGCTTTTTTGGGTAACTTGGAGAGCTTGAAGTGGTGGCCATTCCATGCTTTGACGCTTGGTTTCCGGGTCGTATTAAACACCCAAGTCTCATCACCAGTAATGACACGTTCCATAAAATGGGGATCATTTTCAATCGATTCCAAAAAGTCAAGACATTTTTCTCTCCCGATGTCCTTTTGTTCCTGTGAAAGGGTTTTTGGAACAATTTTACGCAAATTTTTCTCATGCCCAATTCGTTAGTCAAAATCTGATAACACAGCGATGTGATTCAAATTTAACTCTTCCCCGATCATTCTTGTCGTCAACCGACGATCCGAACGCACAAGATACCATATTCTATCGACATTTTCATCGGTTCTTGAAGAGTGAAGGCCTTCCGCTGCATGGTTCATTTTCAATCGACTCTCTTCCTCCTGGAAATTCCTTTTAAATCCGAAAAACCCCCAGGCTGTTGAAAAAACACTCTCTCCGTAGGTTTTGCAAAAGTATCCGTTGCCCTGTGTCCAAGACTGAAGCAAAATTTGATAGCACACTGCTGAAAATTAATGTCACTCATTGTTAAAACGCACTAGAAAAAAACGGTTTACGAAAACAGTCACAAAAAAAAGAACAAACAAATAACTCGTACAAACTTGTACTGAAGGTGGATTACAAGATGATCACCTACGCGCCCTTCCAAGTCCCCACCCTACATTGCCAGTCTCATTATTTAATTTACACACCTAGTATGAGGTACGACAGAATAGTTCTATAATATGTATTTCTTTTTTCAGCATCATGTGGTTTGGGTAACATGTGAAGGAGAGAATCCAGCTGATAGAGAGAACATTGGGCCCCTGCGTTATATTCCACAGCGCGGATTTCCCTCTCAGTACTTCCCGTTCTTAAATCCAGGACGGTTATATGAGTCCTTTGATTGCCGTACATTTTGAGGCACCCAGGCGTAAGTTTGTCTTAAACAGTGTTAAAAATGTTTTCAAACGTGGGATTTTAACATTAATAGTTACATGTATACCGATAGTTTCCCTTGATGTTAATCTATTTTAAAAATATGAGTATATTGAATTTTCCAAATATTTATTGTATAATTTTAATTTACAAGTCGTTCTGAATTCTTATTCAGAACATCAATTATTCAGACATCAAAATAATTAATTATCCTTAGAATTGCTTTTCAAAATTAAAAAATCAAAAACCATTCTCTTTTTGTTAGAAAAATGATAAAATCGATTATGACAGATTTAAAAATCAGTACCTGACTATCTTTATATTAAGTTAATATAATGGCTAAACTACTTTTAAAAAACGATTCATTCCAATATTAGTGCTATTGGTAGTCTTGTAGTAAAGTTATACATTTCTAAAGGTTATAGCGCCTATATAACTAAGAAAATACAACTTAAATGTGAAATATTTTGATTGGATTCAAAATTATGGCGAATGCGCTGGTAGTCACGAAAATATTTTCTATATATGAGAACAACATTTTTTAATTTTGTTCTCTTTGAATCTGGTTTCACTTAGTGATTCCGGAGTTAGGACGTGTGGAAAAAACACAAGCGCCGTATTTATGAAAATCAAAATATGATTTTCTATTTATATTTTCTTGAGTTATTCCACATGCCACAATATATATTTATTATAAATACATACATAAAATATGTTAGATTAGTTAATGGTTTTTAAATTATGTACTTTATTCTAACAAGAATTCACAATTTACCGCTGTTCAGTAGCAACGCGATCGAGTAATTACACTGCAATCCTGCTCCGGAATTACGAAAATATACGAATCAGAGGACCCAGGTAGATTCCTTCATAGATTCCAGGATCGCTCTTACGGTGGAGCGTTGGATAAACAATTTTGCAGAACTGATGATGACCTTTAATGGCAGTGAACTTCATTTGACCGTATTTGTAGCTGTATTGACGTGACACATACGCTTCACATCAAAAACACTTTGTTTCTACGTATTTTGGCCTGCTGAAAAAGAGGCTTGACCAGCGGATTTTGGAGATAACCTCAAAAAACTGCTGAAAACGACGTTAATTGTAATGAAAGCTTGAAAAAAATGGGAATATGATTTGCGTCACATAACAAAAACCGTATTCCTATGTATCTTAATTTCTTAAACCCGAATGTGTTATGAAAAATTTGGTTTAACAAGTGAATTTCAAAAAATCATCCTCAAGAATATGTAAAAATTGCGTTTTTAACGGTAAAATCTTGAATAACGTGGATTGAATCAGTCTAAAATCAAGACTAAGTGGAAACTCTTTAGTAATCACATGAACATACTTGCATTTGACTTTCTGGAATTCATACTACGAAAATAACTTGAAACAACAGCTAGCTGAAGACAAATCTGAAGATTGTTGTATCTCTGAGAGCGGATATCTGGGAATATTCGAATATATATTACGTTGAGTTCAGTTTGGTGATAAGAAAGTCAATGTAAACAAAAATTAAGTGTCTGAAAAAGGCTTGAATCTTCAAATGGAAAAAATCTCATGCACTTCACGTCTTTGTAGTGTCATCCCGTGTACATTATTTCGGTTACTTAGTATCCCCAAAATCCGTTGGTCAAACCTCTTTTTCATAGCAAATTCGGATTCAGCAGGCCAAAATACGTAGAAACAAAGTGTTTTGATGTGAAGAAAATATGTTTTTGTTCTTCTCAAACTTTTACCACCGAAACACGTCGTTTTCGACAATTTTTTGAGGTTATCTTCAAAATTAGCTGCGGAACTCCTATTTTTTATGACGAATTCGGATTCAGCGGCACAAAATACATAAGAAAAGTTAGTATCCGTCCCAGAACCAGATACTTTTTTTGTGGGCATTTTTTTGGTCTTCTCAAGCTTTTACAACCCAAACACGTCGTTTTCGACAGTTTTTTGAGATTATCTTCAAAATTAGCTGCGGAACCCCTATTTTTTATGATGAATTCGGATTCAGCGGCACAAAATACATAAGAAAAAGTTAGTTTCCATCCCAGAACCAGATACTTTTTTGTGGGCATTTTTTTGGTCTTCTCAAGCTTTTACAACCGAAACACGTCGTTTTCAACAGTTATTTGAGGTTATCTTCAAAATTCGCTGCGGAACTCCTATTTTTTATGACGAATTCGGATTCAGCGGCATAAAATACATAAGAAAAAGTTAATCTCCATCCCAGAACCAAACACTTTTTTTGTGGGCTTTTTTTGGTCTTCTCAAGCTTTTACAACCGAAACACGTCGTTTTCGACAGTTTTTTGAGGTTATCTTCAAAATTAGCTGTGGAACCCTATTTTTATGAAGAATTCGATTCAGCGGTACAAAATACATTAGAAGAAGTTAGTCTCCATCCCAGAACCAGACACTTTTGTGGCCTGTGTTATTAACATAATAATTAATTACACAGCCACACAAAAAAAAGTTTTAGCCGACTTGGGACCCCAGCTGGTGATGATTATACACATCTTACCAGAAAGGATTTTTAGTGAAAAATTCACCCCGTTTCGTGAAAGTTTGTCCATTTTTCAGATTAGAACCAGTTACAAAAATTTTTTTGTTTGCCATTTTAATTTTGGGAAACAAAATTTCCTATAAAATTAAATTTAAAATGGCCATAACTTTTTGAAAAAAAAATATTTTGCAACAATCGAACTTAATTTGTTTTCTAGATAATGAAAAAAATATACTGCAAATATCCCACTTAGCGTTATAGGGAGTGCTCCAGTGTTTTTGAAAATTTTTTTGCAAACGTTGCTGACGATTTTTTCACTATAAATCCTTTCTGTAAGATGTGTATAGTCATCACTAAAAAAGTGAAGTGGGTCCCATGCGTCGTTTTCAAGATATGGGAAATATCACGCACCCTTTCACTATATGTACTATATGTTTTTGGGTCGCTGAATCCGAATCCGGGGTCAGTTTCATCCCAGCACGCCTGGGTTCAGCCATAACCTCAAAAAACACCCTCAAATTTGCTATAGTATTTATGTTTGGGGGGAGGGGTGCCCAATGCGGGTTAAACAAAAAAAGCAAAAAAAAAAAAAGGTCTGTGGAGGCAACGGCAACCGCACTCCCCGAGTATTTTGGTTTTTACTTGACCCTTGGGAGGGGGGGCGATGCGCCCCCCCCTGGCTAAGCCCTTGAGGAGAACTTTGAAGTAAATAAATGCCATGTATTGCTGCATGACATATACTAATTTAATCCATGTTATTGATAATTTATGGAAACTCGAGTGGCAGTACGGACACGTTATAGCTTCAGTTACTGTGTGTATGCAAGTTCTGCGTCTTGTGACTATAGTTCCCTTTTGCCGATTAATTTAGACTTGTTTAACAGTTTGTAACATTACTGATAGTGGTGTGCTGTACGCATCTATTATTAACCTCTGAGCTCTAGTTACCACATTTATTTTGACTATCTTATATATAGTTGTTTCCGCATTCCATTGCATTTAGACAATGCGCTAATCTGCCCTTCTTGCATGCCATATGCAACGTTTGAAGAAGCGCAAAAAAAGCTACCACAAAAGGCGGGCGGATGGCGAGCAGCATGATTTACACAGCTCATCGTATCGTTCCGTTGTTGCGCCCTAATTTGCCACAAAACGACACAATTTAAGCTGTGTAATACGTGTTCGGTTCCGGTCGCCTTTGAGGCGGCCCTTTGTGGTGTTTCTGTGATTTTTTTTACGTCTACTAAAACTTGGTGGCCAATTATAACTTCTGCCTTTTACAGGTGGCATCCTCATCAACATCGAATGCAAGGCTTGGGCGAGGAACATCATTCACGATCGGGTGGATAGACGAGGGTCCGTCCATTTCGAATTGATGGTAGATTAATGATCTCATCCACAGTTACATCCAGCGGCCAAGAGGAGGCGCTAACAACTGCCATCAAACAATATAACGACGAGGCTCGTTTCTTCTTTTTTGTATCAACTTTCAGTAGATTAAGTATGGCGACGGTCTAGGTAGTTGTTAGTTCGATGATAACTAGCTCACAGACCTTAGCAGTATGGAATTTTATCTCTGCCACTGTTAGACGTATACTCATCGGTTTAGTTAGGTCGCTTTTGGCCACTATGTATTAGGCTTCGGCTGGCTGGCCCATGGATGCTCGCGGACGTCGCAGAAATGGGACGGTTCGCGCTCTTGTACCCACCACATCTTGCATAACAATAAATGTCATTTTCGTACAGTTCTGCTGGAACTGCATACCGTTTATCGACGCGTCACAATAATATGATTGTTGTTATTTGTACCGCATGGGACATTCGAATTATATGTTTTTGTTTTGTTTTTGGAAAGACCGTTGTTTGCCGTCTTCGTGTTGTGATAATGGAGCGAATGTGTTACCTTCATTACTTATGTAAATATAGTTTCGTTGTAATTCTAGATTACCATGCAAAATCCATGTGTATTGTTTTATAGGAATAAGCGGTACCCATTTTAGGCATTATATATATTATATATATTTAAAAAATATATAAAAAACTATGTGTTAAGCACTGTTAAATTGCTATAGTTCTATTGCAGAACAAAGAAAATGCAAACTAAGATATTGTTATAAATATAGTAACTGTAACTAAGTACTTAAGTGTTAATTGTACTTCATAGAGTTTAGGTATATTAGATAATAACCAGGTTTAAGTATCTCGAATGGAATAATTCACCTGTTTGGCAGTGTAGTGCAGACTTCTTTAGGGTGCATTTTGCATATCAGGCGACGATTATTATTATATATGCTACCCACTATAAACGAGATAGTGTTAACATTGCAAATTCGTTGCTCAACGGTTTGAATTTCAACGCACAAATGCCTCAATACGATAATTGCCTTTTTTTTAAACATACCGTTTGAAGATTATATAACTCTAGTATTTATCTAAAGAAGATAACATAAGAACAATTATAACGAGAAATTAATTCCAAAATACGATCGGTTTTTTTACAAATATTTCATTTGTGTGTGGACGGAATACAGTGGACCTCTGAGAGAAATCTATATAAAGAAATTATACGCATGTATAGTGTATTTTGATGCAACTCGTTTTTTGAATACAGCAACGACCTTGAAAAAACTATCTGATATTTCAAACATAACTTAGTTATATTTTTGAATATAACTATCTTTAAATTTATTGTTATAGTTAATTCAAAATTTCTGCACAGAAAGAGTAGTTTGAAAAAAAATAATAAGTGGGTCAGATGATGGACTAAATATGATACAGTTGGTCGAGGCGGGTGTAGTGATATAACATCCAGTGTGATACAAGGCGATGACAGATGAATAGCGAATGATCTAGAAAGAACAGTGTGAAAGCTATATAAGAACATGTCGAACAAGTTTAAGTTGTAAACATATCTTAAATGAGAAAGCAATAAGTGTAAAATAAATCGTTAGAAGTGTTGGATAGGAATAGTAACTAAAATAACTCGCATGTTGGTTAAAGGCATGACAGTTAAAATGGATGTTTAAACTGTACAATGTTAATAGTTCAAGGGCCAAGAGGCAAAAGTATGACAATGGTAATGGTAATAAATGGTAAAAAATAGTAATGGTAATGTTTCAAATAGTTCTGTATCCTAAATAACGAGCTGTGGTTCTAGAACTGACGTTAATAGGTGCAATTGAGGCATTGGGGCAATGACTGTTTTGATTTCTTTTATCTACCACTTCGAGGGAAGTGGGTTTCCGTCCATGCACTTATGAAATATATAGAGGCTTGTAAATAAAATTGTAAAATCATAAGCGCTAACGTTGTGCAAGCCATGTAAACGACAATATTTGGTGACGCATTTTTCATTTATTTGTTAGTGTATCTGAATTAAATTTTATGCGAGCTCTGTACGAAGTCTAACGATAAGATAAATCGATGGATGTGTATAGGTGCAACCTACGTACTCACGAGTTGATTATAGCTGTTTCTAACATAAAATAATATACCAAAAAATTAAGGAAGATCAATCTAATCCTCTAGGATAAGATAATAAAAACTATAAAAGGAGTTGCGTATTCCTTAGTAATAACTATAAAAAAAACTATTTTGTTTTCTATTTGGTGTTTATCAAATCTATACAGGCCCTTAAATTGTTATATTATGCACAGCCATGTGGAAATAACAAAACGAGAAATTAAATTAAAATTTGAATATTGATGAAGAATTTACCTTATGTTCAAATTTTAATTTTAATCAACAGAAAGAATGCTACAAAGCGGTATGGTTTGAAAATGATTAGTTAGATATTCTAATGTTAATATTATAACTTATTTTATTATTGAAGATATTCACACTGAAAAAAAAAGAGTTTTAAGTATCGACAAGGTAGAATATTTTCTTAATGGGACACCCGGTACCTTGCATTGAATAGATTCAGTTATAGTATAACTTGTTTGCTAGATAATAATCGGTAATTCGTCTAGATTTGTTAGTACGCTTTCAGTCATAGGAAGAAAATAATTTGCTCTTTAGTTATTATAGAAATCATATAATCGAATTAGGTAATTTACAACATTGATCCTTGATTTTTCAGTGAACACAAAACTGGCGGAGACAAAATAATATTTATATTATATTCTTTCAAATGATTTTTTTTAAATCCATAACTTATCTAAGGCTTCTCGAAGAAAAATATATAAAATATATTGCATAGTTCAGTAAATACCTAAAATTTTTGATGACAAATAATAAAACTGTTATGTATTAAAATCTAAGAAGACTGGAATATTAACACTATCTTAACTTAGATTATAACTGAAAATTGTTGTACAAAAAACACATTCTTTAAAACACAAATACTGTTTCTGCCTCAAGTAGGTATAAGACCACGGAATCGGTGTAAATCGTTAAACTGTTAAACATAAAAAATCAATTCTAAAATGTATACATATTAAATAATATTGTTACTACTTAATACGTAATCAGTTATAACCTAAGGTCGGCTGTTTAAGATCTCAGTAAAAAATACGGGCAACTCAACCGTTCACTGAACGAAATTTAAATTTAAACAATACTAAATTAGAATTGTTTTCGCTACACATTGTTATTTGAGCAATGTATAATACATTATAATTTATTATAGTATATTGTGGTCTAATGTTGGGCACAGTGTGGTAATTCGTATGTATTATCCATACTGTGTGTCAACGTGCACACTTTAAATAACTTCAGTATGCTTTAATGTAATTTTTTTAAAAAAATAAATACTTAGGGGTTCTGACACATTCCTTGTTTTATTAATCAACACATTGTCAGTATCATAATGATGGGACACCCTTCCAAAGGTCCACAAATATGCCATACACAAACAACACGTGACAAAAATTTAAAACTGTGAGTTAGTTTCAAGATATAGCATTAGTTTTATGACTGAGTAGGGGAGAGTCTAGACCAGTGGCCACGTTTTTATAAAAATTGTATTAAAAGCTAGATTTAATTTTTTTCTCGACCCTGATAGAACTAGGTGACACATTCTATATGCTTTTCTACAGATTTTCATTGTAAGACTGAAAAAATATTTTGACTAATCTGTCGGAGTTGCAAAAATTTAAAACAAAATGGCCACTGTACCTAAACCGATAGCAAATAAGATATGGGACAGTGGCCACTACCGTTTAAAAAATTGGAAACAATGCAAATGGGTGGTATTTGTCAGAATTAAGATATATTATGTTAAAAATACATCACAAAAATAATAATAGTAATAATACAGATTAAATTTATTTAAAAAAAAAACAACTGAAATGTATACAGTAAAGTAATTTAACGACTAAACGTTAACAAATACTATATATAGACGAACTAGAGTAGAAAGCAAGAGTATAACTTAATTTACCTGCTAAAGCCATTCTAAATAGTCCTCTTTCTAATGATGGTACAGAGTAATCCTTTATTAATATGATAAAGTAGTGGCCACTGTACCAACTTTTAACCTTGACCACTGTACCATCAACCACATGTTTTTTTAAACAATGAGTGATTATAAAATTTAGGTATTTATTCGCTACGCATAAATAGATATGTAGGAATTTATTCTCTACGCACAATTTTCACCGCTCATTGTATTTTACTATGTGGTCAATTTAAAGTTAAGTTCACATCAAAAGAAGAAACTTTGAAGCTCGAAGACACGACCCGTTAATATTCTTAGGATGTTACTTGGACCCCTCTGCAGTGGGTGGCAACCACTACTCTTAATAAATAAAAATGTAGCACGAAAAGTGGCACTGTTTCAAACTCTCCTCTACCTCCATTTTTTTCATCAGTAATAAAACAGCAATCATTGAGTATGATTGCGATTTGCTAAAGTTCTTTAAAATATAAAAATAGGTAAGTTTTTTTTTAAATAGACAACTCTATCTACCCATATTTTGGTAAAGAACGATCCCAAAAACAGACCATTTTTCGCCACCATCGAATTAAAATTAGAAATGTATGCTAAATGATAGTTTATGATTAACATATTTAGGAAGTTTCAAGTTGGTATCACAAACTATAAAAGCTAGATGTCGTCTGGCTCATATAACCTCATAATTCTACAACTTTAAAACACAAAATCCCAGTACCTCAATGCCCTATAAACCCAGTACCCTATAACCTCCCATAGCTCCTGGTCATAGTGGCAACGTGGGCAGTGAGAAGGCTGATGCACTGGCAAAGAAGGGCCGGAACAAGAGCTCCATCAGTCGGGACTTAAGGCTTTATTAAGGGGATTCCGTTTGTTGGATAAAAAAAAAAGATTTTTTTCCGACGGATTTTTGTACTTTAAGATCAATCATAATAAGTGTACCAAACTTGAAATCACAATTCTTAAAATTTCTGAAGTTATAGTTAAGTCATAAACCGACTCGGTGGGCAGCTAGAATTTGGAGCGTGCGGCAGAGCGCTCCAAATGAACACACATGATTAGACTGATCGCATATATCTAGGAGTATTAGATATATGACTGATCGTAATGCTAAATATACATATGTATATACTGATTAAAAACTTTAAACGCGTGAAAACTTTAAAAGAATGGGCCAGTGCTAAACTGGACACCAAAATATTATGATTGAGCTTAACATGCCTTATACCAATGTCGCTTTAAGAGATACAGCGTGTTCGAACTTTAAATTTCATTCTGATATTTCTCAATAATTGAGAAAGTTTTGATAGTATAAATCTGAAAATTGGTAGTAAGTTAGTTTAGTTTTATGTTTTTTGGTGGGAGAATTACGAATTTTAAGCTTATTTTGACGTTGCTCCTAGAGGGCGCTAGTTTCAACGTATTATTTAGATAAATTAAAAGTCGAGAATCTAAAAGAAAGCTCTATTATACAGTAATTCTACAGTAATGTTATTACAGTATTATACAGTACTATTAGTACAATATTATACAGTAATATTAGTACAATATTATACAGTAATTCTACAGAGAAACTCTTGTTTAGATCGTCTAAATCTATCGGTTTTTAAGTTATTTGCATTCAAAAGGTGCAATGTATTTTGTTGATTTTTTTTTTCAGACGCTAATATTGCTATATTTTTTCTAAGTACTTCGTTGTCTTTTCTAAGTCCTCGCTTGTCAAATTTACATATCATTACATAATTTAGCTGTTTTGCGTGCGTGTTGATTATTATTTGTGCAAGGAGTAGCTAGCGATCAGAAAATGCCACGACATAATCATTTTTCTAACAGTGAGATGCGTGGTATTATTTGTATTTTTGCTCAGGCAAATTTTCTTTTTTTGCTCAGCTCATTTCAAAGCTCAGGCAAAAAAGAACACGCTGTATCTCTTAAATTAACGACATTAATATAAGACATGTTCAGTTCAATCATAATATTTTGGTGTCTAGTATCTCCAGTTTAGTGTTGGTTCATTCTTTCTGCCTCACCCTATATATGCAAAAGTTTACAAGATTGTGTTAGCTGGTTCACGTACCACCATAATAACACCATCCCATAACCCCGAAATGCATAATCCAATATTGTTCGGTGTATGTATTGTTGGTTGCTATATTTTTAGGATTGGGTAGCTACCTTACACTTAAAATGTAAAGTTCAGGACGTTAGAAACCCAACTGTTATCATTTTCTAGATTTTGCGGCTAATATTCAATTATTTTAAGTACAAGTTCGTCGGTTATATTTAGGTTCACCAACTTTGAAATATGAAAATTAAGAACCACGTCACTAGCGCATCCACCAAATACTTAATTCAAATAAACACAAGTATTTTATGCATAGATATTAAATAGGTATCAAACTTTGAGCTTTCAAATACGAAATACCACTGAAATCTGAAATGACTGACACTTCACTATAATTTACAATACAGATGAGAACACCGAGTAAAAAGGAGATTGGGGATCCATTGACAGATTTTACCCATTACCAATAGTTTACAAATGAGAAAAAAAATAGTTTTGTCGTAATATCTGATGTCGTTATAAACGACAGGTTTCACATATAAAAAGGATTATTTCCGATCGAGACTTGAAATTCGTCACAAAAACCGTCGTTATATCAGATGTCGGTATAAACAATATATTCTGTATGTATATATGTATGTGAATAAATGAGTATATATACTCATGTACTTATTTTACGTTAGGTGGTGATTTTCTCTTAAAAAAGAAAAACCGTAAGTTGTTTAAAGTTGTTTATATTACATTTACCCCAAATATTTATTATTAACTGTAATATTTGTTTCAAAAAAATATTTTTTTGACGGCTTTTTGGAGACAGAAGAAAATTTAAATGTTAAAAACAAGGTAACGGAGTCGATCGAATTGGGTTATGAGTTTAAGAACCAAAATTTACACGTGCAAAGCTATCGTTATCTTTGGTCTCCAAAGTTTTCTGCTGACTGTCGTAAAGACATGATCGCATATTAAGAGCTAATGTTACGTAATATTCAAAATTCATTTATTGCTATGAATAATGCTTCTTATACAAATGAGCATACAGTATCCACTTATCTATCATTCGCCAAAATCTAGAAACTAGTGGTTACGTTTTTAAAGAGGTAAGAAAATTTTTATCTACTTTGTCAAGTCTGCAAAACAGTGTTACATGTGATTTTTAAAATATTGTATTGGCTTGAAAAGTGAGTTAAGATGCGTCTATGGATGCATGTGTTTGAAGTCGGTTCAGCTGTGTTTACAAGGATATGACCCGCTCTTGTTTTTTTTTTATATCGTTTTATGAGATTAGACATAATATCACAGAACTTCCAGCAAATAGGCTAAGTTGGAGGGAGATACTTTGTAGTATCCGTTTTACACAGTTCATGAGGTTAACATACATGTTTGCATATTATACAGTGTATAAAGTTTTAAACAAAATCACTAAATTGTGCCCCCCATTGAAAGATACAGGAGATAATAGAATGGGGGAGTGCTTTAACTGAAAGTTAATTTGTGGAACTGTAAAAGGACTTTGGTCTTAGATACTGGGTAAAATCTAGATTCGTGCGTCTGTGGAACGTCACGGGAAGACCGCAACAATCTAATCAATTCTATTTTAGAAAATGATCTGGATATGTTGCTACAGTGGTCCAAAGCAACTTTTGATTAGCAAAAAATTCTGATTCTGGCTTTCGTTAGTTTTTAACTCTGTTTGTTCGTAAACAGTGAGGTGTTCAGTTTGGGTTTAATAAAGGAAACCAGCTACTAGCGAAGATACGCAACCAATTTGAGCGCATGCGCAGTTATCTATTTTGCTCCCAGCTTGGAAACTGTCGAAACAAAACGCCAGTCAGCAGCGAGCTAAAGTGTTTGAGGCGTTTATTGGTTTTTGTATCAGATAACAGTCGCAGAGTTTGTGTTTATTAGATACCATTAATACATTAGAAAGCGACTGACCGTTTCTTGGAAGAGTACTAGTAGCTTTTATCAGTAGAACTGAAACATGGCGGACTTAAGAGTATTGGTGGTAATATCTGCGGTGATTTTGAGTGCATTCGGGACAGATTCCGGTAAGCGTTAATGCTAATATTATATAAGTAAATCACTTTGCATACAAGAAGCGTCAATATGTGATTTATATGTGTAAATGACGCCGATGCACACATGACCTTATTCAAAGAAAAGTAGTAGTCCTAATCTAAAGTATGTAATTTATAGACGTATTTACATACATATGCGTACTAAATACGTACCTAAACGTGGGAGTATTATAATCCTTTCTACATTCGAATTTAGGGTGCATGTTGTGTACTGACGATTATAATCGTGTCAATATTTTTTACAGTTATGTGTTGCATGGCTGATTATTATATGTATGTACATATGTATGTATGTACACTCGGAGATACTCAGAATTCCAGTTATATGTAAGACAAGGGTTAATATCGGGGCGATTTTTTTTTTCAGTTCACACGTTTTCACTACAATTATTTATGGTACCTCATAAAGTTCCTATATCTGTATTTTGCGAAATACTTAATCCTTTGTTTTGATGTCACCTTGAAAGGGGATTAAGTATGTATTGCCACTTCATAATAATTCTTGGTACTCTCCTATCAGGGAAGTCCATATGTACGTTAAATCGAGAAATATTAATCAATTGGTGATAATCTTTACTTTGTTCTGTGTGTTGGAACATTGTTTACAAAAACAGACAATATTATTCCTTATATTTGATAGAAAATATAAAGTACTTTAGATAAGATATTTATGTATCACATCATTGTTAATTTAGGGTTTAGTCGTTGTTTTTTTTTTTTTTTTTTTTTTTTAATGAAGGTATTTGAATTTTAAACGTATTTAAGGCGATATATGCTGGTATGATGGTGAACTATCGATAGTTCGATAGTACTGAGTATCGATAATAAAAAATGTCCATTGTTTTTTTGTATTGTAAAAGAAAGAAATAATAATAATAATAATAATAATACTCACCCTATAATTACTCCGAAGAGTAACCCCCTTAGGTCCTCTCAGGGACCTGTGCGGGAAGGAGCGGCTATTATTATTATTTGCCATGGCGCACTGGGAGTGACTTAAGATTATTTCGGTAACGCATTTGCTTTACAGTTCTGAGGAAACCCAGAAAACTCAGAACATTACCAAATCTAGGGCATGTGCGGTGAATAAATAGTGAATAAATTGATTAAATTATGACTGCTACCAAAGAAACTTTTACTTAAATAAAAAAAACAAATGTTCTTTTCACGTAGAAGTCTAACAATCATGAAATTACGTTTAATAAAAGAGAAAATTGAGCTACAGCTGTAACCACAGGCTGTAACCAATAAGTAGACGTAGACGCCTAAAATCTTATTAAAGAACAATGTAGGTGGTACTTCGGTAGTATTGGAGGATTTAGTGCTGAAACAATTACACTTTCCTCAAAAACACAAATACCTATTTTATTGACTTACAAGGAAGGTACTAGGACCCGAACTCTCCGATTTCAATGATTTTTATATAGTTATGTTGTAGAACATGAAAAAAATAAGAGACACGTATTTTTTCATGTGCCGAAAAAAGCATTCTAAGGGGGTGAAAATAACCCCTAAAGTTTACACCCAAAACACATTTTTTTTAATATCTCGAATTCAGTTCAATTTTTTTTTTTCGATTAAACAAAATGGACATTGTTCCTTATAAAAAGTACTATTAATCCGTTATGATTGCTAGAAAAATAATATTTTTGTATACTTGACGTCAAAATAAAGTTTACGTGTTTCGGAATTTTCCTTACAAATATCCCCAAAAGGGGTGAACCACCCCTAACACAATTAAATTATTCCAGGCATTAAATTTTCGTGAAAATTGGTATACGGGGGTTTTCGAGGATGCTGATCACAAATCTGTAGTCGGATTCTGTAAATTCAACATTGTGTATCCAATATGGCCGACCATTTTTTTTCAAAAACCTGAAGTTCTCTTAATGTGACTAAATTTTTATTTATTTATGCAACTAAAATCTTTAATAATCGACTTTTTGCGACCTTTATGCGACTAAAATCTTCGCATTCTTCTAAAGTACGTAAAACGCAGCTTCTAAAAGCACGTCCCTAAAACTAATTACGGATATAATTGCCCACAACTGGTCGACAGCTCCAGTCACTCGGGCACGTACAGGGCGTTCTTTTAGTTTTCGGCCGAATGGTCCCCCCGAGTATTTTACATTCGCAATAGTCTTATAAATTTTTAGATACGTCTCTGTACCGCCAATGCTCACTGAACAACGTTGGGAATACGATTAACCGATCTGCCTACTGCGCATCGTTAGCAGTAGGCAGTAGTAGTAGCCAAAAGTAGTAGTATTTTATTAGTAGTAGTAAAAAATTCATGAAATTTTCCGTCCTTACAACGATCGCCATTTTTATTCTTATCAACATTTTTAAAAAAAAAATAATATCAATTTGGTTTATAATTAAAAAAAATTATATATATCTATATCTATATTGACTAGATTTAAAGAACACATGGCTCATTTGAAATATGGCAGAACTGAAAAATCTTGTGTTGCCCAACATGCTTTCGACAACAACCATAGGATAGATATAAATAATTTAAAATTAATTAGAAATGTAACAAACAGTAGACTGTTGGATGCTTTTGAAAGTTTAGAAATCATTAAGTGTAACAATAGTATGAATAAGGACAATGGTCCGATACCCACCAGTCCACTGTTTGCTCTGATAAACAAAGACAGTTGTCAGTGAACCGTGCAACAAATTTGGTATAAATAGTGCAAGTGTGTAGGCTAGAATTTAGTTTTAATCTTCTCCTGAAGATGCCAACTTGGTTGGCGAAACGCGCGTCGAGAAAAGTGTAGTAGTTCGGTGTTTCGTGGAAAACGTCCAGTTTTTTGTTTCTACGCCGAAGGTTCCAGTACCACCCCCAAGAACATTTTTCAATTACCCTACGTCACGTCACATAATAAAAATCTATTTTTTTCGACAATATCCACTTTGGATGAATTAGATAGGTCAAAAATTATCTGGACAAAGCTGTCAACGCGGTACAAAAAACGCTATTTTACTAGCCACTGTAAAATGTCTATTCATCAATCTGCTTTCTTTTTATCAAGATAAGAAAATATAATTTGAATAGCCACCAATAGTTTGAATGTAGTATATTCATTTTTAATCCTTGATATTTGATATAAGTACCACATTTTAATTATTGATACTATAAGTTTTTATCACATCAAAATCTCAAAGATTCTTTAATTTTCGTAAACTTTTTTGCGAAATGGAAATTTTTTCACGTTTTGCATGCCATATTGGACCTGACACATCGTTTTTTATCAATTGAGTGGTTAATTCTTAACAAGAAACCTTGGAAATTGAAACGTAAAAAAATTAAGAAAATTTAAGGTTTTTGAAAATAATTGGTCGGCCACATTGTATCCGCCATTTTGAATTCAAAGAATCCGACTACAGATTTGTAATCAGCACCCTCGAAAACCCCCGTATACCAATTTTCACGAAAATATAATGCCTGGAATAATTTAATTGTGTTAGGGGTGGTTCGCCCCTTTTAGGGGTATTTTTAAGGAAAATTCCGAAACACGTAAACTTTATTTTGACGTCAACCTGTGTCCAAAGTACATGTCTAAATCTTTTTGTGGTTATAAGATTTGAAACAAACTTCTCAAAACTAAGTATTGAATCAAAAGTTGTTTGGCAAATTTTGTTGTTTTGGCAAGTTGTGTGGCAAATTTTAGGTACAAGCCAACACTTCAATTCTACAGTAATTGTTAGTTTCTAAGATATTCCATTTCTGAAAACTATCGACTGCCTCGATTATCGATAATTTCTCATCCTAAGTTTGGAGTTTCTCGACTTTATAGTTCCACTAACTTAAAGATAAACTAAGTGTGGATTATTGATATTGAAATTGGTGTTTTTCATTTTCAGTTTTGCAAAAAAAATGAAAAACGGAAAATGACGGTTTTCTTAAAACATTGCCTGGATCTTATGTATTAGTTTTGATGTTACGAATTTAAATTATGCAAAAACCATTAGTGGACGTAGCCGTTAAACTAAATAGTTAAGAAAATATTTGGCTTTTCCCTGTTTCCCAATTGTGCCCGCGTGACATACATAGACGTATCATGAGATATTCTCCCATAAATTTAATCCAATGGTCGTTTTTTTAACCTTTCGGACATTTGACATACTTATGTATTTATAATTTTGATAACAGAAAAACTGTAGTAGTTATATCTTATTGTTTAAAATTTCCCGCTCTTTGGAATTGGTGACTTGAAAGAAGAACATTGTGTAATGTAATTAAAAATATACATATGTATTTTATATATCACAAATTACGCATTTTTTTGTTTACACGCAACAACCAAACATATTGGCCTACTCGAAAGGGTAGTTCGGTATTTGGAATAATAAAAAAATGGACCTATTTGTTGCTTTTTCAAAAACTTGTACTACACTACTAAACCTGAACGCTCTATTAGAATATTCGCTTTTGTTGTTGAAGATAACGCTTCTATTATTTTTGTTTGATGGAAAATTTGAAGATGTTTTCAATTAAGTACAAAAAAAAAAACTTCTGTTTACACACACCAATTTTCTCACAATAAATTGTACAAGTTGACCTTCAATTTATTGGAATACGTGTAAAACAGAAATTGCGCCCAATTTATTGTCCACAATATATTGTAAAATTTAGAACTTGCTCTAATTTCTTGGCCAATTGTAGCGATATTTAGTAACTTTTTACATTTATTTCATTGTGCCAACCTCATAATGAGATAAGCGATTTCTCTTAGGGACAAACCAATGATAACTCTTAGGTTTTGGTCATTGAGGGTTGGCAGTGTTGAAATTGGCCAATAAATTGTTACAAATATTGCAGTGTAAACAGCTACTAAAATTGGACAATTTATTGAAAAATAAATTCTACAATTTATTGTACAATAAATTGGTATGAGTAAAACAGTCTAAACAAATATATATACTAAATACTGGACGATGTGCACGTTTATTAAATAGCGATATTGCCCCTTTTAAAAAAAGTTCTCTTGTAACAAATCCAAGTCAATAGCCTTTATTGGAAGTGTGGGTTATAAATTATTTTTGTTTATTACTTTTAAGTGATATTATTCGGTAGGATCCAGGCATTTAAGTACTAAAGTATTTTCCGTTTTACGGGGAATGCTTGAGGGGATATTACCCATTTTTCACAAACAGTGTTTCTCTTCTTTATCTTCGTTTATCAGTTTAGTCATATCTCACCCAGACGATAAAGTAACCTTGAATATAATTCTTACAGAACTATTATAGGCTACATTGAAATTACACCTATACCGTGTATTTATTGCCTTTTGGGTCCGATTGTCTCCTTTTATAACTTACAAGGAAAGTTTTCCAATCCGAAAATTCGAGGAATTTTGTTGACATTATTATTTGGCTTGAGTTGGATTGGTTTACTAATAGTCTACGAGCTGGTGGACATTTTTGGGAAGGTATTTGAGGCAATGTGAAAAGTTGCGCAAAACTTCCTTTAGTGTTACCTGAATACAAAAATGCAGACCTGGCTGATGAGTTAGGGGGTTTAAGCGACCATTAAATTTTCCAAGAAGCGAAATAATTTTTGAAAAAAATGTTCCTGAGGCACATTGAGATTTTAACATTTTAAAATTTAACATTTAATGAGTTGAAAAATCAAAAAGCCAGCTAATTTAACCGGGTCAAAAAGTTTGCTAGACGTTTGCAAAATTAATTATTTTTCAAAAAAATAAAAAAATGTACTTGAGGCACTTGAAATTTTTGTAGGGTATTATTTGTGACTAAAAATAGTTATTTACAAAAAGACCGTCTTGTGGACATACCCGCCAGGTAGTGAGAATTCAATGTAGTGGGAGTGAGTAGTGCGGTGCGAAAGTTGAAATGGGAGAGAACGCGTATATCGGCAGCTGTAAGAGCATTCGTGCGGTCGTTTGTAAGAATTTTGGAGTATTTAAAACGTTCTGTCGTATACTGCAACGTATGTATTTATCTAACACGTGTTTTTATAAAAGTCCTCTTGTCTTATTTGCAATAGATAGTGATACCTAATTGTGTAAAAAAAGTGTGTGTTATTTGCACAAAAGACACTACATTATTTTACTAACCAATTCCAACTTAAAAGACGGTTATCATACCCATTGTTACAAAAATTTCCCAGCTTTAATGAAAAAAATATCATGACACTTCATCTAGAAATTCTGATGTGCCTCTTTCCCCACAAGGTATGGTATTATTTTGTTTTATTTATTTTTTTTTATTTAATATACCTATAAATAATGCTAGTTGTTCGTAGTCTAAAAGTTTTAAAACAACAAAATTACGACTAAGAACGTTTTAAATACTCCAAAATTCTTAAAAACGACCGCACGAATGCTCTTAATCACGTGATTTTGCGGGAGCCAATCACACTGCATCGTGCTTCCTCTTGAGATAGGTGCCGATATCGGTAGCGCGTTCTCTTGCCCATTTCACTACTCACTCCCACTCACGTTGAACATTCTCACTCACCTTGCGGGTAAAATGTCCCACCGAAACGACCTGTATTTTTGTAAATAACTATTTTTAGTCACGAATAACTACCCTACAAAAATTTCAAAGTGCCTCAAGTACATTTTTTGATTTTTTTGAAAAATAATTAATTTTGCAAACGTCTGGAAAACTTTTTGACCCGGTTAAATGATCTGGCTTTTTGATTTTTCAACTCATTAAATATTAAATTTTAAAATGTTAAAATCTCAATGTGCCTCAAGAACATTTTTTTCAAAAATTATTTCGCTTCTTGAAAAATTTAATGGTCGCTTAAGCCCTTACCCCATCAGCCAGGTCCGCATTTTTGTATTTAGGTCTGAAGGCAACTTTTCGCTTGCTAAATATCTTCCCAAAAATGTCTACCAGCTCTCCTACTATAATATTGCCTGTTCAACTCTGATCATTACGAAACCGTTTCATCGAATCATCACATTAAATATTGATAAACGTTAAACGGAAATGTTAAGAATGAGGTAAAATGTATTATACGGTAAGAGAACTGCTAAAAAGTACGTACTGTGTAACTCCTACTTTGCGTTTGAACTAAATATCCAAAATATTAAATTAATACTGAATTATAATGTAAAAACAGCAAAATAAATTATCCGTGTTTAACAATTTAATTTCCAATGTCTAAGTAGTGATTTTTCAGTTAGTAGTAAAAAGTTATAAAGTAACTTCAGTAACGACTTCTTTTAAAATGCATTTACAGGGTGATTTAAAAATATGGGACCATTAAAAAACAACTAACATATAACGTCAAACATACACCGACCCGTATTTGTTTTATTTTGCTCTAGGGTTATTCATAACAGATACAATTATTATTTCTTATACTAGTGGCGGTTGGTGGAATTTGGGATTGTGTTTTTATAATGGAGCATGGGATCCGCTTCATATTTTAAGAAGTATTATCAGGTTTATTTTTTGTTAGAAACTATAAAAATAATCAATCTTACTACAAAATTTTCGAAACGATTGACAAGATATTTGTAGTATTTGTACAAGTAATTTTACCTAATTAGATTAAAACCTACCGGAAACCAAAATGTCCGGTAAAATTTCCGGTAAAATTCTTACATGAAGTAATGCAGTTTATACTATGTATTTTACATACGTCGTACTAGTGTATAATATATATCCTTGTTTTTTAATAGTGTTTGCTTGCTACTTTCCCAAATTCTTGACATTTAATTTTTCTACCAATAGGTTTTTGTCCATTTCACGAATAAGAAATTGGCACAACTACATCAAAATTATACAGGCTATGGACAAAATATTGGCAAAAAAAATGCCTACATTGCGTATGTTCATATAAAATGAGTCTGCCTTCTTTACATTTGGAATTTCTTAATCGATGTGTTTCCTATATCCAAATTGATACCTTATAAATAAATACTATGTATCTCCGTATATAGCCCTTAACGTGCAATATTATATAGTTTTAGAAAACAGTGTCACATTTTTACCTATTCAATATACCTATTGTATTTTTAGTCTGTTTTTATAAAAAATGTGTTTTCTTCTCGTAAACCAGTTCAGAGAGGTAAAGTTTCTTTATCCATGTCGCTTGATTATATTGATTATTACATCAGCAAAAAAGACCTTTGCCTGAATAAAGTGAAAATAAAAGAGAAAACATATTGTTTCCTAATTTTAATCACTCGGGAGACAAAACAAAAATATGTACATAAGTGCGTTACTACAATTGTATTTACGACTTCTGCGTAGTAGAAATATTTAAACAGTACCTGAAATTCTCTCAGTATTAGCTAGAAGTATTGGGATAATAAACATTGTGTAATTTCAATTACCTAAGAGAATTAAAGTGTATTTGAGAAATAGTTTGAACGTTTCTTAACCTTGTGATTTATATAATGGCAAATATTCTTTGTTGGAGTTTTAGCAACTTGGGTGTTGCGTGTTTAAAAATAAACAAATATATCGCCAGTTTTCGTATTTGAAATGCATATCGGTGAGGAAGTTCAGTCAACAGTACAGACTGGGGCTAACAAAGTTTTTCGGTTTCATATGCATTTCGGTAACATTTGCATATACAGGCTGTCTGATAAAAAACGCCGCGAGTCATAACTCCGTTATTTGTAGCCTGATGTTAAAAAACAAAAAACCAGATGAAATGGCTCGAAAGGAACTATAAGTGAGACTACTGCAGTATTTTTCAACTTTTTTTTGCGATAGTCAACTTTTTTTTTCAAATGGCAATATAGGATTTTTTTTGTAAATTATCATGCAAATTTTTTCTGAATCCAACGATGTATAAAAAATTGACTTGTGAAACCTTTATTGCAGAAAAAGTGCCAAAATGGTTGTCATTATCGCAATCGGCGTCCTACCGGCTAACTGATACCAAACGTAATTTGACTAATCTAATCAAGTATGCCGTGGAAAACAAAAAAATAAAAGAACAAAGCAAATACATGTCATTTCAGCGTCCGCGTCCCAGTCTTTTTTCGCATTTTTTGGTGGTACAGAAATTTTTTAGTAATAAGAATAAGAATAGTAAAAGGATAAAGGTTAAACTTCTTTTATATGACATTTCACCCTTACTTTATGTCATTTGTGCATTAGGTTAGGTTAGGGGTTAGGTTAGGTTAGGTTAGGTTATTTGCATGATAATTTACAAAAAAAAAATCCTATATTGCCATTTGAAAAAAAAAGTTGACTATCGCGTTTCAGAAAAAAAAAGTTGAAAAATACTGCAGTAGTCTCCCTTATAGTTCATTTAGAGCCATTTCATCTGTTTTTTTGTTTTTTAACATCGGGCTACAAATAACGGAGTTATGGCTCGCGGCGTTTTTTATCAGACAGCCTGCATATTTGGCTATCTACATAACAGACGATAAAGTAATGTATATACCTACACAACACAACAAGAGAGCATAATTTAGATAACAAAATAAGCTTGAAATTCTTCTGATTACTGATACTGATGACCAGGGTCCGGAAAGTGTGCCACAACGCAGGGTCGGACTCGTAATCTGTCATGTCATTTACGGAAGGACATATGAGAGATCAAAAATACAGGAGTAAAAAAATGTGTTAATAATGTACATACCGATCGCTTATGTCATTCAGATATACCGACTGTATTCAGTGCCTGAGCGTACGTTGTCACGACCAGTAGTCTTTCTGCATTTCTTCTCGTTAAACGTGAGCGATTTGGCCTGTACATATGGTTGTAGAAGGAAAATGATAGTTACACATCTACTGAAGTTAAAAGTGCAAATTCAAAATAGTTCACATGGACAGAGGATGACACACCACGCACATTATTTTCACGAATTTCGCACAGTTGTTTATATCACTAACAGTTGTTTGTTGTCACTACATCAGTACATTATTTTTTTACATCTAAAGAGGACTATGCACGTGTTACTACTCTTTCTATACTTTTAGCCGTTAGCGTTGTTTGCAAAACCCGTTTACTAGCTATTGATATCGAGGGAAAAATGTCTGAAACACCTAACATTCGTATCAGAACATTAACGACCTTATTACCGCAAAAATATGCTTCATCCACTGTCAGCCACAGAAATGTACTATTTATGTTTTCTTTGATATTTCCCATGACACGTTGATATGCCTTCTGTAAATAACAACCCCCTTCTTAGCGGAAATTTAGACGTTGCCAGATCTAACTGTAACTGCATAATTGGTCTTTATCTTGGTTTCGAAAATTAGCGAGATTAGAAAACAGACGGAATAGGTCTTTATAAAAACCCTATGTTTATAAAAATGCATTCATGTACGATCAATTAATATGTCAATTTAATTTTTAGATTGTGTTGCGTATAATAGTGTACTGTTATCTTTTTTTCAACTTAACTAAAGTAAGTTCAGTAAAGTAAATCCAAATCAATTGTAAAAGGTTCTATGAAATGGTATGTATTTCGGAAACGATTCCGAGCCGGACCTGCTTCTAAAAACAGCAGGTGTTCCAACTCCTATAGTGGGTCAAACATGTTGTCGGTATTATTCACGTATTAAGCAAGATATCCGCCAAGTGAATAAAATAATAAAATGCTATTTCAAATTTTAACCGAAGCAGCTCCATCGACAAACCGGATGCCTACCATACGCCTGCGCTAGCGATTGGATCGCGATTGGTGCCCACCTCATGTTTAGGCGGTGGTGACGTCCACTCAAAAAGAAGTTAACTTATCAATTCCCCTTCATTCTGCTACGTACGCATTAGGATGACGCGTACTGTATATATCGACGATTGCAAGGAATATCTACATAAAATATGTGATCCGTCTATTGTAAAATCGTCGCAATTTTCAATCAACTGAACATTATTGAATTGATGTTCAAAAACGTAACGACTGTGCCATTATTGCAAAACACAAACGAAACGTACACGTTGCCAAATACGTACATACAATAAAATGTTACACACGTGTATATTGTATCTGGCTGTTCTCAAACCTGCACGCAGCGGACGGACACGGAGTCCCAGCGGTTGTTACCAGGTACGGTCAGTGGCGTCCGTATGTTCGGGCAAGAAATACGCGTACGTAAATTACAAGGCGCTTAAAAATTACGGTGTAACTATACTTTAATTATCATAGAGTTGTATAGTGTCGACCCTGCGTTGTAGCACACTTTCCAGGCCCTACTCATCTCATGACTGATGACGAATGATGATACTGATATATTTACGGTATTCATCCAAAGTATTTTCTTTATCCCTACTTCTTATTATTTTTAATTAATCGATTAGCAAATCAACCAACCCAGAAGCCATTGTTACACGTTCTGTATCATTTTGCATTATTAATAACTGACTGTTAACAGTCGTAGTCAATTGATATTATAAAAACTATAATAGCTGTTATTGACAACATAAAGTGATACAGGATATAACCAATAACAGCAATAATATGAACACCATAAACTTTCAGGCGTCTCTGTACCACCAGAACCTCCACAACCTGTAGTTAACACAACGGTCGCTCCACCAACGACGGGTGCACCAACGACGGCTGCACCAACTACCTCTTCTACGAAACCAACTACCCCAACAGCACCGCCAACTGCTACGACTAAGCCGTCTCCAACCACTCAGCCGTCCACAACTACTACCTCTACGACTACCACCAAGACACCTCCGACTACACCAACGCCGGCGCCGACTACATCAACGCCGGCTCCGACACCCGTCGACCCCACTGTCGGCAACTGGACGGTGGACTATGCCAATTCCAACAGGACCTGCCTCATCCTCCAAGCGGCCATACAATACGAAATTTTAGGGCAGAATGCAACGACAAAAATTAACGTACCGCAAAACGCTACCGTGACCGGCTCGTGTGGAGATCAGGATCAGTTGGTACTCAACTGGGCTCAGAACAACTCTTTGCAGTTGGATTTCTTGAAATTGAAATCGAAAAAATACGAGCTAGGAGACATCGTTACAACAATTAACGCTACACCACAAGGTGAGATAGACTTAATTGATTCCTTATAATGATAAAATACGAGGTGTGGCTATTAAATAACCGAATTGCTGTCATAACACTTTTTATTCGTTACCAACTACAGTAGCAACTTTTTCGCCTTCAATGTACTCCCCTTGGCGATCTCTACAGCGCTCCATACGACTTTTCCATTGTTGAAAGCAGTGTTGGAAGTCCGTTTCTGTCAGCTGGTTCAGAACCTCCGTCGCTTTTGCTTTAACCGCTTCCACACATTGTTTCGGGGTCGTAAGTAAAAAACCAGACACAGTTCTGTTCAAACTTGTCGCGACACGCTCGCAGCGCGCTGGTAGCAGCATCAGTTCGGTTATTTAATAGCCACACCTCGTATTAAGCAAGTAATATATGGGGGTTTTATTTGTTATATTGTATACGACTGAAGTTTACAGGAAACACTTAGTAAATTTAGCGACAATACGAAATAATTAAGGCGACTTGCAGTCTTAACGCTATTTGAATTTTATTGCATTAGCTATTGCTCATTTCCATTTTGCACAGTACATAATGGTTTACTGACCTAAGTGTAAAGCTAGTTATCGATTGTTTGAATGAATTAAAATTATGTATTTTCTATGATATGCCCAAGTATTTCCAACAGAGTAGTTCAAGGCTCTATTTTGTTTTGCATATACTTTTTTAACTAAATTACATGCATCCAAAATTGCAGTGTATAGTATTAGACGAATGATATACAGTTGTGTAATCTTTCCATGAGAATGAAGTGCAGTGTGTGTGTGTAATCAACTGGTTTGAGACTATTATTTTCAATTTCTCAGAATCACTGCTTGATGCTAACCACAACCAAATATGTAGCAATCTTGTTTCTGCAGAATATGGTAGGAATGTGAATTTTAGTATCCGTGTAAGCAATCCTCTCTTTAATCTATGCAACTCTATAGCATAATTATCTTCCATTAGATCTAAAGACATAATTTTATTTTTCTAGGATCTAAAGTACCATCTTGTATTATTCATAATCCCAAACACTTTTTCTCTATACTGATGTTAAAATCCCACAATACATGACACAAAAAGGTCCTAACTATCTTTAGACTCAGTGGCGGTTGGTGATATTTCAGTTAGCCATATCTTGTAAACGACGCATGGGACCCACTTGGGACCACAATCACCAACAGCCACTGTTTAGACTAATAGTATTTAATAGAGAAATTACAGTATTGGAGGAAAAATTAAATATAAAAATCGATATAATGAATATAATGTCTCAATATAATAAAATAGGTATTGCGAAAAATTTCAAGTAATATCGTGAATTTATATTATTATTTTATGTATTATGTTCTCATAAATATTTGCTATATATATGCTCTCACACATAGACCTTCCTAAAATTTAGAACAGAATTCTAATACAAAAGAAATGCATGTAAAAAGTTATATTTAGTGAAATTATTAACTACTGTTGTTAAGTTCTGGTATTAAGCATTCAATTAGTCATCAATGTCATCATCATGCATTCTAATAAAAAAACATTTGAACAGATAAAATGTTATCAGGCATTTTATAATTTACATTACATCCTTTTCCATAAACAATAAGAAAAAGTTTAATTTTTTTTATATCGTAGTCCCAAATACTTAACTTTATATTTTTAATACCTCAATTTTAAATAAAACGTTGGCACCTTATAAATTTGTTACTATAAATAAATTATAGCACAGGCAAAAAAAAATCCATGAAATGTGTTTGAAACTAACTTATCAAGTATTTGTAATCGTAGTTCTTTGTTATTGAAACCACAAAGAGCTTACTCTTACGTCATCATTGTACTTATTGTTTTTCATACTAAGTATCATATTCTGTTTGATGTAAGCATAACTACAGGGTGATTGTTAATCACTAATAGTTAATTAAAATAGAAGGAAAAACAACGGACAATGTGTTACATATTACATTGGTTTTTAAAAAATGTTCACTTAACACTTAACATTTCAATATACACTGTGTCACTGTGTACATAAAGTATAAAATAAATTCATGATTTCCTAAATTAAAAATATTTTGGAAAAATCCTGAGACAGATCACTTTTACTTATAAAAAGGCATTGTTTTGATAAATGTGATCTTTTTATTATACTTGGTTTTTAACATGTGTCATCGACATTTTTTTTTAAATAACCTTTTTTTTATGCATTTGGATAGAGGGCACTTTTCTAAAGTTTTCGTGGTATTTATATATGGGGCATTCCACGCCAACTTCGCCACAAAAAAAATATATTTCTCTGAAACTGTATATAAGTAGTATGTGATAAGTTTTTGTCAAGTGCAGAGGTTGATTTTTCTTTAAAACACATTTTTTGAGCAATTTTGAGCATTAATTTTGCTTCTCAGTCAACTTTTTAAATATTATCTTCGGATTTTATCGTTCTGACCATCACCTTGTGCCGCCATTTTGTTTTTTTTTTCAAGGGCCACGTTGCATTTCAAAGTTTACGTTTGAAGTAAAACGTCCCATATATGAAAATCATATAATAAGGTTTTTAGGGTCGCTGATTACGAATCTGGTGTCCAATTTAGAAAATTCGTTATGGGACCCTATAACAAAAAATATGATGAATTTCAAAATTTTAAAAATACCACGGTATTCTACACAATATTTTGAGTAAAAAAGGTATCTTGCATTTTTGCAATTTAATGCGTATTTTTAGAATAAAAAAAATCGAAAACTTTTTTTAGAATTCGAAGTTTTTGAATTTGTCGCTTTAAAAATACGCCTTAAATTGAAAAATAGCATGAGACATTTTTTACTCAAAATTTTGCGTAGAATACGATGGTATTTTTTTAAATTCCGTGACTCGTCATTTTTTTTCATTGTGGGGCCTCATGGGGCCCCATAAAAAACGAATTTTTACTTTTAAAAATATTTCCCTTATTCCACGTTAAATTTTAAGTAAAAAAATGTCTTCTGTAATTATTTCATTTAATGCGTACTTTTTTGAGTAAAAAATTAATTAACCTCGATGAATTTTATAATAAGGCAAAACGAATTAAGGTATTTTTAAAGCAACAGCTTCAAATAATTTATTCTACAATACATTTTTTTTACTCTAAAAATAGCATTAAGT
>JAPWTK010000037.1:2465000-2661523 GCA_029963805.1 Aromia moschata
CGGGGTTTTAAAAAAAAAAAAAAAAAACAGGAGAAAAAACAAAAACCCCCCCAACATACCCCCCCCCCCCCCCCTTTACAAAGAAAAAAAAAAAAAACCAATTTAAATTTTCCAACATATCCCCCACACATTCCTTTTTTCCCCCTCTCCTCCCCCACAAACCCCACCCACCCCTCCCTCCACACCCACCAAAACTAGCAATTTTTTTAAATTCCCTCCTCTTAATTACCCCCCCCCCCAAAATTCCCAGGGTTGGATATTTTTCTATCTCCCCTTAATTTTATTATTTCTTTTTTTTTTTCTTTTTTTTCCCACACACCCCCCCCTTTTTTTAATTAAAAAATATATTTTAAAAAAAAAAAAAATATTTTTTTTGTGACAAACCAAAAAATTTTCTTTTTTAAAAAAAAAAAATTTATTTTTTATAAAAACACCCCTCTAATTACATATAAAAAAAACCAAACCCCCCCCCTCCCCTCCCACATTTTTTTCTTCTCCCCTCCCCCCCCTCCCCTTTTTTTTTATAAAAATTAAAATTTTATAACCCTCCCCCCCCCCTAAATTTTCCTCCCCCCCCCCCTCCCCCCTTTTTTTTTTTTTCTTCTTTTTTCTCCTTCTTTTCCCCCCCCCCCCCCCCCCCCCCCCGGCCAAAAAAAAAACCTTTTTCCCCCACCTATAAATAAAAAAACAACATCCGCGCTCTGGTTTTTCCCCACACACGAAAAAAAAAAAAAAAAAAAAAAAATTTACTCCCCCCCCCCTCTCTTTATATACATTCCCCCTCTTTTTTTTTTCTGGTTTTTGTTTTTTTTTTTTTTGTAATTTTTTTTTATTTATTTTTTTTTTTTTTTTTTTTTTATTTCCCCCCTCCCCCCCTTTTGGTTGGGGTGTGGTGAGGGGTTTTCTTTCTTTTTCTCTTTTTGTGGGCTCCGTCTGCCCCGCGGCCCTCCCGGCGGCCCCCGGGGGGGGGCTCCCGGGGGGCGGCCCGCGCGCCGTTTCTTTTTTTCTCCCCACCCCTCCCGGGGGGTACTAATTACCTTTTTCACCACACCACCCACTTTCCTCTCCTCCCCCTCTTCTCCACCCCTCCCCCCCTCCTCCTCCCCCCTTCTTTGGATATTTTTTTTTTTTTTTTCCTTTTTTTTCCCCCCTCTCTCTCTTTTCCTTCTTTTTTTCCCTCCCCTTTTTTTCTTCCCCCCCCCCTCCCTCCCCCCCCCCCCTTTTTTTTTTTCTTCCTCTTTTATTTTTTTTTTTTTATTTTTTTTTTTTTTTTCTTTTTCTCACCCCCCCCCTCCCCGGGGCGGAATTCCCCCACTATTATTTTTTAATTTTTTTTTCTTATTTTTTTTTATTTCTCTTTTTTTTTTCTTTTTTTTTTTTCTTTTTTTTTTTTTTTTTTTTTTTTTTTTTTTTTTTGTTTTTTTTTTTTTTTTTTTTTTCTTTCTCTTCCCTCCCCCTCTTTTTTTTTTTTTTTTTCCCTCCCCTCCTCCTCTCCCTTTCTCTTTTTTTTTTTTTTTTTTTTTTTTTCTCTTTTTTTTTTTTTTTTTTTCCTTTTTTAATTATTTTTCTTTTTTTTTTTTTTTTTTTCCTTTTTTTAAAAAATTCATTATTTTTTTTTTTTTTTTTTTGTTTTTTTTTTTTTATTTTTTTTTTTTTTTTTTTTTTTTTTTTTTTTTTTTTTTTTTTTTTTTTTTTATATTAAAAGGTATTTTTTTTTTTTTCCTTATTTTTTTTTTTTATTAATCTTTTTTTTATATAAATTTTTTTTTTTTTTTTTTTAATTTTTTTTTTTTTTTTTTTTCCTCCCTTTTTTTTTTCTTTTTTTTTCGGGGGGGTTTTTTTTTTTTTTTTTTTTTTTTTTTTCTTTTTTTCTTTTTTTCTCTTCCCTTTTTTTTTTCTTTTTTTGTTTTTTTTTTTATTTGGTTTGTTATTTTTTTTTTTTTTATATATTTTCTCTAAAAATTCCCCTCCCCTCTCCCCTCCATATATCTTGTTTTTTTTTCTTTTTTTTCTCCTATTTTTTTTTTTTTTTTTTTTTTTTTTTATTTTTTTTTTTTTTATTTCCTTTTTTTAAATAAAAAAAATTTTATTAATTTTTCTTTCCTTTTTTTTTTTTCCCCCCCTTCCGCTTTTGGGGGGTTTCTTTTCCTCCTCCCCTTTTCCCCCCTTTTGGCTCTTTTTGTGTTGTGTTGTTGGGGGGGGCAGTGGCTGGTGGAATTTGATATTCTCTTATTTTCATAAGGAAGCATGTGACCCACATGATATTTTAGGTGGTAACTGCTAGACCTAAGTAGAAGACTATAGCTTTGAAATTGCTTGGAAGATGTTTTCCATTTTTTTTTCCAAATTACCAAGTAAGGATAAAAACGTATTGTTGTTTTTTGGAAAATTTTCATTTTGCTTGACACATCTTTAGCTTAATTAAGCTAATAGCTTAAGATACAGCTATTGTAAAATCTCAAAAATGAAATGCTGAAATGAAATTATTCAAATTACCTTAACTTTTACAAATTTAGAAAATTTGAAAAAAATCACAAGTATAAAAAGACTGTATTTACGTGGTGATTATGAAAAATATATACAGGTGTTTAGTAAATATTTTGCAGGCCGTTTCCAAGATAATCTGGTGAGGGAGACAATTGTTGAAATTTTTTTTCGCAAGTTTAGTTTCAAGTTTTTTTGCTATTACACCTTCTACTTGGGTCTAGTAATCACCCCCTAAAATATGATGTGGATCAAATGCTCTGTTATGAAAATACGGGAATCTCGAATTTCACCGGCCACCACTATATGTTAAACATATACTTATGTACATAACCTTAATTTTCCGACACATCACATTCTATTCATGAGGACAGAAATTACGTCGGAAAGTCGTGCTATTACTCTTGAATTTGAATAGGGCACAGCCTTTTTGTTCGACTCCAAATTACTTTTTAAATGACTCCAAAATGGATCTCGGTGAATTAATCAAGAAAACTAGAACTAAGGAGACAGAGCTGCGGCTTTTCGCTGTATAATGCGACGGGCTCGAATATGTCCTCCTCCAGAGGCGCTGTAAGCAGTTGTGTACCACGGTATACAAAAATAGGTATCTATACGTATACTGTGGTTCTGTACTAATCTGTGTGCGTTAGAGGTTAGTCTGTGTGAATGTCCGTGGTGCGAATACATGTGGCATTTTTTTTGCCGGCAGTCAAAATTTCGAACTGTAAAGCGGCCTTTAGTCTCTTTAGTTTATACACTAGCTGTTAGTAATGAATTGTATGAAATGACATATTAAATATTCATCACGTGACGTCAAGTACAGCACTGCTTACAGCGCCTTCTGGAGGCAAACAGATATGAGCCCATGATACTGAACGAGTTCGGTCTCCTTAGTTCTAGTCTTCTTGGGATTAACTTTAAGATATTTTACATTTTCTTTAATAAAATATTAAGGCATGACACAAAATTGTGTACTATTATTATCAATGGACTGTGGTAATTAAACAGTATTTGTATTAGGTTTTAAGTATTAAATGACAATTTTTTTGGGGTGTCTCATTTTCAGGGGGTCTGATTTTTTCCCTATATTGAAAAAAAAAACGTTACATCACTAAATTAAAGCGTGAAAAAAAAAAGTTAAAAACAATCTCTATATTGATGTAATTTCACTATCAATAAATCTATTTTGATCAGTAAATCCATTTTGATTTGGATGCGTTATAATTTGAATTGATGTTTAAAAAAAATATTAATCAAACATAAAAAAATCAAACGATAACTACTTGATTTTTGCCAACGTTTCGGTATTTATTTCTCTTTCTTCAGGGCTTAATTAAGGAGAAATAAATCTCCAAAATGTTGGCAAAAATCAAATAGTTGTTGTAGGAATAGGTTAGGAATATTTGAAAAATCAAATAGGACCTAAAATCCAATAAACCAAAAACTATTAAAAAAAAAATTGTGTACTAAAAATCTAACATTTTTTCAAAATATTTTTTTACAGCCGTGGACTGCGAGAGCTCAGACACTACCCCCGATGTGGTTCCTATTGTGGTGGGATGCGTGCTTGCCGCTTTAGTAGTTATGGTCCTTGTCGCCTATCTAGTTGGAAGAAGGCGTTGCCAAGCTCGCGGCTACCTATCAATGTGAGTCTAAAAAAACACTCCAAAAGCTCACTCATAGGGAGCCGTAAAACAAAAAAAGTTCTCTTTTCATTTTGGTTTTTGATTTGAACCTTCTTTGTCTGCTTTTTGTTTGTCTTGTTAAGGTGCAAAAAATACGTTGAGCTAATTAGTGATTATTTCGTTATAGATTAGTGTCTGTGTTTTGCCTTTTTTAATTTTATATTCATCTCGAATTTCTGTATTATTATAAATATATCGCGTCTTTGCAAAGTCCTGGGGATCATTTGTTGTTTGGAAATAGATCAAAATTTTCATTCAAGGAAGTTGTGTATACTTTTTACTTTACACAATAAATAAAAAAGCTGATTTATTAGCATAGACAAAGTGTTATAAAATATTTGTTTAGGACTTGGCATCTTATGGATTGTCAAAAATTTAAATAGAATTTAAGAAAATTTGTTAGTTTTAGTACGAGTCTTGGTCTGTCTAAATTACAATAACGGCTTAAGATTTTCAAGTTAGTTATTATTGAAATTAATAGCTATGGCAAAAATAGTGACTCCATTTTTTTGTTGGTTCTGTAGTTACGTAAACTAAAATAATTTGAGAATTATTTCATGACTGAGTATATGGCCAATTTTGTCAGTGCCTCATTAAATGCTTTATTTGACCAATACACCTTTCTGCTGCATAATTATTTATTAATAAAGGCACTAATAGAGTTAAATAAAGGAACTATGCACGCAACTAAACAAAGCAATAATACAAGTGGCGGCTGGTGGAACTCGAGATTCTTGTATTTTCGAAACGAAGGATGGGACCCACATCATATTTTAGGGGATGATTACTAGACCTAAGTAGAAGGCAAAAAAAGGAATTCAAAAAACGTCTGCCTCACCAGATTTTCTTGGAAAGGGCTGTAAAATATTCGCAAAATATTTTTTTTCCATAATTACCCAGTAAATACAGTCTTTTTAAAGCTCTGTTTTTTTTTTTAAATTTCAAGGTCTGTAAAAGTTACCGTAATTTTAATTTTTATTTCATCCGAGCATTTCGTATTTGAAATTTTAATACAGCTGGATCTTTAAGCAAAACGAAGATTTGTAAAAAATTACAACTATAAAAAGACCTCAAATTCCACCAGCCGTCACCGTGGTGTGTACCAAGCGTTTTTATATTGTCAGTTTTTGCGCATAGGTCCCTCAGTTCCAAAGCCATCAATTTCCTAATTTTAGCGAAATAACCAGTTTTGTGATCATAATTTCAAAAATGACGTTTATTAACAATTGTAATTTAAACTCAATTTGATAGTTTTAAAGTAAATAATGGCCGTAAACAGAATCATGAAATTTCTCAAGCATTTATGGTTTTAACTTTAATTTTCAAATGATTAAATCAGGAATGCTGCATTATTTTCATTCATCGGTCTAAAATACTATCACGTTTCTTTACCTTCTGATTTCAAATTTTTTTAAGGTGACGGAATGCTTTGCGGCATTCAGGAATAAAAACAAAAACAAACTCAACAGGCATACGAATATCTGAAAGGCTTATAGTCTTACGTAGACTTCTTATATAGGTTACATATTTTTAAAGACATATTTTAGGAATATGTAAACTGGAGATATCAATTTTTCACGCAGTTCTCAATCAGAATGTTATTTTGATTTAATCTTTTAAATTGTAAAGACTAAACTGTAAAGATTGCATTATAATTTGACTTTTGTTATAATGAAAGATGAAAAATTGTTGGTCTCTAAAAACTGTCTTTCAGGTATCCTGCATATATTCATGATTATTTCCGTTTTGTTAAAAATTTAGTTTTTCATAATGGTGTACTAGTAAGAAAAAGTATTTTTCATATAGGCTTTACATCCTATTAATGTAGTATATATATATATAAAAAATGGTTTAATGGTTACATATACTATTAGAAACTATAAAAATTATTAGATGGATATATAATCTGCATTTTTGTATTTAAAGTTGTATCATCTCTGATCTTTGTCTATCCATTATTGTTTGATCTGATTTTATATTCAAAGACTTTCCCTTTAACGTTTCAAAAAGTGTTTTTTTAGTTACTCTAAAATAAACTTCGCATATATTTAGATACATTCTTAATGGTATTAATGTTCCCATTTTCCCGATTACCGATTAATGAAATGTTTGGCCTGAAAAATTATATTGGCTGTGAGAGCTGTAATGTTTTGTGTAAATGTGCAAAAATGTTGAAATAAATTTTGTGGGATAAAAACGTTCGTTTTATTTCCTCCCTGTGTGTGCGGCTGATTGGAGTGTTTTATCGAGATAATTCATTGACAAACATATCTTATCGTAAATTAAATAGGGTCAACATTTATTTATAAATAAATACCTATACTATATAGAGTATATAATATTTTTATTATCTATGTAAAATTGGTAATGTTTTTTTACTTCCAAACAGAGAAACATGTTTAGATTCGACAGTCAGATATATCTAAAAGCCATGATAAACAACAAATACCTGCACTAATACAAGCTTTTTTCAATTCGAAATTATTTGCCGTTACATACAGGATGTCCGTGAAGACTAGAACGTAATAACATACTCCTTGACACAAAAGAAAACATTTAGACCAACTTGTATAGTTATAGTTGCTCTGTTTAGTCACTAAAGTGGAAATATTTTTATGGTAGAAAATAAATTTCTAAAGACAGGTACATTAAAGGACAAAAACAAGATCTATTATGGCTGGTTACCTATTTTGACACTAGCTGTCTGAACATGTAATCATTTGAAAGTAATTTTTTATTGGCTAAACTTTTTATCCAATCAACAAGAGAAAAAAAGCTTCTGTATCAAGTCATCTATTCAGTAGAAAATCGGTAGACATTACTCATATAATGACAGTAGAAAAGTACTAAGACTATATGCAAGTTGGCCTACATTCTATTTTGGGTCAAGGGATGTCTGCTTCATTATAAACTCATTTACAGGACACCCTGTACCAAGTGAATACAAAAAACATTCTTTTTCTATTATGGATATTTGATTTTTGGTTCACTTTATTTTTACATTATAAGGGCTGGAAGTAGAAAAGTAAAAGGTAATTGTATTGCCCTGGTAATTATAAAAATCTATCTTGAAAGCTATTTACGAGAATTTCAAATTTTGCCATAAACTTTGTGTCCGTAAATGCTTACTATATAAAGTAAAACATTCTGTGTAAAGTAATAACTAGGCTTCCGAAGGTTTGTCTGCCCGCATGTAACTGCATAAGAGTATCCCGCGGCGGAATGGCGTATTACTGCGCATACGCAGGTTCTGGAGCGTTTTTGGGAAGGGTCAATGCTGTATGTAGCATGGGCAAGAAATACACGTGAATATAATGTACAAGGCTCGTACACGTGAATATAATGTACAATGATCATTATCATAAGAGTTTTATAGTTCCGAGCCCTGCGTTGCCGCCCACATTTCCGTACCCTAGTAATAACATAATCCAGCATGTTTCAAATATAGAATTGTAACTAAATTGATCGGTAAAATTCATTTAACCAATGGGGTAATAAATATTTGTTAGTATTCGAACACCTTTTTTTATTACCAGGTGTTAAAGCAACGGGTGCTCTCATTTTTGTTAGCTAGTGCCACTCTTTGACATCTAGTACATTTTTGTTGTTTGTTCAACTTGTTTTAACATTTAAACTTTTATAAATTGCATATGAAAAATCATTAAATTGTTAAAATATTTTTTAAAAAATATTTTAATATCAATAACAAATTAAAATTTTTGGAACTTGCAATTTACACTGCCCAAACATTAATAATTTCTCTATTATTTTCATCTATGATACTCAGTACCTGTTAGGCAACGTTTCTTATACAACATAATTATTTAATATATTTAATATTTGACAAGTGGTACCTAAAAGAACGGCACCTATAGGAGCCAAAAGAATGGCACCCAAGGAGGCCAAAAGAATGACATCCAAGGGAGTCACAACAATAGTACCTATAGTGAATGTTCCAATTTCGGTAAAAAAAAACAGAACGTAAATGGTACCCAAAAAAACGGCACTTATAGGAGCCAAAAGAACAGCACGCAAGGACGCCCAAAGAATAACATCCAAGGGAGGCAAACACAATGGCACTCAAGGGAACTAACAGAATGGCACTCATAGAAGCCAAAATAATGATACCATAGGTGTCAAAACAATAGTGCCTATAGAGAATGTTCCAGTTTCGGTAAAAAAAGCTATTTAGTTTTAATAACATAGTTATTTATTACTTTCTAATAATCAAACAATAAATAATATATTACTATTTGTTTCATTGTAATATTTATATAGTTTTTTTTAACCAGATCAATTAATCATATTTTCCATAATGACGTAGTAGGTACAGTAAAAGGTGGAAAATTGTAATGGCACTAAATTTAAATTGGAAATAATACACGCTTGGAAAATTTCCCAATAATCACTAATTAAATAATCACTAATAAAACAAAAAGCACTAATTTGAAATGTTTAATAAAAATCGTACACAACCACAACAAAAATTGTGAATATTGAATTGAAACCTGTAAAGTATCATTAATAATAAAAAGTTTTCCCATATGATGCATACTTTTAGGAATTCACTATATAACAATGAGATTATTTAAATTCATGTACAAAATATCATGTATGTAAAAAATGTATAGTTAAATAATATAAATTGTATAAACGTGAGTTAGTAGAATGTGTAAAAGGTATAATAACAGGATTCATTTTTAATGTACAATATCAAAGCGTTTTCGAAAATATTTATTACATCTGGGTATTGTTAAGGAGTGATGTTAATTTTCCGGATTTTTATGGTAAAAAAAGAACGTTTTTCAAAAAAAAAAAATTACATAATTTACCACAATATTAACATCATTACTACTATATAAGATAATTAAAAAAAATTAAACAATTATATATTGATACGTATACGACAAAATAAAAAGGACTAAACCAACTTATCCTGAAAGAAAACAATGAATTAATGTTATAAGTAAAGAAAATTTAATAGACCTTTCATCCATTTTCTTCCATTTCTGTCACTTATCTATCACTAACTAGTCTGCCTCAGTAGGAAGACTGTGAATGTCGCATATCCAGACAATAATCAAGATCGACTTGCTGAAGGCACAGAACATACTGACAGACATTTGCTGACTTGGTCAAAATCATGTGTGAGTACAACAACTGTAGCCAATGAAACAAAAAATCCTCCTCCAGATGTTCAAGATACGAGAATGCCTATTTGCTTATAAAAAAAAAAAAAACAAAAACAAAATATCAATATTTATAGCTTAAGCTGCAGAATAATTGGTAAGATGGTAAAAATCTAGTAAGTATGACAAATGTTCAGTTCATGTCCATCTAATGATCTATCCAATGATCTATATGATCATTTCAGAAGACAAGAGAAGGTATAATTAACCTGTAACAAAATAGTTCTGATCAGTAACAACTGCGAAGTCTAAATTGGTGACCAGTTGTGAAGCCGTGAGCAACAGATAGCGCTGTTGTCATTAATAATTTCTCAGCCAGCAGTAGACACTAGGAATCTTCCACTTAAGTCAATCACATTTTTTTTAATAAAATTATCCAGCATACAAAATGACTGCAGGAAAGAATTGCTTGTATAATTTCAGCCTTCTAGTTAACCTTCACCTCCCAATAAAACGGAATTTATTTTCAACAAAGGTAATTATTTATCTTTGCTTCAGTGCAAGTGGTCGGGCCTCGTCGTGTAAATATGTCCCTTCGCGTAGTATTTCAAGTCCACCTATAAATTGGGTAGAAAACAAAACTTTACTATTTAAATAAATGTCAGAAGTGCCCACAGCACTATTTTATTTTTCGTTGATTTAAAATAATTCAGTTCCAAATTAAGTGCTCAGTAACTCAAATAAGTGGTAATAAAATAGAAAGAGGAAAAACTGCAGGTGGCTATTGTATTATTGAGTATATTAATGTCCTATGGGCACTTGTTTGAAATACAAAAGGTGTTAAAAACACTTCTGCCAGGTATACTTGAACGTTACACACATTAACGCTTGATTTTTCGGATCTAATAATTCATCATGTTATTCCAGAAGTAACGAAGTAGTGTTAAAAGGCCTGAAAAATAAAGAATGGCACTAGAGATCATAAATAACACATCAGAGTATTAGCTAATGGTGTAAATAACACATCAGAGTATTAGCTAATGGTGTGATAAAGAAACATTATTTGTATGCCTTTGTTACATATTATTTTTGAAGTTGAGTAACACTTTGATATTGAAAGTACACCTTGATATTGAAACTGTCATACAAAATAAGCATATGTTTTACAAAAAAGGTTTTATTTATTTTGTGTTCTAGGTTTGCCGAGACTAAAACAGAAGCCGACTACGTTCCCATGAAAAGGTTGTCATGTTTTAATTAATGACAAGATTTTGTGTAAAATATCGCCTCATTGTATAGATAGGTACGTTAGAATGAAACAGAACTTAACAAATTTAGGTTTTGTATACATATTTTATTATAGGTGAATATTGCAGTATGTATTCAAAATGTACTTTAACAAACTTAACATGTATTATTGTGCTATGGTATTGTCTAACAACATATACTTAACAGATGAAATCACATCTTTTTCTAGCAGAAAATTCAAGGTCATATTTAAAAATTTATTTTTAATGACCGTTTAAAACCTTCACAGCTGAAGATAAAGTGGTTTTTATAAAACATTTAATGAACAAAACTACAATGAATATGCACAGACACATAGTACAATATTAGAAGATACAATATATTCATCTGTGTTGTATATCTGTTATGTAGGCATAGTACAATTGTACTATGTACAATTATACTGATTGTATATTAACCAGTATTATGAAAAATAAAATGTATAACTGATTGTATAGTAGCCAGTAGATGCCTACTTTAGACGATATAACTTTGAGTGCATCCGCAAAAAGAATTAAGTGTCAGTTTTACATATCAGGAGGAGCAGGGCTCTAAACTACTTAAGAGTTTAAATATGCCTATATTAAACGATTGTGAAGTTTCCTAGTTCTTTCATCGTACACATATTACAAAATATAACAGTTTTCATTTCAAGCAATCCTGCTTGCAGAAAAAAATAGAATTATATTTCAAAAAGTATCAGTTTCATATATCATCAGAGTGGCAGGTACAGAAAGACTGAATATATCAATAAGAAATGTTTCCTAGCGAGGTTGAGTGGACCTATTTAATATAGACAATTAAATAAGGTTATCTTTGAAATATAAAGATAATTTAGCTTTAATTTTTGATAAGCATCCATATTTTCACTTTAATGGGCTCACCTTTTAACATTTAACGTATTTATACTTAACACACACTAAAACTAATTTAAATACTCTACTTATTAGAGGAATGTGCATTTTTTTAATTCTTGAGTTAGTAAAGCTGGTATTAAATACAAGTTAAAAACAGCGTTGGTTGTTAGATATTTTGTAACATGAATTATGGACATCTTTGTTCTGGATACTATAGGTGCCTTAGTTAAATAAAACAAAAACAAATTTTAATTTGCAAATAAGTAAAATTTATTCTTATTATTGCAGTGTTTTAAGGTTAAAATGGAGGAATTGTACTATATTTTGATTACTGAATTTAGAAAAGTATATTTCTTCACTTACTTTAAAAATAAAAACTGGTGCTACTTTTGATGGTACTCAACAAATTAGTTAAATAAAACAAAAATAAGCAAGAATTTTTTATTTGCAAATGAGTAAACATTTATTCCTATTACATTGCCAACATTCCTTTAATTAAGATTTTGCAAAAGTGGAGACAATTGTACTATATTTTGAATTACTACACGATAACTGTTAGAAAAGTATATATTTCTTCACGATTACTTTAAGAAAATAACAAAGATATGGTGCTACTTTTGATGATACTTCAACAAATTTAACAATAATGTTTTAATTATCTACTGTTTGCTACATTATGTTAGCTTTCATTGCCTGTTCTATACTCCGTTATATGCCAAAGTTAATTACCCAGTTACTTTTTTGAGATACTGTAGTAAGTAAGCGGTAAATACAATGTTTGTTTTTGTACTTTTGTGTACAATTTAGCTTAATATACTTATCAAAGGATTTTGAATTAAAGAGTATTTGTGATCCTACTGAAATGTGATAGTAGATATTAACGTGCAACTATTTCAAATAGGATCTAGTCACCGGTGAATGTGTTCTGTATTTTACGGCCCACTCATTAGTAAAATACAAGCGCATTTATCATTTTTTTATTTTTATTGACTTTTATTATGCATTTTATGTAGATACTACTAAACTCATGTATGTACTACTCATATATTTGTTACACGTATGGTATAATAAAATGTAATAAAATTTATATGTATTACTTTTTAAATACTCACTGCAGTGAATAGATAAAATGAGAATTTTAAATATGTTACAAATAACAGCATACAACATATACATATAAGCAAAGTAATTTTTTAATAATTTAATTACAATAAAATTAGGGACTGGTAGGTTTGGATGATATTTTTGAGAAGAGAAAATTAATTGGAAATGAAATCTTTAATATCTCCAGAATCCAGTTTTTCAGATCAGAAGCTTTTAAGAAGATTTTAAATTGGAATCCTTACAATTTCTACTTGCGATATTTCTTAGAAGTTATAATAGAGCTTTCAATTGTGACGTTTTTTTATACTTCTGGTGACTTCTTCAAACAGTGAATTTAGTTACGAAGATAAGAGACCAGTGAATTTCAGGAAACTTTGAAGATACATTTTTATATGATCTGTTACCCTCAGCGTTTTAAAAGTGTTGATTAGATGGCTTTTAAAAACGGTTTTTAAGATGTACCTATTTAACGAAACACTTTTTCAAATGATACCAACATGATATGGGATAACGTTATTGAGTTTACCTTATTAACAAAAAAGTACCTTCGTTTTTGTATGGAGCAAATATACTCCGTGCATTATACATCTTTTTATATAATTGTCAACCAAATAGTTTGGTTATTAAAATGGAAAAGTATATTGTATGTGTACATCAGACCTGTTGTGAAAAAGGACAAATTCTACACTTCTCATTCTAACAGCTAACGTAGGTGGTGAGAGGATCTGTATTACTCCCTTACTACCTTCGATGCATGTGCGGTTGCTTCTTATCTGTCGTCTCACTTCTATTTGTCCTTTATAACTGACCAATGTCTGATGTACATATATGATATTTGTATGTACGTGGCGTAAACATCTACACAGAATGGGTATTGGATGAACCTATTTGTAGAATGTATAATGAGGAGGATGAAACAGCCCCTCACATCATACTAGAATGCCCAGGCACTAACACACTGGAGATACGGTCTTCTAGGAACAGAAAACCCCCAGGACGCCTTTCCAAAGAAAAATCTTGTGAAAAGGCTACTAAACCCCATGAAGGTAACAAGCCTATTCACATGAAATAACAATATAAACTGTAAATACAATAAGCCTGAAGGCTGCAGTGTTGGAGGCAAAACAAACCCCAAACCAGCGACATTGGAGAAGGAAAAAAATGTACGTGGCGACAATTTTATTGCAAACATTAGGAGACACATTCAATATGAATTCGACGTAGAATCTCAAATACTTTTCGAGATATTCGACTTTTCTGCCCAGTAATTACATACCTAAACATTGTAAGTTTGGAGGCCCTAATAATGTATTGCAATCTTAAGGTTTAAATATTTATGATATAATAAATCAGTTTTAACATCACAGTACCCTGTAAATACACGTTTTGTGCAAACTACCTCGGACAAGTTTACTCTGTATATCTGATATTCGAGTACAACACATTCCTGAACAAAGATATAACCTTTAATTTTTACAATTACATATACATATGTACATACGTAGATAATTGCTAAAATGCAAAAAAAGATTAATAAACGAATATGTATGAATAATTTTCTTACCATCAAACACAAAAATGACACAATTAGACTGATATAATTGTTAGTATTGTTAGAGTTACAAACCTCAATCAAAGAACATTAAACAATTAAAAAATAAAAAATCTAACGGTTTTAACAACTTAACCCTTAACCCTAAATTTTTTTGAGCCTGCGCACTACATCGGCACTGTCAGTTGTCAATAAACAAGTGGAGGAGAAAACTAAATTTATAGGTTAAGTTAGGAGAAATTGGATATTATTTTTGAATAACAGTGTTGGTAAAGTTTTTTTAGATATCCTCGTTCCGGTTTCTGTTTTATATAAAATCCAAACACGGATACTATGAAGCCGGCAATTGTAGCGGATGAGATGTTCCCTGAAGGGGCAGGTCCTTACATGGATTTGGAAGAGGTAAGTGATATACAAAAACGGAAGATATTTTGTCGATATATAGGGTGACAAAAAAATGCGATGTGTTCTTCTACACACTTCTTCTGAACACAAGAAATAATTTACGCATTGTGAAAATTTGCATCGCTCATTTGTCAACTAACCTAACCTAACATCCGACTAACAAAGGGAGCAATGCATGCCATGGTTTACCTACCCTGAATAAAGTATGCAGAACTGATAACGTTGGGGTGTAACCCCTCTAATCTAGTTTCTCTCGGAAAAATGTAAGAAATTTATAGAGACTGTAACATACTTGGTATATGTATCATGGAAGTATCCTTCCGCGTAGACTATAGCCACTTCTACAGTCATTTATAATGAGTTCCCTATGCGGTATAGGTTTTATATGAAAATAAATCTAAATTTTATAATATTCTTTTGTCAACTTTAAGCCCAAATAAATAATTATGCAAAAACAAAGTTTACTAAAGCTTTGAATACTTATGTATAATTGAAACTGACTGAATTTCCTCTTTTTTAGGCAGGTGGTTCTTCTGGATTATTAATGGATCTAACTGCAAATGAAAAAGCTGTTCATGCCGATTTTTTTAATGGTGAGTATTCAAAAAAGTTGCTTTTGTTTATTTTTAAATTTTTTGATTAACACGTTCAAGGCCGAACTGTTTTTTTAGATTTATTGCTAACATACAATACGTGTCTCTGGAGACCCGAATGTAGCATATCTAATCTAACGCTTCGTGACGTCGGGGACTCGAAGGAACGTTGGGATATTAATATTATTTTTTGCAACATTCTTTTTTTTTGTGTTTTGAAAAAAAAATGGTTAATGAAGACCTTCTTAACATACGGTTGAAGCAGGGAATAATTTGTGAAAAAATATCTTGATAAGGATTTGTGAAAAGATACTTGTAGGTATGAACATAGTATTGCAATATTTTATGTTTTATTTCATTTATGTTTGCCTATTATAGGTGAACAGAATATATTTAAACAGTATTTTGTCTAAAACAAAAAAAAAAAAAAAATATGGAGATAGAAACATTTATACATATGTATAAAATATTTCGTCAAATAATATTTACTGCCTCTGGGCTCGTTATCGTACCCAAAAGCAATTTATTAACTGTAATACAGTTCATGATGCCGGAGATACGAACCTAGAAACATTGCTAATACGCTTGCGCTTCATGTTTGATGCGTATTGCTACCAACAAGAGCATCTGTTAAAAAATAAAGAAGTTGTGGCTTCCGTAAGTTACAGAAATCTTTTATTTTTATGCCGTTGTCTATGAAAGTTGGATACGGGACTCCAGCAGTACGTATCGCCGTGAATGTGTTAAGTATTAGATATCTGTGTTGATTTGTTAGATATCTGTACGGTAGTGGCATTTGAGATTGTATTTTCATTAGGAAGCACGGGACCAACATCATACTTTAGGGAATGGTTACTAGACCTAAGTAGGCTATAATAGCAGAAAAACTTCAAATGAAATTTGCAAAAAAAAAATCAAAAAAAGTCTGTCTTACCAGATTGTCTTGGAAAGGGCATGTAAAACATTTGTGATTTTTTTTCAGAATTAGCATGTGAATACAAAAACTTTTTGTTTTTTTTTTTGTGCAAAATTTTCATTTTGTGTAATGATTTTAAAATTTGAAATATGAAATGCTGGGAGGAAATAAAAATTCGGAATACCGTAACTTTTACCTATCTCCAAATTGTAAAAAAATCACAAGAGTAAATGTGGGTTCCATGCTTCATTACGAAAACACGAGACTTTCCAATTCCATCAGCCCCCACTGCTGTATTAGTAATAGTTTCTGTTTCATTTATTTTGTTTAAAATGGTATTACTAACAGGCTGATCTGAAAACCGGAATTTAAATAAGGTAAGAGTTGGTAAGAATCTGTGGGATTGACAAAAAGAAATAATTCCACAACATATACAGGGTGTCTATCAAGCGTCAGATTCGGCTAGTAGGAGTGGATAGAGTATAAAATTCTGAGTCGAAAAATCCTTTATCATTTTTCGATGTGGGCAATAGTTTTCGGGGAATCGATTTATGAAGATTGGCCTATCAGGCGCGACTACAACGGGCATGCTCCGCTCCCTTCGGTAATGGCGATTCTGCTTGAATGCCCACAACTGCAGCCCGATCCAGACGCGCTACGGCAATTTCTTGTAATAGCTTGACCCCATGTCATGCTGCATTAAGATAAATCTATTTTAATAAAAAATTGCCGTGGCGCGTCTGGATCAGGTCTGAAGTTGTGGGCATTCAAGCAGAATCGCTATTACCGAAGGGGGCGGAGCATGCCGCCGTAGCCGCGCCCTGATAGGCCAATCTTCATTTCTACTAACCGAATCCGACGCTTGATAGACTCCTGTATATTGTTTTTGTACCTTCGATACTGTTTCTTTTTAAACTATTTGCAATACAAAATTTATCAATTCTTTTTTATTACGTGGCCTTTTTAGATTTTGAAGATCTATATGACGACGATGACTTACAGTAGGAAGTGGTGAGAAAAAAAGCAACAATTATATTATTTGTTTTATTAACGGAACATCTGTTGACAATATTGTAATTTACCAAATACTGTTAATAGGTACCAAAAATTATTATTTTTTTTTTTTTGTAATCACAGGTCGAAAGTGTAATTTTGTAAATTTTGTTTTGTTGTACTACCTTTTAATTATGTCATAATAAAAAAACTATTCTAGAAAATGGCATCTATAACTGTAGTTTTTAAAACCCTATGTTACATTTTGAAAAGAATACAGGTAATAAAAAATTCTGTACAATTACAAAATGGACAATTGTTCACATAAAATACAATTATTTGGTAGTGCAGAGAAAATTTAACTTAACACCATTATTCAAGAAAAAAAAACTAATAAAACTCCAAAATCAAACATAAATTTAAATTCTCGTTATATATTTTATAACAAAACATGTTTCTATCAATTAAGTTCTATATACAAAAATAATTACATAAACTTTGTGAAGTAAACAATCAGATTCGTTAATCTCAACATGTACAAGTTTCTACAAAGGCATCTCAAACAAAACATGGAATTTCCATTATACCTTACTAATCAAAGTATTGGTCCACTACAAAAAAATTTGACCTTATCTACAACTTGTTAAGCACTTGTTCTTATCACTTTTATTCGTGAAATTTTTATTTTGAAAAACTTAATATAGTCGCTATTTAACCTAAAACAAAAATTTATCATAAATAAAAAAAGTCAGTAAATTAATTGATTTCAGTGTGTCGTTTATATTAGGTTAGTTTAGTAGCAGTTAAGTCTTTATATTTAACCAATTGGATTTCGACTTGGGAAACAACTGGAATTTTTAGCCATTTTTAATACCTTTTAACTTTCAGTTTATTCTATGTTGCAAATTGAGTGTGTAACTAATCTCAAATATTTAACAACTGCTTCTAAAACTACCCCAATATGTTGTAATTTATTCAACTAACTGTAATTGTTCTATTATCATATTTTTCTTGGGATATGTAATTTAAATAGGTGTACTAAATTTGAATGTGGTTTATTTTGACAAATTGTTCTTTCTAGTTGTATAATCAGGGTTCGGAACGTTTTCCATCTCGCGTGTTAAACTGCGTTAGAATATCCTGCCCTCCCGTACCGGGATGGCGCACTACTGTGCATACGCGGGTCCTGGCGCGGCCTGTATGTAGAACAAAAAATACGCGCGTATATAATTTACAAGGCGCTTACAAAATATGGTTTGTACTTTCTTTATTAAAGTTTTATAGTGCCGAGTTATAGCACACATTTCCGAACCCTACATATAATGAAAAACATAAAAAATGTCTGTATTGGTCGAAGTCTGTTACCAACAAAGTATATTATTTTATATTCAGTTGTTAATTCAAGGGCAAATTTAGAGGGTTATTTATTTTTTATTTTTTTTTTTGATTCTACCGAAAACTTAGTGTAAATTTAGCCAGTTAATACAATTGGATATATTCAAACAGCTAAATTTAAACAATATTTGAGTACTTTGAGTTTAATTTTCACGAATAATGTAGGTCATAGACGTCAACATTTAAAAAATTCCTTGGATTAAAAATATTGGAAACTTTCCAATCAATGCCAATTTTCCCAAATTTCCAAGCAAACCATTCCCAAGAAACAATTTCCAGATACTTGGAATCGGTTTATTTTCAAATGTATATCCTGTATGATAACAAAAGTGAAATATATGATGACGGTAGCTCTTGTTGAGAATAATTACATATGTAAGATGTAAATCATACATAGATGTAAAACATACATAATCAAAATGTAAGACGATTTGTGTGCAAATTTTGTATGTGATTGACCTCACAGTGTAAGATGACTTTAGCACTTTGGATACATTCCTACCTTGAGCGAACCGAGAGGACAGAATTTCACCAAAAATTATGACAGAAAAGGTAATTTCCTCTGTGTTGTGCCCAAATGCTGTATTTTTGTTTAGAACAGCTGAGTGTGGGAAAAAATTTTCTGTCAAAAAAAGTGTATTTCATAATCGAATTTCCTAATTGTTTTTTATTTATTATTAATTTCAATGTTTTTTGTTGTATTAGCAATTTGCATAGTTGACCAGGAATGTTAGTTTTCCTACTAGATACATAATATGCTACTTTTCATTTTTGGAGGGGCCCCTTTAAACCTTCCCAAGATTTATTGTGGAAATTATACTGAAACAAAATGATTTATTATTAACAAAATGCAGATTTGACTACTAACTTTATTTGTATTGCAATTGCAGCTGCACAAAGGGAGTACAAACAGAAATCATTTAACAGGTTGAGTGCGGATGTTAGCCGGGGCTAACAAACGTAATGCTCTCTGGGGTACGTATGTCAGCCCAAGCTAACACAGTCCTTGGCAACCCTAGCATCACAATTTCTACCTGCTAGGGACTGGTGGGGGACAAACTCGGGGTACAGTTGTTAGCAGGGGCTACAACCCTATACCCTCTTTATTTTTTTATATTTATCCTTCATTATTGAGGTCATCAAAACGATTTTAGAAGAGGGGAAAAATATCCGTACGCCGCGGTTGAAATGAAGGTTGTGCTCCGCACTCAACGTGTTAAAATGTGTTACGGAAATTTTCTAAAATTTGTATTTTTTCCTTGGCATAGTAAATATTTTTTTGGTTTTTTACCGTGTTTTACCTGAATTTGGCTTTTGGATAAAAAGCGACAAAGATATTGAAGAATGGAAGGGATAAATCTTACAAAAGTAATGCATTTCAATTCCCCTGGAAACAACGTGACACTTTGGTATTCAAAAATTAATAATTACACTTGCATTATAAAATGCAAAATTTATATCTGGCATCACATTAGAGAATAGCTTATTTGATTTTTGAATGTGGTATCAAAAAACATCAAATTTATGGAAATGGAAATTATTCACCTTAAAGGGTTTGTGGTTTTGGTGTCCAAAAAATCAGGCAATATATATATATATATTTTTTTGACATTTGGACAGCAATACGCTACTCTGTTGAAGGTCCATTTTACAAGCAGCTATCACTGCTTCAAAACAAACTCACCAAAGGAACGTTTTTTTTTTAATCTCTAAGCTCGTGTAAATTTTTGGCACACAATTTCAAAAATGTAATAATAAGGCAAACCAATGTTTGTCAATTTTTAATTCTACAAAACGATCAACTAGAATAAGTACACAATAATTTTTAGAAATATTCTGACAGTTTAGAATTTAATTCCTTGTTAAATATAAGGAAAAAAAATATGATAATAAACTTCAGTTAATATTTGAGGAAATAAAAAACTTTTAATGCTACATGTGAAACTAAAGTAGAATGTCAACTCCGAATATTGGCTCCAGTACTATCATACACAACTCTAGTATGCAGTGATGGCAAAGAATTTTTGGTTGTCAACATATGAATCGAACATATTTAAAAGAAGTTCAATATACTGAAATTATCACCTTTTTTAGAGACGTTTCTCAATTTCTACAATGCAAAATATAATAAATTTTCACAGCCAAGAAGTTAATTTATACAACGTTTTGTTAATCGAAATTATTATGGTTAAGTAACCAATACACATCCAAAAATATTTTGTTATTTTATAACTAATACAAGGACAGTTACAATTAAACTTTTTATAAAATTTAATTCTTCACCAAACACTACCGCACACTAAAGGTAGTTCAATCAGTTTAAGAACTATTAACTTATATCGAAAAGGCATTAATTGCTAGTCACATGGACAGATATCGAGATACAGGGGATAAATTCGTCAATCACCTCACTCTCTAACACTAGTTTAGTTCCGTGTCACTCGACATGTCCGAATCGACTTCGTCGTCAGAGAAATCCGCGCCGTTCGGCGACAGCGGATCACAACTCGACGACTGTCTTGAGTTTTCTTCGTCGAGAGTCGTCTCGACGAACTCTTCTGCATTCAGCATGGACATGGAACTGGTGCCTGCCGTGGCCGATTCCAGAATATTTTCTAAGGTATTGGGCCGTCCCGTAGCAATTTCTAAAAAATAAGGTGAGTGTCATCAAACGTAGCAGTTTATAATAAACTAGTAACAAAAATTTAAGGATATAAAAAAAATCCAAATTTTTGGGTGATTTTCAGCAAGGGATAACTCGGACAAAAATGGTCGTACAGAAAAAAAAAAAGGAAAAAAGCCTCAAGTGTCTAGTTGTCAGATCTGGACTTTAAAATTTTTTAGTGGGAGCGGTTCTCACGTAATCATCCGAAAACCAACAAAAAAAATTTTTTGCTCGTCTTTAAAATGGTCTGTGGACTTCAAAAATTTTTTTCATCATGCGACCATAAAGCTCTTAGACAATTTAATCAGCTTTAATTTGACCTATTAACGAGCTCCGTACGATGATTTGCCGCGGAGTTATCGTCGATCAAAGCAAAAAAGTCCTTTTCAACTTTGACAATCAATTACTCGGGAACTAATGATCGTACAGAAAATGGAGGTAGGGTTTTGGAAACAAAACATTCTCTATAAGACACAATTGGAGGCGATTGATAAAAAAAATTTTTGAAGCGATAATGTTGACCGAAAAAAAGTTATAAATTTGCGAATTTAAGGATATTTGGAAAATTTGGTATAACTGGATATAGTGGATGAACGAAGGATATCGTCGGTAATTTTTAACCTCAAAGTGTCCCCAAAAAACCCTCAAGCGAGTTGCAAAGCGCTGCGATTTTTTTTTCTTAGTGTCCCGAAGGTTTAAATTTATCGTTTCGGCAAAAAAATCACCGTAACAAGCAATTTTTTCGATTTTTATGCATTTTGTCAACTTCAATATGATTTTTTTTGGCGACAAACCATATTCATTGCTCAAAAACATTACTCGTTGGAAAAAAATCGAAAAAAAAAAATTCAAAAATATGTTTTTAACTTTATTTCAGCCAACATTATCGCTTCAAAAAAAATTTTTTTATCAATCGCCGTTCCCGAGGAATTGATTGTCAAAGTTGAAAAGGACTTTTTTTGCTTTGATCGACGATAACTCCGCGGCAAATCATCATACGGAGCTCCTAAGAGGTCAAATTAAAGCTGATTAAAATGTCTAAGAGCTTTTTGGTCGCATGATGAAAAAAACATTTTTTTGAAGTCCACAGAACATTTTAAAGGCGAGCAAAAATTTGGAAAAATTTGTTTTTGTTGGTTTTCGGATGATTACGTGAGAACCGCTCCCGCTAAAAAATTTTTTAAGTCCAGATCTGAAAACTAGACACTTGAGGCTACAATTTCCTTTTTTTTTATTTTCTGTAGGTACGACCATTTTTCTCCGAGTTATCCCCTGTTGAAAATTACCCAAAAAGTTGGATTTTTTTAAATATCCTTTAATTTTTGTTACTAGTGTAATTCAAGTATGCTGCATAAGCTAATGATGATTTGATGATATACAGCATCACTGTTTATGGGCTCTATTCTGTGAAATTTTAAATGTCACGGTCGCCGCTAAAGTTTTAAATTAGCAACTTTTACAGATGTGGTATTCTATAAACAAGAAAATAACAGAACAGCTTATCCATGTGAAATCAAGAGTTGACACCCCTTTAAAATTTTGTACTTTGTTAAAATAACAAAATGGTGTATGTTTTACATTTCTAAATGAAGATCTTATGCAAATGTAAGTGAAAAATATTGCTCAGGATTGTTTGTAACAATGTAATATATGTTAGTACTGTAACGTAACAGTGGATTAGTGAATACCAGTTTCTTAGCGGATTGCTGAAATTATATTTTAGCAGAACACTAAGAGTTAACGGAGAAGTTTCAGAATAGAGCTCAGTGTCTGTTTTATAATGTAAAATACTTACTGTCTACATATGGCCATAATGATTCAGGTACCAAACCTTTCACTTTTTCCAAGTTCTCGGGAGTGCAGTCTCCCGTATCTAAACCTAAACGATAAAAGAAGTCAAACATACTTCAAATTTCAGAATAGATATTTTTCATTCAAGGCATTGCTTAAATGCATCAGATGGTAGTTGACCCCTGTATATTTAATAAGATCTTTAAGTACCCGGTATCTGTAAAGTCTGGAAACGTTTCCGAAAAATATAGTTTGGGGTGAAAAAAAATAAATATGTGTTAAATAATTTTAAAAAAGCTATCTGGTGTTATAACACGTGTTTTTTTTTATCTCTTAATACAAAGTATATATTTCGAGATATTCGACTATTTCCAGACTTTTTGGACATCCGGTACATAAACTTGAAATCGTTTGATAGTTTATTCATTTAATATGGGAAGTAGCAGAACACCACAACAATCTGACCATCCCAGTGAGTTTCTGTTAGCGAGTTCAAGTATCACTTAACACCCAAGCGATTCTGTAAAAACGTTTGTTAAAAAAATGAACAAAAAAAAAACAAGTGATATTTTGTAAGATATATTATTCTGATTTGATGTGAAAAACTCAAAAGCAATTTATTTAACCCAATAGATTTTTTTCTAATCAATTTTTAAATTTTCTTACCACCTTTACAGAATGCTTTTTCTGAACTGCCAAAGCACGTTTTATGAAATAATCTAAATCTAGATCTATGATGATCCAAGGTCATTACTGACACTTGACTGTACTTTGATATCGACAGCAACCTAAATACATATTTTGTGCTTCGTTTGTTTTAGGGTGTTAGTCAACAAGAAAGGTAAATACATTTTTTTTATTTTTATTAACAAGAGAAAATTCGTTTTGTATTTAGTTACTGACCAGACCCAAAAAAAATTAGAGACGTAAAGTTATTTCAGCAGTTAACTATAACTGCCAAAACACAGTAGTAATCTAGACTGAATAAATGTTTGTTTAGTTCTTGACATTAGATATAATCTTTATTTTTCATATGTATATAACTAAACAAAAATTTAGCAATGTTTTGAAGAAAATATCATATTTAAATTTTCTTTTAAAATTCACCTCTATCCTATAAACATACAACACACTTTTTTATGATGTATTAAAAAAAAAATGGAAATTAACAAAAAATACATAATAATCTACTTTTCAATTATTCAATTTGACATAACATATGTAAATTATACACAAATATTAAATAATAGCGCATACTGAAGCAAACTATCAGTATTTTTGAAAAAAAGAAAACAAGTTTATATTTTAATACTTACCAGCTAACATCCCAATTGACTTCAAAATTTCTACATCGTCATTTATTTCAAATTTATCACTAAATTGAAAGAGATACTCCATCCTGTAAAAATAAAAACATTCAGTCACTCAATCTCTCCAGTGAATAATTTTTGAACTTACTTATCATTAGAAATACTACAATTAATAACAGTCTTTTTATTTGAGTTAACAACAATGAAAGGCAGCTGAATGTATGAATTGGGCGGAGGAACCCCATGTAACTTTTCAGCCTCTTTATTCCTTTGAGCTAGATTCTTAAATGCTATTTGATTCAGGATCAGTTCGTCCAACTGTTTCTCCTTCTCCCTTATGCTGTTTATCTTCTTTTGCATCTCCTTCTCCAGCTGATGGCATTCCTGCAAAGAATTTGTGGGAAGACCTATCCACCTGATCTCCTTCTTTTCCTTCGAGATGATATTCATCGCCATTAAAACATTAAGAGCGTCATAGACTCTCCTCCTTATGTTCTTTTGGTCGTACTGATCCGCCAGGCTGTTATTGCTGGTGGAGTTCGTGAATTCGCCTACTAACTCGTCGGCCACCTCATTGTAAGTCGTTGTGCCCTTCTGTTTTACTTTCTCGCATACTTTCATGGAGAAATGTCTCAAGCCTTTGCCCACTTTTTCCGATTTTCTACCTCTCTTCCTAAAAACAATTACATGACATACAAAAGAGAAATAATGCTCCTTTATTCAAAATTCAAGTTAAAAATTGCATAAAGAAAAGTGCAAATTAGATTTGCATCGGATTTTGAGGAATCTACAATAATCCTTTTAGTAATAGATAGATGAATAGTAGAAATCAGAATCTTGGATAATCCTCTTCTTTTTCATGAATATTTTTTTTTATAACTGTATTCGTTATTTGACTATTTTCTCGCTTTAGGTATTAAACTCCCAACCCAATTGGATGATTCCAACTCCATTACCTTCTCTTCAACATTTTCATTGTTTACATTTTTTTCTGTATTGTACAGTCCTCAAAAAAATATATTTTGAAACAAAAATTGTGGATAATAATAAGAGGGCGTCCATTAATTACGTGAGGCGTTCAGGAGTGGGGAGGGGGGTCGAGCCGAATCTCATCTAATCTTACTTTAGGGGGTGGGTCTCGGAAAATATGACGTAATTTTTTTTTTCAAAAAAAAAACGAGTAAAATTGCGAAAAAATTGGGTTAAACTAAGTAAAACACGTTCCTTCACTAAAATATAGCCAAATCTTACACAATAATATTTATCGTGGTTTTCCGAATTATTTGCGAAGTATTTTATTGTTTCATTCTCACTGTGATTCTAGCCTACTTTCTAAGCAATCTTAAATACTAGTTTTAACTAGTCAAATAAAGATATTAAGCGAATTATTTTTTTTTTTTAGAATAAATCCAACGCATTTACACTAGAAACACAAATTTTGAAAAATCTCACGTGAGATTAGGGGATGGGGGAGGGGGTTGTGCCAAATCTCAAGACATCTCACCAGGAGAGGAGGGGAGGGGTCCGAAAATCGCCAAAAACGCCTCACGTAATTAATGGACGCCCCCTAATTATTTTAGACGTACACCGCCTGCAATTTAAATCGCACTACCAATAAAAATATGGTAAAATCATGGGAAATTCTTTGTTCTTTCTAGGAAGTGATTAAAAAGTGTAATAAGTAGAGCCCGGATAGCTTCCGTACATTCCAGGTACGGACTAACAAGTAACTCTTATGAACTGATAACAAATTAAAATTTAGAAAACAACGCAACATTTATACGACCGAATACTTTAACAGATAAGAAGTAACCGCACAGGCATCGAAGTTAGTGAGGGAATCAGACCGACCCCCCTCAACACCTGTGCTTGTTGTTAGACCGAGAGATGTAGCATTTGTCCTTTTTCACAACTGGCCGATGTCGGCTTTACACAAACTGTATACACATCTGTTTACTTAGTATGTAAATATATAAATGTTCCACGAAAACAATTAAGTCTCGAACATTTACTGTTTTACAAATGGTCATTCCGAACATCAGTTTGTATTCTTTGCTGGCCACCCACACCGAAGCAGTTGTATATCTAGTCAATTAAGTCTCATATAGGAGACGAGGTGCTGCCTATACTGTGCCATTGTGGAGAAGGGTAATAGTTAACAGACATTCCTAGCAGAGATGCTGAATTTATGTTTTAAACTGAGATTGGATGTACTATACCTGAGTATGTTGTTATATTTAGGGTCCGGAAAGTGTGCCACAACGCAGGATCGGCACTACAACTATGACTATTAAAGTATAAACCGTATTTTTTAAGTGCCTTGTAAATTATATACGCGTGCGTTTGTTGCCCGTGCATAGATACGCCACTGACCGTGTAACTGTGTAACGCGCACTGGGACTCTAGTACATCACTCCAGTGCGGGTGGTCGGGATACTTGAATGCAGTTTAACCACACTGTGTGCGCCGATTCCGTAGCGTTTTACGTTAGCTCGATGAGAGCGGATGGATGGTAGAACGCGAAAGAGAGTTCAAAATAATTTTATGTGTCGTGAGTGACTAACTCGTGTCGTGTCGTGTTACATATTATCTGATTTTGAGTGGATTTTTGCAATGGCATAGTCGTTGCCATTTGTGAATAGACTGAAACAGTTGACTGAAAATTACGACGATTTTACAATAGACGGATCATTCTTGCAATCGTCGATATATATTTAATAGACGCCAAGAGTTTGAGACATTTACATTCGAGTATCCATCAACAAAAGATTACTGGTACTGTTAGAAAAAAGAAATTTCGGTTTGATTTGTGGATAATGCTTTGCGCATGTAGCCTTTTGTGGAATGTGGTCGACAATTTTCATTTTAGACGTTTTTTGCCAAATATGTATCCAATTTTCCATTGTTAGGTAACCATGCCTTGCGTAAAACATATTTACAGAAGACATATCAATGTGTCATGGGAGATATCAAAGAAGACATACGCAATAAACTTCTGTGGCTGACAGTGAACAAAACAAAAGATTTTCGCGGTAATGTAATAAGGTCGTTAATGTAATCAATAATGTTTGCGGTAATAAGGTCGGCTAAAAGTATAGAAATTCTAGTAACACGTGCATTGTCCTCTGTAGATGTAAAAAATAATAATGTACTGATGTTAGTGACAACAAACAATTGTTAGTGATATAGTCCTTCTAAAGTGAATGTGAAGAGATATATTTTTAATTCCTTTGATGGCTAACGCCGCCCAATGGCGTGCATATATCTTTTATAAATTCGAAAATCGTGAAATATTTTTTTTCATTCAAATCAATATAGGAGATTAAAATTAGCCTGCATACAAAACTCATAATATTTGTAATATAATTTTCTGTAAATAATGCTCATTTAGCTGAAATCAACTTCTAACACTTCACTGGCGGAAACAAGATGGAATTACTAATGTCGTAAATCATTTTAACGACACAGTGGACCGCATGAATAGCTAACCAACGTATTCGATGCAATGCAAAATACTCTAATTGGGTCACTGTAGCTCAAAGCGTGAATGCTGCATGGTGCCGGCTCTCCAAAATTTTCTTAAGATAGTAATATACATAAAGTTGTTTTAATTAATTATTTTTTACAGCAATTTGAAACGCCTTATTTTAATGCTAACTAATAAATTTATATCTATGTATTTTTTTTAATTATTCTAAACTAGTTTTGTAAGAAGGTCACGGACTAACAGTTTACTGAAGTATGAATATAACATTTGTATAGTGAGCTTAGCAATTTTAGAAAATATATATATCGTCCTCTGTCCATGTGAATTATTTTGAATTTGCACCTTTAACTTCAATAGATATGCAACGATCATTTTCCTTCTACAATCGTATGTACAGGCCAAATCGCTCACATTTAACGAGAAGAAATGCAGAAAGACTACTGGCTGTGGCAACGACGCTTCAGCAATGCAGACAATCGCTGTTTTTGAATGACACAAGCGAGTTATATACATTATTAACACATTTTTACTCCCGTCTTTTTGGTCCCGTCAATGACATGATGGTTTACGAGTCCGACCCTGCGTTGTAACACACTTTCCGGACCCTACTTATATTAAATTTCCATGAATACATAGGCATGTGGATTTTAATCGTATTCATGAAAAAACAGACATAATTTTGACTTACGAATCTGGGGTATAATCCAATTCCAAGGGGTCCTGCCTCTTTCTTGAGAGTATCGGCGGCGATATATTCGAAATGTTCTTTACGGTATGGCTTTGGTGCATCACCGGTATCGTGGTGGAGGGCTGGAGTTGTAATTTTTGATTGGAATTGACGAACTTTATATTTTGCTGTTAACACAAAACAAATTAATCCGACGGAAAGTTTTCACTAGTTGGCGCTATTACCATTTGGGAAGGCGTTAACCTAATTGTCTTTGTACCTCTGGGCACGCTGCTAACATGAATGGGAACTGTCTCTGGAAATTATCAAAAACCGATTAAATTGCCTAGCCGGTTCGATCACCTTCGAATAGACTTACTAAATCAATTTTTTGTTAGATGTAAATCCTTGATCTCCCGGTGATTTTTATTATTTATGTATGTGAAGATTATTAAACTAACACTTGCTGTTATAACACATGAGGAAAATCTCCCTACTTCAGCAAAAAAACTAGTGTTAACAAATATTAGTATTATTTCTAAATTTTATATTAATTGAGAATTAATTTTACTAATATAGTGCTTTCGAAAAGTAACGAATAAATTCATTATTTCTGAAATTGAGTTTTTCGAAAAAATCCTCTGACACGATTTTGTTTTAAACAAAGACACTTTTGACATACGACCCATATTTGTGACATCATCGTTGTTCAAGATATGACGTCATCGACAATTTTTTAAATGGCAACTCCCAATTTCGACCACGCCATTTGAAAGAGCGTGTCATTCTACTTACACATCGTCAAAAATTATGGTATGATTACATTAGCGTGAGTATACAGGTTAAAAAAATTAAGAAAAATGATTTTAAATTTCAAAATACTAAATTTAACGATAATTACTATGTACAAAATCAACTAAATTAAATGTTCAAATTGTGCAACGTTGGCTACCTGACAGTAGCCAAGACGATTAATAAATTATTTTTGAACATTGTCAATAACTTCAGGAGGTTATCTCGTGACGAATTCTTGCTTTTAAATCTTCTAAATTCTCCGGTCTAGTAACGTATACTTTGCTTTTTAAGTATCCCCACAACAAGTAATCTAGGGGTGTCAAATCTGGCGATCTGGCTAGCCACTCAATCGGCCCCCCTTCTCCCTATCCAACGATTCGGGAACATCTCATCTAAATAAGCACGGACAGGTGCTGCATAATGTGGAGATGCACCATCTTGTTGAAAGAAAATGTCGTTTCTCGGACGATCACGTTCCTCTATATCTGGATATAAAGTTATTAGTTCAGAAATAAGGTCGTCTCGAAGGAAATCCAAATAGCTTGCATCAGGAAGGTTCACGTCAAAGAAATAGGGACCCCAGAATTCTTCCGTTGACAATGCCGCACCACACATTCACTTTCTTAGGACGTTGAGTGTGATACTCCATCATTCATTGGGGATTCTCGGTAGCCCAATAACGGCAGTTTTGCCTATTGACATGGCCGTTCAAAATACACGTAGCCTCGTCAGAAAAAAATACGTTTTTTAGGAAATTATTATCATTAGTGCATAGCTCTTGCATTTGCTCGCAGAATTGATTTCGCCGATCAAAGTCGTCTTCAGATAGCTCATGAACAAGGCATACCTTATAAGTTATAATTGGTTAAGTGTTGAGTGACGATTTTCCTGTATTGCCAACAAAACATTAAGTTGATCTTCTTCTGATTTTGAAGGTAGACCAGATTTAGGAAGATCACGAACATGACCAAAGTTACGGTATTTAGACTCAATATTGCTCACCATGCTTTGGCTAATGGGATGCCCATCAGGATGAGTTTCATTGAACAATAATTCTACTTCTTTTTGGGTGCGCGTCCAAATCCGATCATGCAAAAAATTTCAATTCGTGCTCGTTCAGTTAATTTAACCATTTGACAAAACCAAAATGACAAAAGTCACTACTCAATAAACACTTCAAACACACTGCTTCCGCCAAACAAAAGACAAGAACTAAAGAAATAACTCAAAAAACCAAAAAAAACTATTTACCGAAGTACGATTTCAAGTTTTTATCTGAGAGCAATAAAAAAACATTCTCGGTCGCTTAGGCTACTGTCAGGCAACCATAATTTTTGAGGATGTGTAAGTAGAATGACACGCTCTTTGAAATTGCGTGGTCGAAATTGGGGGTTGCCATTTAAAAAAAATTGTCGATCGTCATATCTCGAACAACGATGACGTCACACATATGGGTCGATGTCAAAAATTGTCTTTGTTTAAAACAAAATCGACGTGTCAGAGGATTTTTTCGAAAAACTCAATTTCAGAAATAATGACTTTATTCGTTACTTATTCGTTAACCCTATGATTGAAAATTATATTAAACAATATTTCACACAACTAAGATGATAAAAAAAAACTTCTCAAAGGAAAACGTAACATTTGCTTCATAAAAAATATTTCATTAGTACAAGTACATAAAATTATTCATATAGATACCTTATTTCAACAGTCACCAATAAAATTTTAATGACTATATTTTGTCGAAACCGAGTCAATTAATACAATTTTGTCAATGGCTTCACGCAACAACAGTGACGTGTTTGAGCTAAATCTTTGAATAGTTAGAATTACGAAAATTTATTATCAAATATTCCTTTTTTTTTAACTGTTTTATTATAAATTTCATTTATTGAAAGTATTCATTTTTCAGTTTGGTGTATTATGGTTGTGTCTTTTAGTCCAATATTCATTATTTGCATTACTTGTGGCTATAAGACGGCCTTATAAATGTGAAAATACAAACGAAACTAGTTCCAAAAAATGTATTTTTTCTTTGGACACTGGATTGGAAGGACTTGGAACGGATGGGAAGTCCGTTGGATCCCTTGAACATTTTTCCGAGAATGAAAATGTAGCAAACGCACCACAATATGGAAATAAAACTATATGTACATTTTAGAAAATCATAGCACTGCAACTATAACATATGAAGATCAGAACACTCCAAAACTTAATTTACCAATATCTACTTTATCATTTTCAAGATATGTGATCAGAAGAAAACTTTCCATTCACTCAAGATGCATAAAAAATCATTTTTGTTATAGTCGTATAAATTCATGTTTATTTTACCTAACTGTAGGTATGTGATTAATTTACGAATATATTCAAAAATTAACGACTATAACAATGTTATACATTGTGATATATTTTTATTGATAAAAATATTTTGCGTGTCTCAAGTTTAAAAAATGAGCCCAACACTGATTCACTTTTATTTTTTTGTTTTGTGCATTTTTCAGATCTATTTTTTTCGTTACTACTTCTGCCTCTCATGACAAAAAATCATTTATCTGGCCTATCTTAGTTCTAGTTATATACGCCAAAAAAAAAAAGAGATAGTTATATTAGTTATAGTTAAAGTTGACATACGGCAACGCAACATATTCGTTTTTATTTCAGTAGTCCCATGATAGCTGGTATACAACCTCCTCTATATGTAATATAGAAGAGGTTGTTGAATAGTGTGATATAATTTCATAATAAATTATGGCAAAAGTGCGGAGGTTACTCTAGTTGCTGCATGATGCATAGGCCTTTGTGGCGCCTATGTAGAAGTTGTATCCGACATCTTAAACAACTGTATTTCGATGAAGGTAAGATATTGACTCTACAAAAAAAAGTTTCCTTGTCCCTGGGTTAATTTAATGATTTTCCTACACAAAATCGTATGCAAAAATAAATGATCATATACAAAAATAAAGGAAAAACGTCCACATCCTCTTTAAAGTTTGCTTTTGTAATGGTAAGTTTTCATAGAAACAGTAAATATAATGATTTCTAAGCTCCTCGATACACAAGCGGTCCTATCCTGATATTGACGTCATGTACGATTGAAATCCGGTCTCTAGTGATCATCAATCAGTAAAAATAATGTCAAAAAAAGTTATATTCAATTACCCAAAAATTGTTCATGTCAACTGTTGTTAACATTTTACGATTATTCCTGCGACTATTATATTATCCAATTATGAACTATTAAGCAGGTATAACTGATAAGCAGACTTCGAATAACCGTGGTTTTTACCTTGCACGACTCTAATGCGATGCTTCATTCATAATTTCTAAGAAGCCCATGCGCGGTTGGTCCTGAAACTGAACAGTTTTAGAATTTTTTTAACAGCAGTACAGTGTTCCTTTTTTTGTCGGACAAGTATTATTTAAACGAAAATTGCACTATATACAAATATATTAAGGTTTTTGAACATAAACGAGGTATTTTAACCACGTACACCCAAATATATCAAAAAATTGTCACCAATAAAACATAAGGTTGACATTGAGGTTCAAGGTTAAAACCACGTTTTGTGCCAAGTCTGCTGATAAGCTTACTTTTTTTGCGACAATTTTTGTCAGGCCCGTTGATTTGTCGTTGAATTATTCATGACTTAATTAGAGATCAAATGATTGTGATCGATCAATCGACAATATATTTATCCGTAAATTCTGTCCTAATGGCAATCATGCAGGGAAGTCAATGTTTAGTTATACTCACTTGTTACTATTTTAGGACTGGTGCCTATAGTTCTTATGACTTGCGTCGTGGCCCCCGTTGTACTGAAACCCTGTAAGAGAAAAAAAAACTAATTTTAAACACGTGACTAAAATATGTTTCAGCATTCTGACGATTTAGGGCTAAATTGAATACTACATATTAACTTGGTGAACGATTCCAATCATAAACGTTATAAAATACATAAGATTTATTTAACATTATTTACATTAAGGGGTAACGCCACTCTAGAGGCCAAAAAAAGAGGCCCATTTTTTGATAATTAATTGTGGGAGTTTGGTGAAATGGGTTGAAATTTTTTTGTAAACAATTTATTAAGCATGTATTGAACTTGGAAAAAAAAATTTTTTTATTGACATTTGGATACAAAATGGCGGCTATATAACAATTCTCCGAAATCTCGTTTTTAAAAAAGGCCTTGGCGGGCGAAAAGATTCCTCCGAAACTATGAGGCCTGGAAAAAAACGAAAAAATTTTTATAATCTACATACAATAAACTAGCAAAGTACGTAGGAATTTATTTTTAAATCGATTTTTGTAAAAATGGTGCTATTTTGAAAAAACAAATCGATTTTTTCGACCCAAAAAAATACACATTAATTTGTTTATAAAAAAATTGACCTTCAATCACAAAACGGCTACGTACTTGTCTAGAAAATGTAATTTTAAAGCTTCAGTTAAAATTTCAAGTAAATATATGCATTAGTACTCGAGTTCTGTTTTCGCCCAGTTTTAAAAAAGTGATTTCGAGAAAAACGCATTTAAAGTTTTATGTGCACTAAAATTCTTAAATTTTTACAGCAGTACTGACTCATACATACACGATTATTATATAATTACGCACTCTAGTGGACTCCAGAGGGACTCTGGAACGCCTTTTGAAAAGTGAAAGTAGGATAAAAGCGAGCGTGCCGCCTGGACCTTACCGCAGCGCCCAACGCACGCTCAGAGACGTTGCGGCAAAATCAAAAACTAACCCATTTAGTTTTTTTTTTTTTTCACCATAAGACCAATAGGATATCATTTTTAGGGGTTTAAAGCGTTGTTTAAGCCAAAAAAAATAAAAAACGATTTTTTGAAAATTCTAGAGTGGCGTTACCCCTTAATTAGTCTGGTTTTTAGTTACTCTTGGTCTTTTTTCCAAAACTGTTTAATTCGGTCAATACTAAACCGTGCCCCGAATTTGCTGAATACAGCTGAACAATTAACTGATTTTATATATGAAGTGTGCCCACACATAACCTAATTATGTCATTGCGGCCATATAAACCAAAAAAAATAGCCAACATTTGATAGAAGCATTGTACTTTATCCACATAGCTTCTATTCAATTTTGGTTAATTTGTTTCAGTTTATATGTATTCAGCTCACCTCGTACCAAAAAAATCAGCAAAAGTGACCAGCTTTAGTGCTGAAGTTTCAAAATGTTGGAAAAAAATCTAATTTCGTTTATAAGGCCGTATGTGTCCAAATCCTAACAAATCAAACAATGGAATTTCAGGTTATAAATAAAAAATGTGGCTATATTATGTATTTGTTTAATCAGACTCAATATTGCGTGAAATGCATACATACATACATATTTCTACATACAGCATGATGTGTTTCACTCCTTAGTGATTTTCATTTCAATTAATAAGGTACACATAATAATCGTTAAAGATTATTCAATTTCCATACTAACCCTCGTCATCTATTCACCCCGTCACTGCCCTAAAAGCGAGGCATTTATCGATGGCTCTAAGAGTCATACGGCATACACTAGTCATAGATGTCATAAATACCACAGAGGTCATAAATGTCATAAAGGCCATGAATATTACGAGGGGGTACCCAAAAATAACCGGAACAGCATTGCCGTGGGCGGAGCTTGTGTAGTACGCATTTTTGCCGCTGGGCGTGTATAGCGCAACTCATTGCCAGTTCAGTGCCGCCTGTGTTGAAGACCTGGTTTGTTCTATTCATCTGTAGTGATTGTTTTTGCTAGTGCTGTTTTGTTCTTGTTTCGTTTTTTATTATGGCAAGTTTAAGTGACCAGCGTGCAGCTGTGAAAGTTTGTTTTGTACTCGGTAAAAATTCTGCTGAAACTGTTTTAATGTTGAAAACAGCTTACAAAGATGACACTATGGGAATAACTCAACTGTACGAGTGGTTTGCTCGTCCTTAGTGCCCTTCTGGACGTCCATCAACTGCCCGAAACGACGAAAATGTTGAAAAATCCGAGAGGTTGTGGTCACAGACCTTCGACCGACAATTGATCAACTGATTGCGCAACAGTATTAGTAAAAAAAGACCCGATTTGTGGCAGACAGGAGACTGGTTCTTCTACCACGACGATGCACCTGCTCACACAGCCATCTCTGTTCGCCAGTTTTTTGACTAAAAATGGCATGGTTCCGCTGCCCCACGCACCTTACTTGCTTGACTTGGCTCCGTGCGACTTTTTCTTATTTCCACGCGTGAAAAGGGGCATGAAAGGACACCGATTTGACAACATTGAAGAGGTCAAGAAAAAAAGCAGGGAGGAGCTGTCAGCCATTTCTAAAAATGACTACAAATAATGTTTCGAACAGTGGAAGCACCAGTGGGACAAATGTATTAGTTGTAATGGAGAGTATTTTGAAGGGGATAAGGTTGTTTTGTAAAAAAAAAAGAGAAAATATATAGCTTTTAAAAGATAATTCCGGTTACTTTTGGTTACCCCCTCATATATTCAAATCAAAAATATAAACTATGTATTTAGGATATACAGGGTCTGTCCGGAAAGTAGTCGAACTGAATTTTTTCTGCCTACACGAAGTGACGGAGGGGGACTTTTCTGCGCGCGTTGGGTGGTGGGGGGTCTTAGCTAAGCAGCGCACCGGTCGCCTGTCGCCTCCGAGTCTTTCCAAAGTGCAGGTCAAGTTTAAAGTGAACCCCAGTCAAGGTGCCTCGTCACTTTCCGTGATGAACTGTTTACTCGAGAAGCCTTACGCTGCTTTTAGCTTCAAACTCGGTAAAGCTGTGAGCAAAACCCATAAAATGATTAAAAGTGCTTACGGAGATGATGCCATGAGTCGATCAAGTGTTTTCGAGTGGCACAAATTGTTTCGTGAGGGAAGAGAGAAAATTGAGGACGATCAACGCCCAGGTTACCCTCCAACTATCAAAATTGACGAGAACATGGTGAAAGTAAACAACCTTTTGAACTCTGACCGCAAATTGAGTCGCGGATGATATGTGAACACCTAAATATGCCGGCTAGCATTCGCTGATTCCTGGAAGCCCCACCATGAGAATGCGCCGAGCTAAATCGCCTTCGATGTCATGGACTACCTGGCTAACCACCGTTAGTGTTCCAAAGCTTCCCCAGCCACCCTCCACCAGCTCAGAAATCGCACCCCCAGAGTTTTTTCTCTTGCCCCGACTCAAATGGGTTATAAATGGACGGCACGACGGCTCGGTCCAGGCCATTCAAGAGGCCGTAACGAGGGAGTTAAAAGTCTACTCCGGTTTCTGAGTTTGGGGAGGCCTTTCGTAATTGACAAAGTCGCTGGAAACGTTGCGTTGATGCAGAAGAGTCCTACTTTGAAGAATACAAGTCAATGTACCGATATTGTCAAAAATTAAAGAAAAAAAATCGGTCCGACTACTTTCCGGACAGACCCTGTATGTAGCCTAATTAATTATAGAAAAATTAGATGTGAAAGCAGGGGTTCCATAGGCAGCGACCTTTCAGACAAATATTGGTGTAGGAGCAACGCAATAATTTATACAGATTGATAATTGACAACTAATAAATTGTTCCGAAAATTGTTTGTGGGATATAAATATGACGCAACATTTAAACTGCGACGATGTGCTGCCGCGAGTTTTTATAATCACCTTTGGTCCAGTGGATCGAGGATAGGCGACGGATTAATATATTAATTAGCGAGTCAATCGACAAGTTTGGCGTTGCTACCCACTGAACCATAAACGGGCTAGATCGAGTGTACCAATGTAGTTAGTTTCTCTAAAAATACCATATTCTGCCGTAAATTAAATGCAGTGCAAGTTTCATTTAAGTTCAACAAATCATCTTTCGCATTTGTATTCTTCAAATGGATTTTGCTTCGAGTGCGTTGTTTTCAAATAGATTTCTATAATTTTTGTTTTAAGTTAAAAAGAGATACAGAAAATAAAGGTGAAAATACGTATAATTTACATTATGCTCAGCCAGCAACGACCGTCGTTATGCACCCACTCTTTGAAGGTTGATTAAATTCTGATGACTTTTGTATTATTATTTTTTTTTGCTTCTGATAGGTTACAGCTTGTGAAATTCTGCCTCTAATAAGCCCAAGATGAAGTTGACTGTGTGAAAAGATATCGCTAAAGAAGTAAAATTGCGAGTTTTCAAAAATCGTGAATAACTCCGAAAACATTAAATCGCTTTCAACTTTCTTGGACTGGAAGATTTGGAGATTAAAAATAAAAAACGGTTTCTTTTTTGTGACTTGAAATGATTGAATTGTGACGTGAAAAATGGCTGTAAACGACCTCGAAACATTTTTCAATTTCCTTCTTCTAGTGAAAGATAGTGTAAATGGACATCAACTTTTAATAATCCATCGCGATCCCCAGGATTTTTCAGCTTCCGGTTGGATATCGCGACCGAAACCTGGTCTTTTTTTTCGGTCACAGATCTTGATATCTCGATCGTGCGAGTTCTCATTCGCTTTCTTGACATGTTAGTTGCTGAGGCATTACTAGATGATTATACAGACATTTTAATAATCGTTTTGCATCAATACGTATGTTAAAAACGGAACTTGGATTCTGTCAGTGAAGTTGAAAATTTTCGTATTGAAATTCACTTGTTTCTAGCGGGATACTATAGCATCAAAAAAGCATTTTTCGTGCGCGCGCGACTTTTTGGCGAAAATATTGAAATTCCTGATGATTTTGAATATATCATCATAAGTTGGTGGCAGTATTGACGTTTTATAAGAAAAAAAAAAGAAAAACCCACTTTTTTTCGGACTTCCGATCGTGATATCGAACCGGAACCGGAAAATCTTTGTGAATCGCGATGGTTTATTGAAGGTTGATGTTCAATTACACGATATTTCACTAGAGAAGACAATTTTGGAGGTCGTTTACAGCCATTTTTCGAAAAAAAGTCACAGAAATGAAACCGTTTTTAATTTTTAATCTCCTAAATTTTCTTGGAAAAACGGATTGAAATGACATAAAATCATCTCAAAATAGATAGAGCACCCTCAAAAATAGTCGTACCTGTATATGAATTTCTGCGAATTTTTGCAACTAAACCACAGAGTTACATTACTCTAAAGCTGCGTATGTCAAATATGTAATTTCACGCATTAATGGGTTAATATCCCTCTAGAACTTGGTGTGGTTTATTAAAATTGCATGAGTAGTGATTTTTACGAAGGCTATAGTAATGATAGTAGATTTTTCATCTTTTTTGTGACGTTACTGGTTCAATTCTACAACTTTTACATGTCTAGGAATTTTTTTTTCCAAAATAGCTCAGTTAGTCAGATAAATACTCTGAAGATGTCCCTTTAACATGAGTTCAAGGACTTTAAAAATGATTCAATATTCTCGGAATTATTTACGTTTTTTTTTTAAAAATATCCCAACCTTAAAAGAAATCGATCAATCTGATTCCATCCAAATCCAAAATAATCGGTTATCTCAGATAATCCAAGTGATCTGAATATAATCGATTTTATCGGTTATCAAATTTCATAATCTAACTTCTTCTTACTAACCATCTAATCATCGGTGTAAAATACAAAAAGTGACCCTAAGAGAATATTGTGATTACACATCACAGATAGAACTCACCGAAAGGAAAGCTGCACCTTATTTTTTATCGGTAGGTACCGGTTCTAAAAGAATGCTGATGCCAGGAAAGAATAACTTTTTTTTAGTCTACGGTGACTGGTCGTGGTGGTCAATTTCTAAACTGGACTTGTTAAAAATGTAATAAGACTATTTTCTACTTGTCCTTTTTTTTATCTTGATGCCATGTCGAACCGAGTCGATAGCTATTAACTTTTTCTATTACAATTAGAGAATCGCCATTATAGATTTATACAGAGGAAGGTCTGTTACTATTTTATAATATACATATGTACGTATGTACATAGGTATGTATGTGGGTATTTTTAAAGCCAGATTAAAGACTTACTATGTACACACCTCTTTATATTATGAATACCTTAGATAAAGTTGAAATTAGAACGTTCAGTGTTATGCTATGATTTGTTTTTACAACACGGCTTTTAAAATAACATCCAAACTTTCTTTTTATTATGAAGGAAACGTCATATGTTTACCATTTTAACATTATAAAATATAGTCCAGTAAATAAGCCGGAAAATACTGTAAAATCTGGAAAAGTTAATAAGCAGCTCCGATTTAAAACATTTTTGTTTGTACGTGTTCTTTAGACCCTCAGGAACATTCATCACCACTAACATCTGCCTTGCTATGAAAAATGAAAAAAATTATGGTAGTTTTCCCACCCCCAAAGCTTCCCCCGATAGTAAAAGTGATAAAACATTTTAAAAATTCAAAATTTCACCTTGGAAATCGTCTCTCGGGGGTTTTCGGGGTCGCTGATTACGAATCCGCAGTCAAAAATCGAATGAAGGTGGTTGCACCCCATTAAAACCACCCCTAGAAGGAAGAGATAAAAAAAACATCCGAGAACATTTGAAAAGAGTTTACTATCAAGTGCACTCTTGAATAGGATTATTAGTAGATTCAGATCACAATAGAACCGCAAAATTAAAACCAACTGATTGGGGTTGAGGACGGCCCCCAGCCCCAAAAAATGCCGGAGCCCCCCCCCCCAAAAGTTTTTTGGGTGGATAAAATGTGGGTGTGGCCCTTTTGGTTGGGGGGGAAAAAGGGGGTAAATTTTAAAATTTTTTTTGTTTTTAAGAAAAAATTCGCGCGCATATTATATTGAGAGTTTGAATTGTTGTAATTAGATTCTGAATAGTTGTAATAGATTTTGAATAGTTGTAATTGTAACTCGGATTCGATAATTAATTGTAAGCTCATTTTGGTAACCCAGTTTTTTGGAATTTGGAGAAAAACTAAAAAAACGATTTTATTCCACTCTTTTTTTTTTTTTTTTTTTTTTTTTCTAAATTAAATTTCGGGTTTTTTTTTTTTTTGGTTTTTTTTTTTTTGTTATTGGGGGGGGGAAAAATCAGCGACCCCGAAAACCCCCGAGAGGCGATTTCCAAGGCGAAATTTTGAATTTAAAACTTTGGGGTGGTTTTAATGGGGTGCAACTACCCTCACTCGATTTTTGACCTTGGATTCGTAATCAGCGACCCCAAAAACCCCCAAGAGACGATTTCCAAGGTGAAATTTTGAATTTTTGAAATGTTTCATCACTTTTATAATTGGGGAAGCTTTGGGGGTGGGAAAACTACCATATTTTTTTCATTTTTCATAGCAAGGCAGATGTTAGTGGTGATGAATGTTCCTGAGGGTCTAAAGAACACGTACAAACAAAAATTTTTGAAATCGGAGCTGCTTATCAACTTTTCCACATTTTCCGGCTTATTAATTGGACTAATAGGCACAGAATATAAAGAGATATTGTTATCAATGTTTTTAATAAAGATACAATTAAAATCCACCACACAAACAAAGCCACCAGCGTGCACAAGAACTTTCTGGACAAAAAGTTCATCAAAATCTAAGGATGTACTAAAAATTACGAGGTCGATACATGAAAATAAATGTAAACAATAGGTGACAATAAATTGGACACAATCTTTGTTCAAATAAATTGAACTTCAACTTGTACAATTGATTGTGCAATAAATTGGTACGTGTAAGGCGGCCCCTAGACGGTCAATAACATTGTACAATATTACGAATTGCGCAATATCATTGTATGACCCCTCTTCTACAAACGATCAATATTTTTTGCTCAATAAGATTGACGGCTCACAAATGTCAATATTTTCGATAAAGCAGGACCTAGTGTTTAGTGTTGCACTGTTGGAAATATCTGACCAAGATTTGGCTGCAGCTGTCGTGTTGGTGTTTAAACTCAAAAAGCGAAAACGTCGTTGGTCCAAAGAATGGTTAAAAAAAGGCAAAAATATACTCACGAACATCTTCTAAGAGATTTGGCGTACACTGAGGTAAATGGTTTTAAGAAGTTTGTAAGATTGGATTTGGCAAAGTTTCAAGAGCTACTAGACTTGGTTACACCGTTGATTGAAAAAAAAAAAATACAAATATGAGGGAAGCTATACCACCTTTTCAACGCCTATCAATTACACTACGATATCTTGCAACTGGAAATACTCTCGAGGAGTACATACGTATTCTTCAAATACCAAACGTTGACAATGTTGCCCAATAACAACCCTACACGGTTCAATGAATAGATATGGCGCAATAAAATTTAAACTCGCTCAATCTTCTGCACAATCATTGTGCAAACTTCAATACAAAGCCTAGACGGTCAATAATATTGCGCAATTCGTGATATTGTGCAATATTATTGACCGTCTAGGGGCCGCCTAAAACAGTCTTTACACCCCTACGCCAAGCTAGCTCATAACCACAGAACGTTGGACCGGAATGCAGATGGTCCAGAGCCAATATATGCCAAACGATAATCAAAATCCGAAGCAAGGAATGGCAAAACGTTGGGCACTAGACTAATTAAATGGGTGGTGTAATAAAATATTCGTTTAGTTATCGGTGACTTTGTAACCTTGCTGATCCAGTTTTTTAAAACGGCCTTACAAAAATTGCACTTAGCGGCATGCTTACCGTCTGTTTTTGTTAATTAAGATTTAAGATCTTTAAAATTTAATTTCGAACCATTCATTATTTAAAAGCATATTGACGATAAAGGCATGATAAAGGCAAGAACTGTCAAAAAATACGACAAACAATGCCCAAATACAAAGAAATAAAAATAACCCAACTTTTTACATTATTTATCCATTGTCAACATTGTTGACATACTCGACGTTTATACACCCAATAACCAATAATTATAAAAATTCCAAATTCAATTAATTTGCAAAAAAAAAACTATAACAAGAATCGAACCCACACCTTCATATCAGTAGTGTAATATGTAAACCCTGTGACTTTGTAAAGTAAAACCTGCGACTTTGTAACCTTCCTACTCCATTGTTTTTTTAAAACGGCCTTACAAAAATTGCACTTAGCGGCATGCTTGCCGTTAATTTTTATTAAATAAAATTTAAAATCTTTAAAATTATTGTTATACTTTCGACCACTTTTTCTATAAGGGGATGATAACAACTAAGAATTTCCACAAACAACACCAAAATACTAATAAATATAACCCAATTTTTTACATTATTTATCCATTGTTGATATACTCGACGTATTGTTGATATACTCGACGTGTCAAGGTCGATAATATAGAGACATCCAAAAAAAAGTCATCAAAGTTGGCCAATAATAATAAGACGTATTTCTATTCTTAATCGAATTTATAACCTTATTTACTTGTCAATACTATCACATCATATGACAGCTATTGTTTATTTTACAAATTGTGACAGTCACTTGTCAAAAGTTTGACATAACTGAAAAGCTTAGACATGACCGCTATTTCCATCTCTCTCGTTCATAGCCAGAGTTGATTTTTTTAGGATGTCTCTATAAAAGTTGACGCATCGACGCCCATATATGTATATAACCTCATGACTCAGGGTGTGCGAGTGAACATAACCAAGAAACTTTGAAAAAACTTACATGTTATCCAACAGACGACCAAACCTTTACGAGGGAATGTGCTGGCTCATGCACAACCCCATAATCCCAGCATCCCATAACTCCAAAATCTCATAACAATTTAACACAATGGTAAAATGGATTATTGATATTTTGATTTAAAATTTTTGACATCAGATTCCTATGCGAGCCCGTGCAAAAATGCCAAGTTTGATCCACAGTATGTCAAAAATGAAAAATAACCTCAACTTGGAACTTTCTAAATGGGTCTCAAATATCAAGGGTGGCGAAACAGGCGAAAATTGGGGTCGTTCTCTGCAAAATTGATTATTTAAATTTCATGAACTTGGAAGTCATAAAAGTATCTCTGTTTTCACTTATAAATGTTAATTGTTAATACGATTTTGCATTATTTATTTGTTAATTAAAATGTATATTGCCGTTTAAATATTTACGACTCTGTACATCAAAAAGGGATGCAACACCGAATTAAGGTACGTTGAATTCAAACGACTTAGTTTGACCTTAATTATTTGCTGGTTACGCTTACTTCACTCAGAAAAATCCTGTATAATTTAAAAATGGTCCCTCCCCGTATTTAGTACAATGCACATATTTTAATTATGCTATTAGGAACACACCTAATTCGCTCAATTTAAAATGATAAGGTCTGCTCACTCCGATGTTTAAAAACTAAATTAGATTATTACGTATTACGTTGCGTTCCATAGGCTTTACGAAACCATATACCTATGTGTGTATGTACAGTGGCGGTCACATAATTAGAAACGGCATTGTTTTAGCATAACTTATGCACATTATGTCATTTAGTTTTTAACCCGTCCCAACAATTATATATACAACGAACATGCGTTCTAAAGCGAATAAATTCGTAATTTATTTTGTGCTCCATCTGTCTCAGTTCAACTTTTATATTTATAATTGCCATTTACCTACCATTTTTCGAAGGACACATAATTAGAAACGATATAAGAAAATGTTCATTATTCAAGAAACTATGTAACATACATTAATATTTTGTTAGATAGCCATGGTTCTTTATTACTTCTGTGTATCCCCTACCCATAGAGCTTATTAAAGTTTGACGTAACTCTACAGGTATCGAGTACCAGGCCTCTCTAACAGCTTCATACAATTCATCAAAATTTTTAAACTGACGCTGACAAACTCGCTCTTTTTCCTTCACCCCATAGATTCTCTATGGGGTTGAGGTCAGAGCTACAAGATGGCCAGTCAATAATAGATACGGAGTTGTTAATTTTTTCAAACAGAATTTTTTTTTCCTCACTTAGTTGGCGTGAAATGCGTATGTACATATTTCGTACTGGCTACCGGAGACGCATTGTGACATTATTTAAAACCCTACTTTTAAAGCACGTGTACCCTACGCAACAGATGGTTGCGGTATAAGAAGAAACAATGCCTGCCCTGCTGTTGACGTCGGTGCGAGCTTTAAGGGGGGACCAGAGAGATAACATCTTTTTTGGGCCTGTAACAACAGTTTCGTTTTAATCCACTTTATATTCGTTGCACCTTTGTCATCCGAATTCTGTATGGGGGACGGGTTTTAATAACACATTCTTGGCAATCTGTAAAATTACTTGAATTAATCTTCTGTGACAACCTAGAAAAGGTAGTAGCAAAACAACTATACTAAAATCCGATGATGGACATTTTACTACAAAACGAGTCACGCTCAAATGTTTGTTATTATACCACCTTAAATAAAAAAAAACAGGTGCAATAAATGCGAGATATAGACATGCACAGATCGCGTAATAAAGAAAATTAAAAAATGAAAAATAAAAGGTGATGGCTGATCTCATTAAGGACCTTTTAGAGTATCTGATTGCCAGTTAAACATCTGCACATAAAAAAATAAGTGAAACTTGAGACGGAGCCGTGGTTCGATAAATATTTCCCAAAAGTAAATACATATGGACATACAGTTTTGTGCATAAAAATAGCACCGACTAATATTTTACATGAAATATAAAAGGCAAGCCTTAGTTGTATCTGTTTAGCTTTTTATTACAAGAGTAATGCTATAACAAACATTATATATAACATATTGTTCCAAATAAACTAAAAATAAATGTAGCACATTCAGTTAGCTTATAATATCTCAAATTTTTACTGTGCAAAAAAATAGTACCGCTCGTGAAACATACAAATTACTGTACAAGGAATCAAATAAAATTAAAAGGTTAAACTGTAACATATTAATACTTTGTTGTATAATCTTCGTTTTTCAAAACAGCAGCACAACGCCGTGGCACAGTCAACCAGCGCTTGACAACGCTGTAATGGAATAGCCTCCCACGCTGATTGCACAACATACCATAATTCTGCTGTATTCTTCGGTTTTGCTTTAAAAACAGCTTTTTTAACATCTGCCCAAAGATTTTCAATTGGGTTCAGATCTGGTGACTGAGCGGGCCATTCCATAACCTGAACTCGATTTTGTGCAAAAAAGCCTTTTGCCAGCCATATTCCAGTCCACATAGGGCAACATTACTTCTCTCATTATATCAACGTAAACTAATGCGGTTATCGTAGGCTTGATCCAAAATATTGGCCCAGTACCATGATACGAGAAAGAACCCCACACATTAATTTTTGCTCCACCATGTTTAACAGTCTTGACTGTATACTGGGGTTCGAGTGCATCTCTTGTTGGTCTGCGGACAAATGTTCTACAGCCTGGAGGCCAGTTTAAATGTTCCCGAGCGAATTTGATTCTGTCACGAAGATGTTTCTTCTTGAGTAACGGTACCTTCCTAGGAGTTCTGGCCATCCAGTTTTTCTCTATGAGCCTTCTTCTTATTGTAGATGTGTCTACATTAAGATTTAATTCCTTTTTAATTTGAGTTGACGTTATAAAAGGATTTTTTTTGTTAGTCTTAGGATGCTTCTTTCATCGGTTAAAGATAGTTTTTTCTTTCGGCCTCTTTTTTTCTTCTTTTTCTTTAAATTTCTTGGCATTACTGATCATTTTATTAGAACATCCGACCACTTCCCTAATAAATTTGTATGTTTTCCCTTTAGCCAATAATTTGTTTATGAACAAACGTTCTTCTTTCATGCAATGTTTTCCACGACCCATTTAATATCTAAATTAAATTAAAATTCAATTCAGATATTAACTATAGGCTTATATTATTTTACCTTTGACTTCATTGTTCTATGCTGAACGATGTTTAGATGTTATGGCGTCGAACTGCTATCATAGACTGAATTGGTGCTATTATTTTACACAGGTCAATATTGATTTTATTTATAGAAACAGGGATTTCCCCTACCGAAACGAGAATTTTCCGGACTTCATTAGAAACTCAGTGGATCTCAAACTACACAGTGGATCCACGGAGTTTCAGAAACTCAGTGGATCTCAAACAAATATCTTGAGAACACTTTTGAATGCATATAGCAGAGCAGTCAATACGTGATTATGGAGTTAATTTAAGTATTCACTATGATGCTATTTTTTGCACATAGCTGTATATCAGTTTTTGATGATTGAATTAGACGTAAGACCTGCTAGTTAGTAAGATGACTAATTGTCAATTACTTTGATATTGTTGTATTGAGAAGATTATTGAGATTTTAATGATGATATTTATTGAGATAAGAAAGATCTGCTATGTTTTGTTACAAAAATGAGGGTATGATACCAAATAACAAAAGCAATGCAAAAATTAATAGTCTGTGTTCGATTTACAATGAAGCATTCAAATGTGAATAAATGGATAAAAGTGGAGCCAGAAGCGAAGAACTCTCGTTGTAGTACATGATTTATTGTCATTCCTCAATGACCCACTACCCACTTGCGCTAGCTTAGCAATATGTAGGTACACTTTCAATTTAAATACACTTTCAATGACGTGTGAATAAGCCGCTGTTTTCAAACTAACCTGCCAAATTAACCGAGAGTGAACGGACAACTGAACTGATCGTCCAGTGGTCGAAGGGCCAGAGTAACGTATTTAAAAAAAAAATACGAACATACAATGTGTCCCATTTCAAGCATCCATAACCTCATATTTTGAGATCATATCATGGAAAACATTATTTAGCCTACAGCGCTCAAAATTATTATCAAAAAAAAAATTATTCTATAGTATGTAAAGATTTTTATTATATCTTCCACCTCTTTTCGTCTTCGAAAAATAAATAAGTAAATAAATAAAAATCCCAAAAGTTAAGAAACCTAAGAAAAATTAGTTACCTAATTAGAGAAAATTTAAATCTCAAATGCTTGATTCCAAAATTTCATTTCATTAACATGTAGAATGTGTCTCTTCCTTCACATAGTAATGCTATGATTAGTATGTACAGGATATTAGATTTTCATAGATCTACAATATTGCAAATTTATGGGTTTTTAAAGGTTTTTTCATCATCTTTTCATGGCCTAATACGCCTGAAAACGCCGGTCAAAAATTGAGTATCAAATATTTTTGAAAATTTTGAGAACAGTATATAGACGACCAACAGAAAAAAATACATAAAGCAAGATAACTTACTTTATGCTCGCTTTATGCACTATATGCTGAAAAAAATATATAATTGCAACCTCTGAACATTTTTTTTATTAAACAGGTGCTGCTTCAAAATATTCATTTCTAATCAAAGAATTTATGCAATTGTGTGTATTTTATATAGATATGTACATATTAGATTTTTATGGGTACCATGCCTTCAGTCAACTTCATTAATAATTCATTTATTTAAAAAAGTGAATCATCATTCTATTCGGTATACAATATATTCAATGTTGGAATGCATTATAAAAAACGGTGATTATTTATTTGAATCCTTTATCTGAATTGATAAACTGAACTATTGCTGATGGCGTTAACATTAGCGTTAACCTATTAACATACTGGTTGATGTCAGACACAATACCAAAAAATAAAGTATTTATTATTTTTTACAAAATAAAAACCTTATAAAACCGAATTTTTACGGAAAACTATCCTTGGTGGTACCTGGATTAAAAAGAGAAAATATATTTCATAAGAAATATTATTTATTCTTGTTACTTAATCCAATTATGAATTTTATCTAATTCTATGTGACATTGATTGTGTTGTAATCGACTGTAACAGTGATATTTTCATTGAGATGTTAAAAAAATGGTTATAGCTATACTCCGATGTGGGGCTATTAATTAAATAACCCAATTGCTGTCATAACACTTTTTATTAGTTACCAATTACAGTAGCAACTCTTTCGCCTTCAATGCACTCCCCTTGGCGATCTCTACACCGCTCCATACGTCCATACGACTTTTCCATTGTTGAAAGCAGTGCTGGAAATCCGCTTCTGTTAGCTGGTTCAGAATCTCCGTCGCTTTTGCTTTAACCACTTCCAAACTTTCAAATCTTGTCATCACAAGTAATCGCCGTGTCTAACAAGCCTTGACAATCAGTGTCAATGTTGTTTAGAATGTCAGCGCAAATGTTTATTTTTTATTTTTTTGCTCAGGAGTGAGGAGTGAGGAGTTTTAGCACCATTCTTGCGCAAACTTGCGCATGTTGAACGATTCATGCAAAATCTGGCGAACACATTCTTTGTCGATTCCTGGTATTTCAGCAAGCCCTCGGATGCTTGGACGACGATCTTCGCGGATCAATTTACCGTTTTTTTCAATGTTTTCGTTCGTGTTTAACATTGAGGGCCATCCGGGACGCGGATCGTCTTCGGTCGTTTCACATCCTTCTTTAAACTGTTTAAACCATTCAAAATCTTGTGTGCGGGATAAACATTAATTCCCGTACACTTCTTTTAACATTGCATAAGGTTCTGTAAAAGTTTTCCCCAATTTAACAAGAAACGAGATTAACTCGTTGCTCCATGTGAACACTTTTTTCGACACGTCATTGGTGCGTAGACTAATTCAAACCACTGCTACAGTCAAACTGAGCGACCCACTGGCTTGTCCGGCGAGCTCAGGATGGGGAAAGTATCATCAGACACAGTTCTGTTCAAACTTGTCGCAACACTCTCGCAGAGTGGTGGTAGCAGCATCAGTTCGGTTATTTAATAGCCACACCTCGTATAATAAATGCATTCTAGGTATAGCGCCAGACAAGATAATAAACACTGAATGGACATAAAAAGATGCACATATACATACATACATTTTCATAAAACCAACGAATATTGACAACTATTAATAAGTACCCTAATCGAGTTTTTAACACTTATTCCTCTATTATTGCTTGTCTTATCAATAAACTACAAAGCAATGAACTATAAAGAGTCTTGCGTATTTATTCATTTATTGTCCCGATTTTGGTATGCCTATTTTTAGTCTTGTACGATAACGATATGTAAAATTTCTGAGCAACTGTAATAAGAAGACTTATGAGGTATTTAAAGTGGAATAGATAAGTATTAATAAAACTACGTTCTTTGGATACTGACAAAAATGCTGGTTTACTACCTACTAAAATTAACTGAATTCAATAAAAATGGTTGGTAAGATTGGCTATTTGGGCCTATGACCATTGTCCTATGAAATAAAATCAACACACATAAGACAAAAATTGGTACTATGATGTAATTATGCGGCTATGAAGTTTTTTTTTATTAATGGTTTAGGTACATGTATCTCATATCAGAGAGCGTGGCAGGCTATGTAGGTACGTAACTAAGTTGAAAGTCATCAATTTTAAAGCTTCCTTTCTAATATCATCAAAACAGAAACCACCTGAGAATATGGTGACATACCAGACGCCGATTGAATTCACCTCAAGTTTAAGAAACAGAACACCAATGTGATTTTTTTTATTTATTACCCAATTAGAACGATTTTGGTGTAAAAATTTTGGGTACAACAAAACGTATTTTTGAAAAAAAAAATGACCATTTGATATTTTCAACCCAAGGCTTACTGCTTCAGATTTTTCATGGAAATTTTTTGACAAAAAAACCGACGTCTGAATATGGGATGTAAATTTGGAAAATAAAGCAAATAATATATATTAGTATATACCGGGTGTTCGGTAAGTAATGAACAACCCTTTAACTGCTAATGGGGGACCTCCAGTAAAAGTCCCAAAAAGGTTTTCAAAACCTTGTAATTTTTCGAGTCAAAAATTTTTGTTTGGCTCGCCCTATAAAAAATTATACGAAAGACCCTTTTTAGAATCACCTGTACAACACACTCCTTTTTACATAATTTTGGGACAACTTGTACATTCATCATTTCCATTCTGCGTCAATTCATTGTATCATATTCATATTCATGCATTTAATTCCCAATTCCCAGTTCCCAGTGCTTGGCCGACGCTCGGCCGGAGCGGCAACACCACCGGAGATGGAGAGGCCTGTCGTAGACACTCATGAATGACAAAGTGATGTTTATAAAATAGAAAAAAAAATACATTTAACACATGTATAAAAGATACATGTGTTCTTTATTTCATTTTATAATTTGTCTGCCCTATTAGCAACTTTTGCTTATAACGTAACAGTCTAATGTAAGGTTTAAATATATAAATATTCGTTTACTATGTGCCTTTGCTGTAGTTCCATCAATATATTAAATTACTGTTTTGAGAAATTAGGGACCGAATGTTATTTTGGCGTCATAGTGTGAATCGAGGTGTGAATTTCGTAAGTAGGATTTCAATGATAAATCCCTGTTAAGTTTAAGTAGGTGGATCGCAATTTTGACTTCTAGGTACATAGCCGTAGACGTTTACCCACTCTTGCAATATATTGTCAGTACTTTCGGTAAGGATTTTATTTCAACATCTAGGTATGCTGTTATATTGGTGACAACATCATCATATCAGTTTGCAATAAGGCTAATATACGGGGTGTGTAAATGAAGTAATGAGACCGTTTTTTTTATTCGAATTGAATTACAATTCAGTATTGTCTCTTTCAAAATCCCTTAGTTGGGAAGCCACACAGCGCTGGAGATGGTTCTTCCATTCGTCATAGCAGTGCTGGAACTCACTCGTATACTGGAATAGCCTTCAGCTGGTCGGTTACAGCCGTTTGAATATTTTCTATGGCCACGTCCTTTGAGGTGATTTTTCAATCTCGGGACGAGAAAAAAGTCACAAGGACTCAAATCTGTGGAGCCTGAGGAGCCACACGAATGTTTTTACTGGCTAAAAACTCGTTTACTGAAATGTCCGTGTGACAAGGCGCATCGTCGCGATGCAACATCCAGTTGTTCTTGATGTTTGGTCTCACACGCATGACCCTTTTTCGAAGGTTTTTAAGAACCTTTTATTTACTGTTTTGATTTACTGTTCCGCCTGGAGGCACAAACTCTTTGTGGACAATTCCCTGGCTATCAAAAAAACAAATCAGCATGCATTTGATCTTCGACTTGCTCATTTTCGCTTGGTTTCCGGGTCGTAGTCAAACACAGTGGCAGCTCGTGGGTGTGTTACATGAGTGGGCACAGGGTGTGTCAATAGGATTACTCGTTAGCTACCAATAGCGCCGCAGGCGAAAATTTTTAAAATTTTCAAGGTCATACGGGTTACTGACACTTCAGAAATTCAATGAAAAATTCTTTTATACAAAAATATAGACTTTTACAAGAACAATTTTTGGGGTTTGGTAGCTTTTTGAAATAATATTTAATCACGAATATTGAGGACATAAATGTATTAAAATTATGGGTCGCAACATGTGAAAAAAAATAGGTATCTTACCGTTATTTGTAGAGGAAATCAGCTCGCCTGTCCTTATTGTTAACAAAAATTTAATACAATTAATTATTTGGTTTGAAATATGTCTGTTTTTATCCACATTTTAATTGTTACGTCTTATATTTTCACGATAAGCACTATCAAGCTGTTGCCTTATGTCTACCTTTCCCAACACACTAAAATCTAAGATGTTATGTAAATGTTTTTCATTGTAGCTAGCATGTTTCTTAGCTCGTTCATTTAAATGTTTTAAATCACTCACCCTTCTTGAGTCCATGCACTTCGGTTGTAACCCATCACTAAACAAATAAAATAAAACAGTTTGTTTCTTTTAGGACGCCCACATCTTAAATCTGTCGTCTACTATTAAAATTTCGTGAATAATTTCGCGATTTTCCTACGTCTGTTTTGGAAATAATCAAATCGGGTATCGGCCTTCTTAACCGTTTAATTTCCGTTCGGATCTCGTATGTAATATCTTTATTAGTCAATAAAAAGTCCACCGAATTCATTTTCAAACGTTTCACAATCAAAAACAGTAAAAACACACTTCTCAGCGAAGAAAATAAACAATTACTAAAAAAAGGTCACTCAACAAGTGTGACCCGTTCAGCTGATTTTCGAACGATTTAACGTCTGTCTGCTGCAATCGTCTCCAAACTTTACCAGTCACCGAAAAAGCCCGATTAAAAACGAGGGCTGGGAAACTGTGTGCCCTCGCCCACGCGCGCGAAATGCGATAATTCAGACTACGGTGGCTCGGTGCTCGATCGATAGTCCGTCATATATATGTGGTAAAAATCATTATTTGTGGTATAAAAGGAATAATAATTAGAATATGAATAGTTTGTCGTATACAATTAATTGATATTATTCTAACAGTAATTTATAGTAAATTAACACAAAAGAAATATTTTCTATTAAAATTTGGGCTGGGCACGTGCCCCTGTGCCCTTTATCACCAGCCGCCACTGGTCAAACACCTAAGTCTCATCACCAGTAATGCCACGTTCCATAAAATAGGGATCATTTTCAATCGATTCCAAAAAATCAAGACAAATTCCTATCCTTTTGATCCTGCGAAATAATTTTTGGAACTATTTTGCGCAAGATTTTTCTCATCCCCAATTCGTTAGTCAAAATTTGATGACCAGTGGTGTGATTCAGATTTAACTATTCCCCAATTATTCTTGTCGTCAACCGACGATCTGAACGCACAAGATCCCGTATTCTATCAACATTTTCATCGGTTCTTGAAGATGAAGGCCTTCCGGTGCGTGTTCAATCCGGTGTTCCAGTGCGTTCATGTTCAATCGGCTCTCTTCCTTCTGAGAATGGCTTAAATCACCGAAAAACTTGGGCTCTTGAAAAAACACTGTCTCCGTAGGCATGTTGAGATTTTGCAAAAGTATCCGTTGCGCTATCCAAGTCTGAAGCAAAACCTGATAGCACACCGTTGCTCAAAATTAATGTCACTCATTTTTAAAACGCACTAGAAAAAAACGGTTTGCGAAAACAGTCACAAAGAACTAACAAATGACTCTAATAGGTTCAAACTTATACTGAAGGTGCATTATATGTTAACCTACCGCCCTTCCAAGTCCCGTCTCCGCAGTGTTGCTAGATCGGACACTTCGTTGCCAGTCTCATTACTTAATTTACAGACCTCGTACATTTGATTTTATCATCTTCCATTGCATTTGATACCCAATTTATAAGAAAAATAACCAACATTATCTCTTACGAGTTGTATCTATTTACATCTTGCATTTTACTGATCATTTTTAAATTTTAAAAATCTGTTGATATGCCTAGATGTTAGTTATATGCACTGATTTTTAAGGCTCGTAAGAATGTACGATACTACAATATTAAAAAAACGTAAAGTCCCTATTTATTCGTCTTAGCATACATAAAACAATTTAGAATTCAGGCTGCCGAGTCAAAGGCCCCCAAGGGACTGGTGTGTTTCCTGTCACATCACTGGCTTATAACTTATATAACACTTTATTTATTTACACGAACCATTAGGGGCGCATCTTCAGCAGGTCCGACGGCATATTTTAAAACCGTTTAGCACTTGATTAAATTGAAATGCTGAGGAATTCATGAGAATCAAATATTGTCTCGTTTCTAAAAAAGAAGCTGATATCGTCGATGGGTTGTTAACATAAAAAAAAACATTTCTAAAATCGGTGTATACTTAAAAATATTTCACAAAAACTTTTAATACTTAACACTATCAGTGATTAGAATCATTTGATCTTTTTAATCATTTCACAAATCACTGAGCGTTCTCGATCTTCTGATGATTTGACCCACTTATGAGGGTTACTCGTATTTAGGCCATTTAAATGATTTTAAAACTTTTGTTTTCTAAAAGTAGGAAAACCTTTTATTAATTCTCAAAAAAAATCATAAGGAAATATTTTACTCCTAAACATTTAATAGCTAAAAAATGGAGCATTTACAAATCATTATTAATAAATTACTTATATGCATCTTATCTATTTAATTTATTGTTCGCTATTTAATCTGTAAAAAAATATTACAAGATACCGTTAATATACAGGATGAATTTTTATTCTGTGATTTTTTGAACCAGGAAAAATGTGTTCCAACTTATTTTTTATAAAATGTCACAATACACTGTGAGGAAATCAATTGAAAAAGAAATGTAGCAGCTGTTCTTTTTTAATAAAAGCCCTGCATTTATTGAACTCTACTCGTTCTCCTGAATACAACGATGTAACTTATTAATTATGCTGTACTTTTTGCCACAGATGTTTGAAACATGCATTAAATAAATAATTACACTATGTCGCAAAACCACTTGAAATAAGACCGCCTACAAAGTGCTTTTGCACTCCTTCCTCAATCCCTACCGCGATACCCATCAATGTCACCAGGTCGCTATTTCTCACGAATTCACCCTGTACTTAAATATTAATGATAAAAAATTTGATGAAATGCAAATGTTTATATTTTACAAGCGGTCAACAAACAACCAGCACACACACAACAAAAATAGTGTTTTATGAAGTTTTTCGAGTAAAATTTATTAGAGAGGAGCATAAAGAAGCTTATTACGGACTTGTACGATATCTGTATGATTATACGTGGTAGCTATTAATTCGGAAACACCAAGGTGTTCGATGGAAACTTTCGAATTTCGCGAATTATAAAATAATAAAAAAATCGCAAATGTTCCATTACTCTCCAGATTTACCAATTAAACACGTAAAATAACGCAAAAATTGGAGTACATGTAAACTACTTCAAAATGAAATGAGGAACTGAGAGTTTGATGATAATTTTTAAAATTCAGAAGTTTAATATTAACGAATTTGGATGAGCAAAACATTTTTATTTTGTTCAGATTCAAAACTTTTCAACCAATAATACGATTTTTATTAAACTCCACTAAACCACTCCTTTAGAGAAATAATATTTGCATACTCCATTAAAACGTTAGTTGACAGTTCAACGTTGACACGCCACAACGACGTCCTCCTTTAGAATCCCATTCCTTGCAACCACCCCGTATCGACGCCACTGGCAAGACGCGATAAACTTTCGTCGTTCTCAGCGCTCCGTCTATTTTTATTGCCCGGTAAAACGAACTTCGGTAGCATCAAGCTAAACATTACCAATGCACTAAAAACTATTGGACAGTATTTTACTGCCTACATCACAACCACAAAAACTAGACACAAGTCACGGTGAAAGGCAGAAGGCGGATAGCGCGACCTAGGCCTTTAACTTCAAATTTATCAAGTCAATAATCAAATTTTTTGGATATCCAGATAGACAATTATCAAAATACATGTTAAATACGATATACCTTGTCGGTTAAATCATATCTCTATTAATTTACCCATGTTTAGGAACCTACCATGCTGACTGTAGATAAAACTCCTGTAATTAAACCTTGATTTGGATTGATAGGTATTTCGCGTTTATGCCGGTAACCAGTTAACGGCTTGCATTTGATATAGGGTATTTAATTATTGTACAAAATACAAAAATTACAATACCTACTTAACGAGGATTGCTGACTTACCTGAGAAGAGTCTGCATTTGTTGTGGGAGATTTAAAAATTTTAACTGGCTGTCCTGACACTGTTGAGGTCATAATTCCACTTATAGGTTTACCGGAAGATTGGACCAGCTTAATCATTTGTGGCTGGCCTGGTTTTATACAGAAAAATTGAGAATTAGTAATTTCTTTACGACTTGAAATCGAATTAATGTTATACTCGAAATTCCAGTTTGGGCGTGTAATAAACAAGATTTGAATCAAATAAATGGGAGATATGCAGCCCATATGAAGTTTTAAAGAAATTTAAAAAATACAGAAGCTTAAAACTTGATCCAAAATTTAATAATTACACCACCCCCTCTGATTATGATATATTGGAGCATGCTATCGTGCACTAATTTTAAAAAATTACCATTGGATCCTTGTATCACCCAGTTCGTTGTATTAGTTTGTTGAGTCATATTTGACACTTCCGCAACACAATTAACACAAAATAGTTGCAAAAACTTATAGAAGAACCCCTAGTTTTTCCTTAATTCCCAAACACACATTCACATCAGACATCCGTTCATCAAAATGGCGACTTTAGTAAGCAACATTTTAGAGCTTAGTACACGAACATAGTCGCAATAAAATTCTATTGGATTAATCCTCTTGATTAAACATTTATTGCACTTTCATATTTTACCAAAACTACCTTATATGAGATTAATACGACACGTACACGAGTTTCTAAAGACGTGCTATTTCGTGCAGATACATCTCAGATGAGCTTGGCGGCGGGCACAAAGTGTTGCTGTTGATTGGTCGAACTTCCTCACGTGGGATACGCTGGCAGTAGTTTCCGGAATTGCCACTAGTTTTCGAATAATTTTAAGGTTTGGCGCCCTTCTGGTGGCGCTACTTGTCAATATATTAGCGATCGAGCAAATGTCAAAACAGCATTTTACTACTTTACCGAAGGGACGGGATAGGTGCGTTCGACATTATCAGGACATTGATGAGAACGAACAGTTCTTAGAACCAAGAAAAACTGGTTTCGTTAATGAAGTCATAAAAATGGAAAATTTTATACTTTGATTACAATTATTTAAAAAAATATATATATCTTCACCTGTATCTTCGGGTGTCTGGGCAGGGGACTGAGAACCTGGTCAGGTTAGGATATGACATATGACTAAATTCAAATCAACAGTGTCAACATGGGGGTTCTCTATCATTCCATAATTTAATAAGGGAAGCTATTAATATTAGCGTAACAGGCTGAATTATTAAAAATAGATATAGTTTGAAACACTATCGTTTAATTGTGAATTCAGTTACTTATTAGCTACAAACCAAATATTATTCTTAAAAGCGCTATTACCATCATAAGTAGATTGTAGAATGGTAGAAAGGGCCTGAAATAACCATAAAGAAAGAATATTGTAACTGTTCCACACTGTGATTTTAATCCTTATATTCCCATTTTTTTTGTTAACAGATAGTAATTTTATTTGCTTTTTCAAATTTCATCAATCATGCAGACTTATGATGATTATTTGGTGATGTGTACAACATCGCCGTTAATAGTTAAAGCCAATCAGAAACTGTGATTTTTAAAAAGGCGAATCCTGATTGGATAAGAATTATAACACTAAATAATGTCTAATGATGCCCCATAAGCCTGATTTTCTTAATGAAGAGTTTGTCACTTCCTCTGAATGATGGTTATGAGGAATGTCGTGTTTTGGAACGTGTCTTTGTAGGGGTGCACCGTGCAGTGCCGTGTGATGATAATAAAACAAACCCTGAAAAATGGATGCCACAAAGGCAACGATACTACCCGATAACGTCCTGGAAGTAATATTTTCATTTTTGTCGTTGCACGACTTGAGAAATTGTTCATTAGTGTGTAAGCGGTGGTACAGTTTTTTAAACGACGAAAACAATGATGTTTGGAGGTTACATTGTATAAGAAAACTGGCTGAGGAGGCCCTCAAGTCTGATTTGTTGTCATCGGTACCAACTTGTAAGGCAAAATTACGAGCTTTTTATCATGCGTGGAACCCTAATGACTGCTCTAGAAATATTTATATTAAACCGAACGGTTTTACCTTACATAGAAACCCTGTAGGCGCAAGCACGGATGCTGCAAGGAGTAAAATAGGGTTTCGACATGGGAGACACGCCTGGGAAGTTATATGGGAGGGACCTCTAGGAACTGTAGCGGTTATAGGAATTGCCACCAAAGATGCACCTTTACAATGTCATGGTTATGTAGCTTTACTAGGGTCTGACGATCAGAGTTGGGGATGGAACTTGGTAGATAATCACTTACTGCATAACGGGGATGCTCAAGGAAACTATCCGTTACTCAATAATGCCCCTAAATACCAGGTAATTATTATTTAGGATCCTATTAAATGAACCTTTTGTGAAAGTTTACAAAAAACATAAGCTACGCTTCTTATATTATTAAAATCTCTATATTTATAATCTTGAATATTGAAAATTACAGCAACCTAATTTGAATTAATAAATAATAAGGTGCTGATGTTTAGTAAATAAATAAGGTCAAGTATGCATATATGCATACATGAAAATAAGTTGACTTGATTGGTCGTAGTTTCTATGAAATCCTACATTATTCTGCTTGTTTGTAAATCATAAAACATTTTGGTGCAATGTCACCACAATTGTGAACACTGGCTGAACGACTGGTTAACACTGCGTTTAGAAACTCATGTAGTTACATTCGGTGGGTTTTCAAATACGTACATATATGTTAGCCATAATTGATAGTGATGCATTTCTTTTGGTTAATTTACGAAAAGTCTCATTATTTGTACAGTAGACCTTAAACTTATAGTAGACATAAAAAGCCCTACAAAAACGTCACAAAGGGCCATGTCAAATGAGATCCGAAGACCTGCCTACCTATAAAAACAATGTGGCAAACTAAGGGATAACGACAGGACACTGATAAGAGGTGTAATTTTTTAAAGGCGCTTCTATAAAGGTCTTTAAGGCATACAAGTAGGGTAAACTAGCGCATAGTCTAAGTAAGAGATGCAGAAGCAACTGTGCATAAGATATTCTGATTATTTTGTATTTTACGCTTATAATAAATGTAGTTTTGTATAAAGAGAAGGTAATAATCCATGACTAGAGCCGGGTGCAATGGTCGGTAATGAACCACCATTCTCGAGTTATTTGAAAAATATCTTCACCTTTGATTATTTTTATTGAAAAAGTCTTTACTTCTGATTGGATTAATATCTGTGATGAATTTTTCAAAAAACTCAAGGATAACTCGAGAACGTTGGCTAGTTGTAGACCATTGCGCCGGGCTCTATCAATGACTGACTAATTATCTTTGTTTTACTTATATAAGTAGTATGTACATTGTTCACAAAAAATCACATAATTTCAATTATTTACAGTATATACGATTATTGCAAAATTGTAATAGTAACAGCACATCATAAACGGATTTAATAGATTTATACTTTATTTATAATCAATTAATATTTATAGACTATATAATAGATTTATGCTGTAGTAACAGCAGTGCATAGCTGCTATAGCTACTTGTTTTTTTAGTAATTAGACATAAATACAGTAACAACTTTGAAAATATTTTTTAACTGAGTCTTATTAGTTTCTTGATATGTATACCAGAGTTTATTAAATTTTGTGTTTGTACTGGAACCGGTTTTTTCTATAAAGCATGTTATTTGTTTTTGTGTACTTTTTGTATATTTACTTAATTTTAAAGTATTCGATTTTAATTTTTCAGGTGGGAGAAAGAATTAGGGTTATTTTAGATTGTGATGATAATACTTTGTCATTTGAGAAGAACTATGAATTTCTAGGAGTAGCCTTCCGGGGTAAGTATCCGTAATCTGCCAGTAAAGAATCATTCATTCCAAAGGGTTCTGTTCTCTTTCATCTATCAATAAAATTTCGTGTTCAGTGAATGACTTAAAATGAAAAGATTTTTTCCATTTTAAGGTTTGCCAGATAAAAAGCTGTACCCGACAGTATCGGCAGTGTATGGTAATACGGAAGTATCGATGGTATATCTTGGACCGCCGCTAGATGGCTAACATATAATAATTGAACTAGCCTAATATTTGGAAGAAATGGAGAGAGATTTATACGTCTGTTTTAAGATGGTTCTTCAGGTCAGTACGGTTTGCCCATGTGATAATTACTATATTACTTGTACACAGTTTTTCGATTAACTTCCAGTCCTGATATGGCTATGTCATAGGACGAATATATACGATGTAATAGATTTTTACGTAACATGATTATATTAATCGAACTGCTGAACGGCTGAAGTAAATTTGAGTTTGGGCATGAAAGAGGCTTAGACAAATTATATTATCTGTAGAACAAGAATTACTATGTTATTTGGTTTATTCTGATAATAGAGAAGGAAAACAAAATATCCCCTTTAATATTACTTGTAGTTTTGGGGATTATCTTGCTTGTACAGATTAAACATTAATGTTGAAGCTACAAGCCAGTTAAGAGCCCGAAAATATCCATCCAGATCTTTATGTTGTTCTTTCTTCCTGTCTGATTTGAAACGTGAGGCGCTATGATCCCAAAGAAGTTTAAAAAATACAAATTATGTTTTATTCAAACAAAATTTGATTCAGCAGAAATATTATGACCCTACCAGTAATTACGAGTACATAGGGTGGCCATTTTCTATCTCTTTGCACGAGTTACTTTTTTATTAGCAGAGCTACACAATTGGTTAAATAAGCAAGATTGAGCAGAATTACGAGAATTTATTGCCTTAGTGAAAATCGTGTTATATTTCAGGTTACTGAATTATCCGGAAAAAACGGAAAATTGTCGTTTTTTTTTATGATAAATCACTTAGAAATATGAAAAAAAATGATATCCACAGAATGTTTCTTATGTAGAATTAAGTAAACCGAGGACCAATGCAATTGTCGACACGATATCCAAAAAATAGCATGACCTTACTTTTTTGTACTGGAAACCATGGTTGGTTATGGCAAGAAAAAAAATATACTTAAAAATGCTTGTATCTCTGAAGACAAAACAAAGCTTTTTTTAAGCCCATAAGCAACCATGGTTTCCATTACAAAAAAAAAGGTAAGGTTATGTTATTTCTTGATAGTCGTCTCAGCAATTGCTCTGTCAAAAATCTGTGAATAAATTTTAACATACGAGGGGGTACCCAAAAATAACCGGAATTATTTTTTAAAAGCTATATATTTTCAAATTTTTTACAAAACAACATTATCCCCTTCAAAAAACTCTCCATTACAACTAATACATTTGTCCCACCGGTGCTTCCACTGTTCGAAACATTTTTTGTAGTCATTTTTAGAAATGGCTGACAGCTCCTCCCTGTTTTTTTTTTTTCTTGACAGCTCCTCCCTGTTTTTTTTTTCAATGTTGTCAAATCGGTGTCCTTTCATGCTTGGAAATAAGAAAAAAGTCACACGGAGCCAGGTCAGGCGAGTAAGGTGCGTGGGGCAGCGGAACCATGCCATTAGTCAAAAACTGGCGAACAGAGATGGCTGTGTGTGCAGGTGCATTGTCGTGGTGGAAGAACCAGTCTCTTGTCTGCCACAAATCGGGTCTTTTTTTTATAAACACTGTTGCGCAATCTTCTGTGAGATCTGTGAGCACAAGCTCTCGAATTTTTTTTCAACGTTTTCGTCGTTTCGGGCAGTTGACTGACGTGCAGAATGAGGTTTGTCATCAATCGACATATCGCCATTTTAAACCGAGCAAACCACTCGTACACTTGAGTTTTTCCCATAACGTCATTTTTGCAAGCTGTTTTCAACATTAAAACAGTTTCAGCAGCATTTTTACCGAGTAGAAAACAAAATTTCACAGCTGCATGTTGTTCACTTAAACTTGCCATCATAAAAAACGAAACAAGAACAAAACAGCACTAGCAAAAACAATCACTGCAGATGAACAGAACAAGCCAGGTCGACAACACAGGCGGCACTGAACTGACAATGAGTTGCGCTATACACGCCTAGCGGCAGAAATGCGTACTACACAAACTCCGCCCACGGCAATGTTTAACCGGTTATTTTTGGGTACCCCCTCGTATTTTGTGTGTTTTTTTTTCTATTGTTTTGGCAAACTGTCCCCTTTTTTAATCAGTTAGATATGACAAATCACATTGTGGAACAATTGGAAGACAAGAAGAAGGAATGATTAATCTAAACTAGAGTGAAACTAACAAATTAATTTTTTTAGTATTCTGGTTTAATTTTTTTATTCTTGTGCCTACATTAATTTTTCAACGTGTAAAAGTAAAATTTACTTCAGCCGTTCTTTACTTTAAATTTAATATTTTGCCATAAATAGTGACCTGACTGTTTTATTTGCGTAGAGCAAAGTTTTTGAATGTCACATCTGTATTGCATGTATTTTTGAGAGATATGCTGGGAAAATTGCGTAACGATTAATTAATTCTGGCAACATACCAATGCCGTTTTTATCTTGCACGAATTTAATGTATGTAAATCTATTAAAAATATAACAGATTATGACACAGTACGATGTAATGTACACACAAGTCCAGTCATGTTCTCAAAATGTACAGTAACAATTTGATGTGAATTTATACTTTTGAAGCATGTACAGTTGTACAAAATTATAGTAGTAGGTATAACTTACAGAGGTGTATGTGGAATATATTGGAAGGAATATTGTATGTACTAAGCACCTATGTAGCACTAGTCGCTAGGTATGGAACTATATAAATGTTCGTAAAATTTCTCATGCAGCTTTTAAAACTTTCGAGAAAGCGAAAATGATTTTTTGACTAATGGCAGCAATAAATATTATTTATCGACATTGTTTAAATTAAAATATAATAATACAGTAAGGTCATATTTAAAGTCAAGTAAACTAGTCTAATTTTAATTTTCCTCAGTTGATTTGAGATAATTCCATCAGTGGCTAATATTTATCTGATCATTACTTATTTGTTGAAGTTAAAAATAATGGTAACTACCGTCTATTTTCATGAAACTAATAGAGACTAAAAATCAGCCATCAAAAATTTAAGTAATGCTGTTGCTGCTGTTGAATTTGTGAAATGGAAACACAACTGATAGAATGAAAATAAGTTACTCGAAAATGTTTCAAATATTCACATTCATAGTAGCAATATTTAATTTAAGACAAAGTGTTGTTTCTACAAAGTAACTATTTTTTAACTTGTTACTTTACTATCTAAATTGCCATTTCATGCTAATGTTGAAAGTGTTTATACATTATGTACTTTTAACACTGTTAAGAGTGATTTATGTAAGATCTAAAAAAAAAAATTACAACAATATCAATTGAATAACTTCAATTATTAGAAATATCGAGCCAAAAAAAAAACAAAGTTGACCGAGTAAAAAAAGACGTATTTCTATTGGATCTTAAATGTATAACCTTATTTAATTGTCAAAGCTGTCACCTTATATGACAGCCATTATTATTTACAATATTATTTTACAATTGTGACAGTCACTTGTCAAAAGTTTGACACAACCGAAAAGCTTCGACATGATTTCTATTTCTATCTCTCTGCTTCATAGCCAAATTTGATAAAAATCTTTTTGTGTCTCTATTTATACTTCGCGAAGTAGGGATTTTCATTTACTATATTCTCTGTTTTCTGCTCTATTGGGTTAAACATGATTTTATTTTATTCACATGGGTATTCCATTTTTTTTCTTGGGTACGGGGTGTCCCAATTTAATATTTCACTGCCGATATTTTGGATTATTTTTGAGTTAGAAAGGAAATTTAAACTCTAGTTATTCAGAATTTTCCAAGGAATCTCAATTTGACCTTGGGATTATTATACATGGTTTTGTTAAAAATATATATTCCCAAAAAACGACTTGGAAATTATTGTCGAATTTTAATGCAGGGTAAGAATATGCAAGAAGTATTTTAAAAGTATCTCCTGTCACATCCGACTTCCGATTTCGCCGGAAGTGACTATGACTTTGACTATGACTATTATCAGTTTGTTGAGTTACCCTATATATTTTGCGTTTTTCTTTTCCTATTTCTTCGTCTTTCTGAATCTGTAGATTTATCGTTTTGTATACTTATTATTATTGTTACATAAAAATAAAAATTGGAAACTCGAGATTTTTATATATGAATGTACAAAACTATTTATGGCTGGACTTAAGCCGGGAAGAGAAAAAATAATCAAACAAATACATCATATACTCTAATAATATCCGGCATTAAATTTCGACTTCAATAATTTTTCAAGTCATTTTTTTGGAATAAGTATCTTGGAACACCCTATATAATAATCTCGAGGTAATACTATGTATATAATAATCTGGATTCCAAATTCAGATTCTTTAGAAAATTCTTTGCAAACTTCAGCGTTTGAATATTCTTTCTTGCTCAAAAATAACCCAAAACATCGGCAGTGAGACTTTAAATTGGGACACCCTGTACATAACTTTTGAATGGCTCTAGTCATGTAGAAATAGACTACTTGCCTTATATATTGTAGCAAACCTGAAGATAAGTTAATGGACATACCCCTTAGTAGTAGTAGTAGACTTTGTAGGGTCTCAATTTTCTTTTTAAAGGTAATTATGTACATACATGTAAATGACCTTTTATCCGTAAACATAATTATTTAATGATTTGATTATTATCCTTAAAAATGTGCATTTCTATTATTCTGATCTATCATATTTCTACATATCTCATATATTATATAGAGACATCCAAAAAAAAACGTCATCAACTCTGGCTATGAACGAGAGAGATGGAAATAGCGGTCATGTCTAAGCTTTTCGGTTATGTCAAACTTTTGACAAGTGACTGTCACAATTTGTAAAATAAACAATGACGTTTTTTTTTGGATGTCTTTATATCTATAAGTCAGATGTCTATGGATAATCTCAATCACAGTATTTTTTATACGACATTTATGCAGTACTTACCTAGTGCCAGTTTAATATGTAATATAAGCTGAAATTAAGTGGAACAGAAGATCCTTCCATTAGATCTATTTCAAAATACAAGAATAGGTTTTAAAAAGTATTTAATTTAATTTTTATGACTGCTGATATTTCTTCATATACATACCTGTAAATAATAAGGTTTATAGTAAATGCAATCTTAATGCAATGCGAATTAGTGCAAGTTGGGAAAAGGGAATATCTATTAGGTTTAAAGATGTGATTTTGTATCATTTTTTTTAATGAAATGAGTGATGGAAGCTGAATATTTGAAACCTTCTGTAATTTGATAAATTTGTGGAAAGTTGTATTTAACTGTATGTCAGCCGTCCAAGTAATTATGTTTTATTTAAGAGGGAGTAGTTCAAAGTTTTAAATTATGTATCCTATCTTTAAATCTCTAGTTTAAGTCTGGGGGAAATTAGAAAGTAATCCAACGTTTAAAGTATAATACACGAAAATTAACCAGTATTCTTTCGCACTTTGCCATATTTTATTATGAAATTCATATATTTAAATATCACACTACTCAACGTATTGCGTATAAATAGTCCAATCAACGAGCGAAAGCCCCCATGTAAATTGGTCACTAATTGTTATCAGCAAACAAAAAATATGGTCGTATAGAGAAAAAAATTCTAAGAAAGATGGCGTTTTTTGCGACTCGAGTTTTAATGGCGAACATAACCAAAAAAATTCGCAAAAGTCAAAAAAACGTTCTTTTGCAAATAAAAAAAAAGCTTCAAGTCCTACACAAGAAAGTTAAATTAGAAAGTTGTAGGTCTTAAAAATGCGCGTCGAATGAGATGTGAACGAAAAAAATCGGTTCATAAACATTTGAGAAGAATTTTAAAAAACGTCAAAATTCGCGTTTTCGTATTTTTTGCTGTATAAATTCCAATTTTATTTGAACAGACTTCTTGTTAACTAGAAATACAGCCCAAGACAAGCGGAAAATGATTCTTTTTTTCAAAAATTCAAAAAAGTTTTATTTTTTCGAGATAACGATTTAAAAAAAAGACGTTTTCAAAAAACCAGCTTTTACAGAGGCAAAAATGATCGTACAGAAACGATCGTGGGCTCATTTTATTCGCGAAGACTTGTACTTTCATGCTATTAAAAAATCAAATAGTTTTTATTTAACTTTTGCATAAAAAAATGCGTTGTAAAATCATTTTTTTCGAATAACTTTTTTAATTTTGGTTTTACATTTTTGTCCGTTGCATATTTGAAAACTTCCATTCAAAACACGCATTAAAAAAAAATTAAGGTCCTACGATCTCAGGGAGCCGATTTTTTTTTTAATTCCTGACAGCGGCGTATACGTCCGATTGAGTTCATTTTTACACCAAATAGATCTCAAAGACTTACTTTCTTAAAAAAAAATATTTCAAATTATTTCGCATAAATTAAGTGCGGCACGCGCTAACCAACACACGGCAACAGAGTGGACGGACACTCCGCTTGGGCTCATCGAAAACTAAACACGATTCCAAATCGATCGCGCTCACAAAATTATCTTTTCCTCAGTTTCTGTACGATCATTTTTGCCTCTGTAAAAGCTGATTTTTTAAAACGTCTTTTTTTTTTTAAAAAATCGTTATCTCGAAAAAATAAAACTTTTTGGAATTTTTGAAAAGAGGGTCATTTTCCGCTTGTCGGGCTGTATTTCTAGTTAACAAGAAGTCTGTTCAAATAAAATTGGAATTTATACAGCAAAAATACGAAAACGCGAATTTTGACGTTTTTTTAAAATTGTTCTCAAATGTTTATGAACCGATTTTTTTTGTTCACATCTCATTCGACGCGCATTTTTAAGACCTACAACTTTCTAATTTAACTTTCTTGTGTAGGATTTGAAGCTTTTTTTTTAATTTGCAAAAAACCGTTTTTTTGACTTGCGATTTTTTTTGGTTATGTTCGCCATTAAAACTCGAGTCGCAAAAAACGCTATCTTTCTTAGAATTTTTATCTCTATACGACCATATTTTTTGTTTGCTGATAACAATTAGTGACCGGTTTTCTCCCCCGTTGATTGGGCTAAAAGGAGGTTGTACAACAGCTCTAGCTGTCACAAGACTCCTGCAATCAAATCAAATTCAGGCAGCCCCCATCACATGCTACACGAGTTGCCGTATGCCAATTTTACATATTATGTAAAGTTACAGTGGGTTTCAGTGTTTATTATAACGAGTTATCCAAAAAAAAAAAAACGTCATCAAAGTCGGCCGAGCAAAAAATCAACATTTATAACCTTATTTAATTGTCAAGGCTCTTACATTATTATGACAGCCATTATTTATTTTACAATTGTGACAATCACTTGTCAAAAGTTTGACGTTTCGTTTTGAGCTTCGACATAACCGCTATTTCCATCTCTCATTCATAGCCAGATTTGATAACGTTTTTTTATGTCTACACATTTTTATTGATTCATATTTAATTATTTTAAATTAGTGGCTGCATAACACCCTGTATTAGCTTTGGCATGTTTTGCATAACAAATGTTACAATGTCAAATTTCATATAAGTTTAAACAGATACATGTTTTATTTGCAGCAATCTCATAAAGGGTTTTCCAATAAGGGTGGGTCGATGTTGAAATGGAATAAAACAAGCTGTGTATGAGGTATTAACGAAATTTTTATTTTATTTGAAACGCCCATATATGCCATTATGTATGGAATATGACATCGTTCAAATGTCCACCGCGGCTTCTCACAGCGGCACGGATGCGACAGGTCCAATTTTCAAAGACTTTGCCGCATCGATCCGGCCTAATTTGAGCTATGACCTGGGTTATATTCACTTTGAGGGCATCAGTCGATTGCGGCTTATTGGCATACATCTGCTACTTCAGAAAACCCCACAAGAAAAAGTCTAGCGGGGTTAAATCGCACGATCTTGGTGGCCAATTCACGTCACTTTCGCGAGAGATAACTATACCCTCAAATCGTTCATGCAGAATGTCCATCGTGGCGTTCGCTGTGTGGCACGTAGCGCCGTCCTGCTGAAACCACATGTCCTCCACGTCCACATCGTTCAATTTAGACCAAAACAAATTGGTTATCATTGATCTGTACCGGTCGCCATTAACAGTGATGGCCTCACCAACGTCGTTTTCGAAAAAGTTCGGACCAATAACGCCGCCGGCCCAAAATCCACAACAAACAGTAACTTTTAGTGGATGCAGTGCCACCAGGTGAACCTCGTGTGGGTTGGCGTCGTCTCATATACGGCAATTTTGCTTGTTAACATAGCCATTCATCCAAAAATGCGCCCCGTCCCTAAAGATGATTTTTCAACCAACATTGGGGTCTTCCAAGTGCTCCGAAGCTCAGTCAGCGAACAACCGGCGTTGTTTATGGTCAGTAACGTTGAGCTCCTGGGTCAGTTGGATCTTGTACGGGTATAGGCCCAAGTCCCAACGCAAAATTCGCCAAGTTGAAGTCTGCGAAAGGCCAAGTTGAAGTCCTTGTGCACGGCGAGGAATTGACTGCCTCGGGTTCTCCTGCACACTTAATGGACAGCGGCGATGTTCTCGGCCCATCTGGCGTTCCTTTGACGTACTGGTGTTGGTAGATTCTTTACCGAACTGGTCATCTCGAATTTGGCTACTAAACGTTGGAGAGTCGACTTTGAAGGGCCATCGCGTCTGACGTAACTTATTTTGGTAATAACGTGTAACTTCATCATGGAGATTTGGCAGCAGTGACTGAATAATAAACAACATATTTGACACACGCTGCCAAAACAACATGGCCGCCCACAGCCTATCAACATCGGCCCGTCCCTATTGGAAAACCATTTAGATTTTTTTTTGCGAACAAATAAATTATTTTTAAATGGCAAAATAATGAGGTATAGTGAAGTATAGTGAATAAAAATTTTGATTGAAATTAATAATGACAGTTTTTATCTAAAAGTTTTGTGAGACTTATAATAAGAATGCTCCAAACACAAGCATTTTTAAATTGTGTATTTATTAACAGTAAAATTTGTATGCTGTGCATACAAAAAGTGTACCTATCTGCTATACCAAAAACCTTAATAACAAAGCCGTGCTATTTATATAAGTGTTATTTTTTTTATTAATCAGTATTGTTTATTTTTTTTTTAATATTGTTATTATTTTAAGACCATTGTTGCCTTGTACAAGTGGCAAAATAAGGAAAGAGCTTTAAGATTTTTTTTATTATTGTTTATTTTTTCTGTGATATACACACATAACTGTATTTGCTGGATTTTATTTTGCTTTACATGTTTATTCATTACTAGTTTATATTTCCACATTTTTTGTGGGAAACTCACGTTAACAAGTTATTTTATTTATCTTAAATATGTCGTCTTGATGTGTTATAAGTAAGTCATGTATTCTAATTTTAATATGTTTTTTGGTATGTGTAATAATTCAGATAATTGTTTGTTTATATTTTCTGTGATATGCGTTTTCTTAATCTTATTTTACCTTATATAATTACATATATATGTTACTTAAATTATTTCAAACTAACGTTAAGAAATTAATTAATTTATTTTCGCTGGACATACTATATCATGAATTATAAATCAACAGTGTCATAATGTTCACAAAAAATGCTAGTTCGACAGCTAGTTTTCATTATTTCGTGTATTTTTTTTACATTTTCCGCTATATGTACCACTGATTACATAACAGAAGTTAAAATATATTTTTAGGCAATCGGACATGCAGGATAGGTCTCCTAAACAATTTGATACTATCTCTCAATAATACATTTTTTCCTTAGTTTGCGAACATTGTGGCGAATTCTGTATATACATAGTGTCCCAAAAAGCAACGTCGAGGCGAAAGGTTTACAGACCACGTCTTGACTGGTCATGTGACAACAAACTGCATGAAAGTGTCATGGTTCTCGAGATAATGTCACTTGTATAAAATTGGTGAAAAAGTCAATATTTATGTGCCAGGTTTTAAATGAAGGCCAATTGTTTTTTTTTTTGTTGTTGCATTGTGCTGAATAACACGCCATTTGATAGACCAGGCGACCTATGTCCAAAAGTATCAAAAAACGACAAAATAGTCCATAAAAGAAACTCAGTGGTTTCATATAGAGGAAACCGTCCTGGTTAAAGATCCGAGAAGGCGGAATCACGCAAGTGGCCGTATCATGTTTTAAATAAACAAATTATTTCTGAAACACCATTTTTTTCGTCTTACGAAAAATTATCAAGAGACAAACGTTGTTTATGATTCAATTTCCCATCGAAATATGTGGCTCAGATTTCGTCAAAGTTTTGGCTCATATCTCCGCTCCTAATAAACTTTGTTAATAAGCTTTGTTAATAACGCCACTGCGACGTAATTAATGAACGCAGACTTTCCAAATTTTAGGAGTAGATAGCTCATGAGATAAGCTAAAAGTTGCTTCAAAGTTTATTAGGAGCGGAGATATGAGCCAAAAAACTTATAACTGACGTTAAATATCTCAACAACAAAATAACTTAGCGACATGTTTTTTTTAAATATGCGTTTTTTGAGGTGCTTTCACTTTCAAATCATTTGCACTACGGTTTTTTGCTGCTTTTGCTGCTATGTACGAGGTTTTATACGTCCCGTAAAAAACTATACCTCCAGAAAATTTGTTATAAACAACGCTATAATTAGTTTATCGATATTCCGCATACGGCATATGATAAAGGACATACGACTGTATGCGTAAAAAAAATGTTGGCACGTGCGAAAAGCCCCTATTTTGTTATAACAAAATGTTAACAATTAGCGATTTTCCGCATTCAATTGATTATAACTCGGGAACTATTTACGGCGCAGAATGCCGATTGCGGGACCTTATTAGCAATAAAAATGGCAACATTTTGGAAAGTGTCATGACGATACGATTATTATTAACCGAGATAACTAAATTTGTTTAAAAACGTTTTTTTTTTCATAAATTTTGTTCGATTTCTCGTTAAAAAATTAATTTTGCAATAATCGGTGTAACATCTTTCGATGGGAAATTTAATAATAAACAACTTTTGTCTCTTGATAATTTTTCATAAGGCGGATACTTTTCGAGATAATTCGATTTGAAGCAAAAAAAAAATGGTGTTTCAGAAATAATTTGTTTATTTGAAACATGATACGGCCACTTGCGTGATTCCGCCTTCTCGAATCTTTAATCAGGACGGTTTCCTCTATTTGAAACTGTTGAGACTTTATTGGACTATTTTGTCAGTCCGAAACATATATCTCCTGGACTATTGAATAAACTATAACATTTTACATGTCACGGTACTTTTAAAAAATTCAAGTTTATTCAAATTCAGTGTTATTCAGCTCAATGTCACAAAAAAAATCAACAGTCGGCCCTTATTTGAAGCCATTGTACAAAAATATTGACTAGGAGAAAGACATTCTTCATCAATTTTACAGTGTCGAGAACTAAGACCTTTTATGCATATTTTTGTTGTCACATAACTGGACGTGGAACTAGGACTGGACTATAACCCCCTTTCGGTTTTACGTTGCTTTTTGGGACACCCTGTGTTGGATATTTATTTGGAACGTATTCATAATTTTGTACATATAGGTACGTACCTACCAAACAAATGGCAATTAATAATATTAAGGTTCTAGTTTTAAAAACCTTTTATTAAATTAAAGTTCTAAAAAGTATTATTTTGGTAGAAAGTCTAAATGCCTTCTAAAAGTGCATTTTACAACATGTTTCCAAATTTTGCACTGTATTGTTCGTTTTTTTTGGCAATGTGAATAATGTGTGAAATATTGGGGATAAAAGCTGTAAGAAATATATTTCTGTGAATAGCGACATTACTAATAAAACTATTCAATACAATATTTGTCTTTGATTTGTATTTCGCTGAATTTTTATTAATTCGTTTGTATGTTTTTGTCTGCTTTTGATACTTAGAGTTGTTAAAAAAGTTCCAAATGGAAATATGTAGCGGAAAGTTATATAATAACACAGGCACACAAAATAAAAAAGTTGTCTGTCCGAGAGGTGCCACATGTATATTCCCATGTATTTTTGGCCGCTGAACACGATTCCGCCGTCAGATTTGCTCCATATCGTCCCAGATTTTTCCTAACCTCAAAGACATCATAAAAAACCCGGAAAATCGACAAATTTAAACAATATAATATAAACGATATACCTAAACGATGAAAAAACCTGTTGGTCGGTGAAAATCATGCTCAGAATTATGTATTCCCATGTATTTTTGACCGCTGAATACGATGCCGCACAGTGGACGAAAACGGCAAAATTTTTCTCAAAATAAGATAACTCCCCACACAAAACTCCAATCATTGTGATTTTTTTTTATTTTACAGGTTTTGGACAGTAGATTAAAGGAAAATTGGTCCAACACACGTTTGAGGTTTAAAGAGGGGGGGGGCATATCCCAGTAACTTTATAATTAAAGCTATTAAGCTCCAATAACCGCATACCTCAAACTTTTAAACCCCCCTGACCTTATAAGCTGTCTAAACCCCGTGACCCCATAACTTGAAATTTTAAACCCTTATAGCCCCATAACCTCTACTCTTTTAGACCCCCATCTACTCAAAAATCATATTTTCGAGCCCATCAACACTAAAACTAAAGCTTTTATGCCCCAATATCTATATAATCTAAGTTTTTAATCCCCATTACCCTATAACTTGAACTTTCACATCCCCATAACCCCATAACCTCAACTCTCCATAATAACTCTCTAATATCTACAATAGAGATATTGGGACATAAGAGCTTTAGTTTTAGCGGTGTCCGGCTCGAAAAATTGAGTTTTGCGTACATGGGGGTCTAAAAGTAGAGGTTATAGGGTTATGGGGGTTCGACAGTTTGAGTTATGGGGTCATGTGGATTGAAAGCTTAGGTTATACAGATATTGGGCATAAGAGCTTCAGTTTTAGAGTTATCGGGCTCGAAAAATTGATTTTTGCATAGATGGGGGTCTAAAAGTTGAGGTTGTGGGGTTATGGGGGTTTAAAATTTCAAGTTATGGGGTCACGGGGTTTTGACAGCTTAATTTATAAGGTCAGGGGGGGTTGGAGGTATGCGGTTATTGGAGCTTAAAAGCTTCAATTGTAAAGTTACTGGGATATGGAGTCCCTTATGGGGTGTCTCCCCCCCCCTCTTTAAACAACAAACGTGTGTCGGACCAATTTTTGATGATTTTCATCAATCAACAGATATAACATGTTTAAATAAGCTGTTTTCTCGATTTTGTGCGATTTTGATGCTTTTTTTTAGGTTAGGCAAGATCTGTGACCATATGGAGCAAATCTGACTTTGGGATCGTGTTCAGCGGCCAAAAATACATGGGCATCCATAATTCTGGGCATGATTTTCACCGACCAACAGATTTTTACATCATTTATGCTCATTTGTCGATTTTCCAGGTTTTTAATGCTTTTTTTGAGGTTAGGAAAAATCTGGGACGATATCGAGCAAATCTGACGGCGGGATCGTGTTCAGCAGCCAAAAATACATGAGAATATACATGTGGCACCTCTCGGACAGACAACTTTTTTTATTTTTGTGTGCCTGTGTAATTAAATCGGTGACATTAGAAAAGGCATGAGTCACTATTTTACCGGCATTGCTTTTTTTACAAAACGGTTCCTGGAGGCTCGACACACAGATTCGAAGAGAAACGGCACGAGTCTGATCCATATAACGTTACGAAAGTAGAGATGAAAGTTTCGGATGAGTGCAGGAAGGGCTTGAGTTTCTGACGCATGCCTTTTCTGCGCTCTCTTACCGCCGCTTCTCTCCCTCCGACCTTTGTGACCGCTGCCACTGGTTTGTTTACGATCCAACGACACACTTTTCGTTCAAAGTTTATTAACTTTACAGTCGGAAATGAGGAAGTTCTAAATTTTGATTATCAACTTGTTTTAAAAAATCTAGTCTATCTGACGATTCTTATGGAAAACATGTACTCAAGCATCAAAAAAACAGTTTCCAACCTTCAGCATACATGGCTTTTCACTACTCATCTACATCTAAAGGTATCTTGACGGCCGATGCATTCATCGGAGGATTGCTCAAAAAAACCTTTCAACTTTTAATGCCTAACTTCACTGTCATTGAGTTACCCATAGGCGTAGAGCGGAAATATACCAATAAAATCTGGTAAAATGGATATTATTACATCAACATTACCCACTATTACGTCTACATTATTCTAAACGAGCACCGCCTATTCTTTGAGGAACTTCTACAAAGGCCCACTACTTCCGAGGACAATACACAATGAGTTGTGATGAAAGTGACTAAATGTAATTTTGTTCAACCATTCAAACATGATTTTTTGTATAATTAACGTTTTTGAGGTGGCTGGTTTGATAATAAAAATGTGTTGTCTTTTTTACTTCTTCACTTTTATTAAATTGTGATTGCAGAAAAGTCTGAGTTATGTGTGAGTCCATAAAATTTAAAATTCAATTAAAAATCAAATGGTCATTAAAATTAAATAAAAACAGTTTCAAAATATGCTTACTACATAAACCTTTCAAAATAAGCCGATTATTATTATTTTTAAACTAATAATTAAATAATATTTTTTAAACTAATAACAAAACTAATATCATTCAGTTCTTTGTCTCTCCTGTAATATTTGATAAAGTTTACTCATGCCTTTTCTGATGTCACTGATTCAATTGTAGAAAATCCATTTGTACTTATGTAGAAAGCCAAAACAGTAAAAAAAATTAATAAAAACTCTAGGAAATCTTGGTTTAGCTGGTATGTGAAAAAGATTTACAAAACAGTTGACACATTTTTTTTCATCACTATTAAATAAATACAAGTAGGTATACATTTATTTTTTCTCAACTTTCATTTTTCTCAAACAAAAAAAAGTACCATACTTTGTTTTTTTAAATTCCCTATTGCTATAATTTTAAACGAAATGAGTGCCAAAAAAAAAAATTAAAAAAAAATGTTACAAACAATGCACAAACTTCAATATAAATCGGAAGAATTTAATAATGAATATGCAAGGTAGTGTTTAAAGTGGCTTTTGTCTACCAATTTTATTATATGTATATCAAAATATTATTAAAAACGCCGAAAAATATTGGGTGTGAGTAATTCTCATGACACCCCGTATATGCATTCTAGAGAGACAGTGTTCAGACTTGTATTTGGGCTTTATACCAATCTGTATTGAATTAACGCCTTCCATATTAACACACTAGATGGTAAATTAAAAAAGAAAACCTCAATTTAAAATAGTGTTATTATTTAAACAATATTTTATACAAACGTTTATTCGGTGACAATAACGTATTAAGAATATAATAGTTAAAGCTCAATTAAAACTAAGTATAAAATCGTTACAATCGTTAAAATGTTAAATCCTATTGATATGACTTGCATAGCTTCCAGAAATATGCTTATTTCAGTTTTATACTGTTAAATTATCAATTTTATTTATGTCTACTGGACGTTTTATGACGAATGGTATTTCTGGTTATATGCTTTACATTTAATCAGGGCTTACGATTAAATCCTGAGCGAGTTGCTCTTAGGTTTAACTGCTCGATCATAACATATTTTACTCTATGAGCGAGCACGAGATGTCCGAGTAGCGAGGCAAATGCTCCTCAACGATTAAATCCTCTAACGATTGAATCCACCTACCGAGTCGAAACCTTTAACTCTTATATAGTTTAACTCCTTTGAGCGAGCGACTTCATGAGGATCTAAACCTCACGCAGCTCTTGTTGTTTCACTCGATAAAGGAGTAAAACCCGAAGAGCAGTAAGAGCGATGAAGTTTAACTTCTAGCTCGAGTTTAACTCTCTTATCGGCACCGAACATAAACTAGTTCTAACTATATTCTGTTATCGGTAATTATAATATCGGAAATCGGAATATCGGAAAGGATTGACTGATCACAAAAAAATTAAAGAAAAAATTGGAAATGAAATAAAGTGTAAAGAACGAAGTTGTAAAACTACAAATTGAAAAATACGAAAAAATTATAAAACCAAAATAGTATATTAAACTTAAAAAATTAAAAAATAAGTATTAAAAAAGTAGAGTTAACTAAAACATATTGATATGTAATGTAAGCATTACAGGGACGTCCCACTAGGTGGTGTACAGATCAATACCGTAAGGTGGGGTGAAATTGATTTTAAGGAATGACTTTGATATTTCGCATAAGCTAGATATTTAATTCAAATTACGCGCTTTAACTTTATCCAAGTAAATCACATCCATCCCAAAACCTTCTGTGGTATTTCTGGCGTAGTTTGCTTGTTAAGAGAACAAGATAAGATTTTCTTATGATATTTTTTAATCACGTTGAATATTAACACCAAAATTGTTGTTATTTTTACTCCGTTAGATTTGCTTTTTATTAAGTTCATTTATAAACCATCTTTGGTTGATATTTGGTATAAATGTTCTGTATAGTGTAGATTATGTCTACACTCTCAAATGATGAAAAATTGTTTGGCAATAGCGAATGGCAATCAGTTGGCAGTAGCGAAAATATATTTTTTCGTTATTCACCCCCCACCCCGAGCGCCTCAATAACCTCAACTCTTGATAATATCTCCCTAATATATCCAATAGAGATATTGGGACATAAGAGCTTTAGTTTTAGGGTTGTCGAGTTCGAAAAATTGAGTTTTGCGTACATGAGGATCTAAAAGTTGAGATTATGGGGTTACGGGGATTCGACAGTTTGAGTTATGTTGTCACTTTTCGCCCACTGTAACTTTAAAATCGATATAAGTGGAAAGAGCAACGGCCACTGAATGACTAAAAACTTGTGAAGCATACTTGACTCTCATTTTTTGGAAATTATTCGGGTATAGGTAGGTGTTCATCGGTTGACAAGTCGACAAGTCGGTATTCTTTAAGTTTGTCATTATTGTAAAAAGTGACTAGGTAATCTTTTCTAAGGTAGAACACGTCATTTTACTAACTAGTAGTTTAAAGCACAAGTCACAAAATGTCAATAAACAACCATTAAAAAAAATATGACCTCTTAAGCACAATAGTGTCTTTAAATATCCACTTATGAAGTCAGATAGTTCATTAAATAATTACGCACTGCTCGAGGTTTAACTCCTGGAAGGATTTAATCGTACCATCGACTCGGCTGACTCGCTCGAGGAGTAAAACCTCTTGCGTATCGCTCAGGTTTAACTCCCGAGGCGAGCTAAACGACCTAAGTATGTTCGACTCCCATCCCGATTAGATCGTATTCTCTGCAGAGCGTATACCACTCACGATAGGAGTTATACCTATCGCCTCTCAAATGACTCGCTCTAGGATTTAATCTCAAAAGGAGCTAAACCTTGCACTCGTAAGCCCTGCATTTAATAAGATATTGATAACATTTTAAAAGTTAATGCATATTTGAGAATGCCTTTATTGTCCTATCTATTACCGGAGTACTATATAAATCATTAGTAGGGTCCGGAAAGTATGCTACAACGCAGGGTCGGACTCGTAATCCGGCACGTCATTGACGGAAGGACACATGAGAGACCAAAAAGAGAGGTGTAAAAGTGTGTTAATGATGTACACACCTATCGCTTGTGTCATTCAGAAATACCGACTGTCTTTATTGCTGGAGCATACGTCTTTCACATTATTAATACATTAATATATAAAATATGTGATCCGTCTATTGTAAAATCCTCGTAATAATCATTTTTTTTCAGTCTACTCACAAATGGTAACGACTGTGCCATTATTGCAAAAATCCACAAAAAAAACATAATATGTAAATACACTACACGAACTCTAAAAGAAATACGTACACGGTGCAAAATACGTATATATACACGTTTATTAGTTAATCACTTACGACACATAGTATTATTTTAAATTCGGCGTTCTACTGTTCGTCCGTCGCGCGTCAGGCTAAAAATAATCGAACAGCGGAACGCTCGCTAGGCTATATGGATAAATTACTTCACGGGACAGTCTCAGTGCGTGTTGCCAGGCACGATCAGTGGCGTACGTATGCACGGGCAAAAAATACACGCATACATAATTTACAAGGCGCTTGAAAAATACGGTTTATACTTTAATTATCATAGAGTTGTATAGTGCCGACCCTGCGTTGTAGCACACTTTCCGGACCCTAATCATTAGCTATTTCTTGATTATCTGTCTAATATGGTTACATGATCTGCGTGTAGGATGATTGATTTACTACAAAAAATGTAGGAGTAATGCTGTAGGTGAAGTTGTTGGCACTATTACAGTACATATTTTAATATTGATACACAATTTATATTGATTGTTGCATAATTCGAATTGCATAAAGAATTGCGAAGAATGTTCACACAATATGGCAGTTCTATAAAAAATCTATACATTGCAGAAGTTAACTTTAAACGGAGGTATAAAGGATTTCCTCATTTTTTAGCGTTTCCTAACCTTTTATCTACACCAAAATGAGTTGAGTTCATAACATCTGTATTAGATTGCCTACAAACAACATGCGGTTGATACAGATTTTGTCGAAATGGTACCTTTTTACGTACATATATCGACAATTTTTTTATTCAGCCTCGATGAAAACTCTGATATGCCAACAACTTATAACCCTCTATTTAATACGTTAGTAACGTGTACGCAAGTAAGTATAAGATAAGAGAATACGCAGTAGTCAGAACCTGTAATTATGTCCAGAGATAATGCTAGAACTACCTGCGGGCACAACAGGCGAAAACCTTTGTTCGTGATGAAACCCGAAGCTGAGCAGGTCGACGCCGCTGGAAGTGAAATGAGAATCTTATACTCTAGTCGTGTATAATTAGTTTGTGACTGACTAGTTTCTAAGAACTGACCTTGGAAATTGCTGACAAACAATAAAAATATCCCACGTAGTATCAAATGGTACTACATCAGAGTGACGAAATCATTTTTGACTCGGAAGGTCATATAGAGTGGTATTTTCTATGAAATAGTGAATTTTATGAATATAAATAGGTAACCGACATCGACTTTAGAGAATAATTGAGGAGAGTTATATTTTAACAAATGCATACGACCTGCAGATTTTATAATCGTGTAGTTTTGCAAATTTTAATGTTTGCGACCTGCAAATTTTAACAGTAAAGTTTTTACTTATGTATCAGATTTTGTGATATTAAAAAATAGTGAGAATTAGAAAATTTTCCGAGTGTTAAATTAATTGTCATAAATTAATTTTTTGTTCAAAATGGGTGACTAAATATTTCACATTCATTCATATTCTCTTATCTGATATTATAAACATAGACATAGGTAGTTTCTTAGATTTTTACCATTTAAAAAAAATCAGTTAACATACGTCAAATTATGGGTTGAATTAACAGTTTTTGAGAATGGGAAGAGGAGGGGGAGATGAGCCATTTCTAGTTCATGGAACTATTTTCCTTTGTACCGTTTGGTACGTATAGTGTCTAACAATAATTTAGTCATTTACTGTTAGTAGACTGGACCAAAATGCATAATAAATTATTGCACCAACTAATATGGAATGTATGATTTTTGTGAATACTTCAATTATTATAAATACTTTTTAACTAATTGTACAATTGTTTAAGGGGTTACATGGGTTTCAGAGGCTAAAAAAGCTCATTTTCTCGATTTTTTTTTTACATATAAGGAGTGCAATTTATTACTTAAATTTTTAGGACATATAAAGTAACTTTTAAACTATATTTTAAATTTTGCCAAATTTGGATGATAAAATTCTGAGAATTAAGCCAGTTATAGCCATTTTTGGGAGACATCTTGAAAAAAAGGTGGTTTCCGGTGGACAGGATTACTCACGACTGCTTCATCCGAAAAACTGCCTCATACCTTCTTTTAGTATGAAAGTAAAACTCGTCCTTGGATGAAGGATTTAAAAAAAACTACGGTTTTAGCACAAAATGCATCTTTCGGTTAAAATTTTTGGTAATTATTGCCTTATAAATTTTTTTGTAGTTGAAGGAAAAATAAATCCTTCGTTCAAGGACTAGAAATTGTTATTATAAACAATGGTGCAAAATTTTAGCGAGATCGGTCGATTACGAAATCTTGTCCACCGATTTTAAAAAGTGTGTAATTGACGAAAAATCTTTTTTTAAAACGTGCATAGATTCGTCGATTCCAGCTCCATAAAGCAAAGGTCCTGCTGCACCCATACACGCGTTCCCTCCAAAAAGTAAACAGAGCAAGAGAGAGAAAGCGAGGTACACAAACAAAGCCAAGCAGCTGCGTCAATATACCTGCGGCGCTCTCAGTAGTACAGTAAAAGGAGGGAACGGTCAAATAGCTCTAGCTCCTACAATTTTACTCGGATCGACTTGAGATTTTGGGAAAAATATTCTTAGAGTTGTACTATCGAATAAAAAAAATTTTTTTTGGAAATCTGAAACACATGTAACCCCTTAAATGTGACGCCACTGACTCAATATGGAATTTGGCCCAGTCTATTCACTAAACTTTAAGTATTAAATTTAAAACCTACTCGAAATGTACGCAGTAAAAACTTTAAGCAAAACTAACTCTTCATTACAAACTGGTGTTTTTTTTACAGAAAGTTTTTTTTTTTGTTATCACTATTCTTGATGGTGGCGTGTAATATCTAAACTATCACCGTTGGTGCTAGGCGCCGACACCTCACAACACAATGTAGTCTTCACTTTCGTCGGCCGGAATTTCGTCAAAAAGAAGGCGGATACTAGGCAAAATAGTTTACATAATACTGGGCACACCAGCGCCTGATGGAAAACAGCGCATATCCTGTACATCTGACCGTCGAAAGGATCCAAGACAGCCGGGCACAGCATGTGGTTCAGGTTCACCTGGGTAGGCTGGAAAGTTCGATATATCATTAGTTCTTGGAAACTGATATACAGTAAGCGGCACCCTAATGCGTACATAGCCGAATGAAGGGCAATTGATGATTTAACTTCTTTGTTCAGTAGATGTAAATATGAGGTGAGAACCAATCGCTAGCGCATGCGTATGAAAGGCATCCGGTTTGTCGGTAGGGCTGTTTGAGTTAAAATTTGAAATATCATTTTATATTTTATTCTGGTCTAGTGCCTGATTAGAAAAGTGCGTATCATCAATCAATATTGTCATTTGCTAATGATTTTACGTATGTGTGTAAGCTAAAACACATACGCCAGCACATCTTCGAATAACTATTCGCATACTAATATAAAATATAAATTAACCAAACGACAAGTACGACAACAAACGACTAGCGTCTAGCCGGTACCAGGTCACGGGTGATCCTGGCCAATGAGAAATACCTGTGTAACGCGGTGAGGGCGGCAAACTTGAAGTCAGTAAGCCACAAAACTTTGATATGAAAGGTTATAAGCAATCACCTTACTAACTCAGCTTGATTCTTTTTTGACATTAAAATTTAGCTTTTAAGGAAATACAGACAAAAATTGTCTTATTATTTAATGAAAATTGATTACAGGATTTAAAGTTTTATTTTATTTCTCAGCAGTAAAATTGTTTAGAAGCATGCGCGTTTTTCTTTTTCGGTTTGATTGGTCGGATCGCCCGTGACCTGGTGCTGGCTAGATGCTAGTAGTAAATTCGCCTAACTATAAAATGTATCACTTAATATGTATTTAATATCCACATATGTACGCATTAGGCTGCCGCTTACTGTATGTTGATGCTCAAGTTGCTCGTGGAAGTTGAGAGTACACAATGAAAGAAAATATAATATACAAGTTGAGATAATTTTTGGTACAAACATTTTTATTTCTATGAAAAATAGTAATAGCTTCGCCATTTTTAATCGAAATGTCAAAAACTTAAACGCATCGTATTATAAAAATCATGGAAAACTCAATTTCGTAAGAATGTACATGGTCCAGTTGAAAATTTGAAGTTCGATGGATTTTCGGTGAAACCGGAAGTGTTATTTAGATGTCTAACACCTCAAAGTAGTGTGGTTAGTAAAAATAAAATTTTAAAGTTTTCTACTTGTAAATTAAAAACAATATTTTGTGATAGTTTAATATAGTCTAATTTTATTGGTAACCGTGATATCAGTTCAAAAAATGGCGAATTCGCCAGTCACAAAATACGCCGGTTATTGCAAATAAGAAATAAAATCAAATACCTAGGTATTTAAATCATTACATATTTCATTATGTAAGGAGAACATATTATGGACATACGTCATGTGTATGCAAGAAAATATGAAAAAAAAAACTAATAAACCTTAATAAACTGAGGTCTAGACTGGTTTAGTAAAAGTATGTTGACTTTTACTAATTTATTTGTAGTATGTTTACTTTTACTAAATACATAATTTTACTTTTACTAAATATATAACAGTAAAAGTATGTTTACTTTTATGTCTACAGAAAATAAAGTTAAAGTTCTGTTTTAAACTTTTACTGATGTTTATTCTGATGTTACTAAAATAGTCTAGAGTTAATTGAATAAAATAAAACTAAAATGATAAAAAAGAAGTATTCCTCAAACTGGCAACAGACTTTCTATAACACCATTAAACCACATTTTCATTATATACATATACATACATATATTATTTAAATGTAACAACGTTGGAATATTATAGATCTAGTAAGACCTGCAAGGAAGTACTGAACATAGCATAAAATTTCGCAAATGGTTAATTATTTCTAGATTTTTATTATTAAAGTATCTATCACTTTTTGATAAGAAACCAATATGAAAAGACACCTTGTAATTGAAAGACCCGACGAAATATTTATTTCAAGAGAAAAAAATTTATTTTACCAAGAAAATGTTTTCCTGAACGAACTGAAGGAGAGGAGTTTTCCTGCAATATTTCAGAATTGTTTACAGCCTCCGAGGATTACAGCAGATTTGTTGCAGACACGTAAGACAGGAAAACGTCATTATGTGAGTTTTTTGTGTTATAGTAAATAGCAAGTTTCATGGGGAATCTGATTTTGTAAAAATATTCAATGTGTTTCAGTAACTAATTTGAAGTTCGCTGAATTTTCGACAAAACAGGAAGTGTTATTCAGGTATCTAATATGTCAGCAAATAAGCCCATTTGCGACTAGTATAAACATTCAAATTTTTTACTTATAAATTAAAAAAGGTAGTTGGATATAATAATGGTCTTATCGATATTCATTATAATAGTTCAGAAAGTGACGAATTCGCCAGTCACATAAAATTGGGCTATGATTGTAAATGTGAAATAATATCAAATAGGTAAGTAAATCATTATATTTTTTATGAGATAAGTAGAACATAATAGTAATGAATATATATCACGGATATCTAAAATATATATTTGAGTCATTGAAAAAAAAACGATAAATACGTATTGTGCGTACTGGCGACAGACTTTCTATAATTTTCATATTAAATATTGTTTAAAGAGTAACATATTTTCCTTTTCCCACTTTCCTAGTCCTTTTTTTTATAAATGTCGCAAATTGTTGATTACTTCTATTTTAAATTATTAAAATATCAAATTTCGTAAAAAAAAATAATCTTGTAATTGAACTCAATGAAATATTTTTTAAGAGAAAATTAAACTTCCCATATTTTGCCAAGAAATGTTTTCCTGAAAGAACTGAAGAAAACGCGTTTTCCTGAAATGTTTCTGAATTTTTTAGAGCCTCTAAAAATAAAGGAATCTGTATACTGGCAACAATATTTCTATAATACCAGTTAACCACGTTTTCATAATATACATATATATTATTTAAATAATAATAAATTGAAATATTTGTAATAATACAGAAAATAAAATTATAAAGTTCTGTTTTAAACTTTTACTGATGTTTATTCAGATGTTTGAGAAAAAAGTGGTTTATATAATAAAATAACCAAGACTGATAAAAAGGAGTATCCTACAAACTGGCAAAAGAATTTATATAAGACCGTTTAACCAAATTTTCATTATGTACTTGTACATATACACATATTATTTAGACAGTAACAACTTTGGAATATTATAGATCTAGTAATATCTAAGATCTGTAAGGATCTTAGCATCAAATTTTGCAAATGGTTAATTACCTCTATATTTTTATTATTAAAGTATCTTGTATTGTAATTGGAAGACCCGATCAAATATTTATTTCAAGTAAAAAGTTTTTATTTTACCATGAAAATGTTTTCCTGAACGAACTGAAGGAAAGCGTTTTCCTGCAGTATCTCAGAATTGTTTACAACCTCTGAGGATTACAATAGATTTGTTGCAGACACGTAAAACAGGAAAACGTCATTGTGTGAGTTTTTTTTGTGTTATAGTAAAATCAAATTTTATGGAGAATCTAATCATGTAAGAATATCCAATGTGTTTCAGTAACAAAGAGGTTCGCTCAATTTTCGACAAAACCGGAAGTGTTATTCAGGTATCTAATATGTCAGCAAATAAGCCCATTTACGACTAATATAAACATTCAATTTTTTACTTATGAATTAAAAAAGGTAGTTGGATATAATAATGGTTTTATTAATATTCATTATAATAGTTCAAAAAATGGCGAATTCGCCAGTCACATTAAATTGGGCTATGTAAATATGAAATAAAATCAAGTACGTAATTAAATGACATCTTTTATGAGATAAGTAGGACATAATAATAATGAATATATATTACGTATATCTAAAATATATATTTGATTCATTGAAATAAATTAAAAAAAAACTATAAGATCAAGAAAATGTTTCCTGAACGAAGTGGAAACGCGTCTTCCTGAAATATTTCTAAATTTTTTAAAGCCTCTAAAACATAAGTATACTGTCAACACACTTTCTATAATACAATTTAATCACATTTTCATAATATACATATATGATTTAAGTAACAACAACTTGAAATATTTGTCAATATACATCATGGGTTGATTACTTCTAGTTTTTCATCAAACGTATCAGTTCTTGATAAACAAACCTTGTAATTAGAAGACTCAATTAAATATTTCTTTTAAGAGAAAATAACTTCCTCTCTTTTGTCAAGAAAATGTTTTTCGGAACGAAATGATTCTAATTTTTTAAAACCACAATTACACAGAAAATGTGGAATATAGTATAAATAGGTAAATTCTATAATCATTCGATGACTTGCAAGGGGGTTGCACTTAGGGATGAAATTACGTTGCAGGATGTCATTTCAGAATCTAAAATTAACGCGTCCCGGGATTATTTATAAATATGGACAATAATTGAGTTACTGAATTTAGTATTCCATTTGGCTGTTCCACACTATATAAATACTTACTATGGCAACACCCTGAAGTACGACGAAATGGTACATTAAATTAATACTATAGCTGACGGCATTCCACGTGTAATCTGAAAATTGCTCTACGTTGTACACACCTGAAACAACTCAAATTCAAAGCTCATAACCCGAAAGATGTTTTTTCTATTCTTTACCTCCAAGTCTTAACAGATAATAAGGCACGACGAACATCATTCCATGCTGTATCCAATAAATGGCCGACTCCAGTGGCAGCTTAATATGATACAGATAAAAAGAATTGTATTACAATTTACGATCAATTAAATGAAGCTAATGAATTTTTACGGCGGTGGCGTGATGCCGAATACCTAGTTAATTTTCATCGGTTTACTAGCAGTATATAACGAGCATATTAACATAGCACCATTATTAGGGTCTGGAAAGTGTGTCACAATGCAGAGTTGGACTCGTAATCCGTCATCTCATTGAGGGAAGGACATATGAGAGACCAAAAAGACAGGAGGAAAAATGTGTTAATAATGTACATGCCTATCGGTTGTGTCATTCAAAAAACACAGTGGCGAAGCGTACGGGTAGACAAGGTAGACATTGTCTACCCAAAATTATTTCCCTTTTTTAAATAAAAATATTTACATATGTATTTTCATTTTCCAATTATTGTATTCAAATTAATTTCCTGATGCCGACTGACCGAAATTATATAATATTATATTATATCATGTTATTTCAATGTCCTGTTATCTGTTCTCTTAATTCTCTAAATTCTCAGTAACTAATCTAAAGTCCGACGCGACATTAAGTAATAGCCTGGTAAACATTTCCGAATTTGTCTATCTTATTTGCCAGCGGCAGGCGATTACACGTAGCACACCGCGGTGGCATATCCGCGGAAATTGGGCCGATATGCGGGTATCAAAGACAAAACATCATTTGTTTACTGTAGTCGACGAGCTAAGTATTGCGCTGCTGCCCCGTCTCTATACGGCGGGATTGGACGTATGCGAATTCGCGAATGCATGTGGTCAACTGCAATTGTTGCAATACTCCGCTCCTCCGCTCACCGCGCGCCCGTTTGAGTTTGTAGATTATTCTTATTATATTATATTTTAATTTTCTATTTATTCTGGGTTGTGTTTTAAATTGGTCATTGCTTTAATTGTTTCGTTGTGCGTTGTGTAATAAATAATAAATATTGAAAATTGGTAATAAAATGACAAATATAGAAGATCCTATCGTTTACGTTAAAGAACATGGTTTTTCTTCGCTATTTCTAGAAGAAACGTTGAATTTAAAAAATTCCCAAAAGCGACCTGACTTGAATCTATCGCAAAAATATAGGTTGGTATGAATCTTTTACCTGGTTGACTGGAAGTGTAAGCACGAATGCAGTCTATTGTTTGCTTGTGTTCTTTTTGGTGGGGAGGAAGTCTGGGCAAAAGATGGTGTGAATATTATTAAAAAAATAGTTCAAAAAGCTAACAAACATGCTGCCTCAAAAAGACATATTGCCTGCAACGAATTTTTTTATATGCTGGGAAAGGTGCCCATAGATCATGCTCTCATTGAAGCAACAAAAATAAACGCTTTGCAACATAATGAAAAAGTTGCAAAAAATAGGCACATTTTTGGACGATTGACATTGGAACATCGAGTGACATTCAAAATGACCTTATCGAATCTGTGAAATACGTAGTTCACCAAATAATTTTGGACGAACTGAAAAATACTGATTTTGTTTCTGTTCAAGCAAACGAGACAACAGATGTTTCATGTCGAGAGCAGTTTTACATAATTCTAAGGTACATTTATAAAAACGAAATAGTTGAGAGATTTCTTGGATTTTATGATGTCTCTAGTAATAAAACGGCAGTTGGACTTTACTTTAGATACTTTAACACCATATAACTAAGACGTTTCTCCAATTTTTATTTTTTATTCCCAATGTCTACCCAAGAAAAAATCTCACGCTTCGCCACTGCAAAAACACCGACTGTGTTCATTGCTTGAGAGTACGTTGTCACAACCGGCAGTCTTTCTACATTTCTTCTCGTTAAGTGTGAGCGATTTGGCCTGTAAATATGGTTGTAGAAGAAGAATGATCGTTCTACATCTACTGAAGTTAAAGGTGCAAATTCAAAAATACAGTTGTTTGTTGTCACTAACATCAGTACATTATTATTTTTTTACATATACAGAGGACAATGCACGTGTTACTAGAATGTCTATACTTTTAGCTGTTGTTTGCAAAACCCGTTTATTAGCTATCAATATCGGGGGCGAAATGTCTGAAACACATAAAATTCGTATCAGAACATTAACTTGGCAAAAAACATGTATTAAAAGTAAAATATTGTCGACCATGTTCCACGAAAAGCTACACGCTCATACTATTGTGCACAAACCAAACCAAAATTCCTCTTTTGTAACAGTACCAGTAATATTTAGTTGATGGATATTTGGATCTCAACGTCTTTCACAGTCACGGCTTCGACGAAATATAGTGGTGGCCAATAAAATAAGAGTGCCAAACAAAGTTCACCAAAATTCAATTAATTTCGTGAGTTCTTGATCATATAAAATAAATTAAATCACTTCGTGTGCACACACTTTTAGGCTTCATTGCTGGAGTATTGTAAACCAATTTCATGTTTCTTATTTCCGAACACAAAAACTTGTTTACTGTTTAAGCCAAATTCCACTGGACAAAAAAATAAGAGTGTTTTCTTTTATGCCCATTGCTATTCGTGAAGAATTCAGTAAATATTAGACAATTTCACACATGGTACTCGAGAGCTATAGTGAATAATGGGTCGCGCAAAGCATTGTACACCTGAAGAAGGGCGTCTAATCTTACAATTAAGAAGTCAAAACAAGACATACGCTTTCATTGCTAACGGACTGAAACGATCACCATGTATTATTGCAAAGGTTTTAAAAGAACAAAATGTAACAGAAAAAGCATCAGAAAGGAGAGGCCGTCCGAGAAAAACAACACGAAAACTTTTTAATTGTATGGCATGTGAAGTTGGTAAAGATCCTTTTTCGACATCTGTGACTATAAAAACGAGATTGTGCTTAAACGTTAGTACCCGGACAATAAGAAGACGCTTAGAAGAAAGAAAATTGTATGGTAGAGTTGCCAGAAAAGTTCCATTCCTAAGTAAGAGAAATATACAGCAAATATTGAAATTTGCTCGAGACTGTAACCCAAACTATTATCAACGAAATTGGCACAACATTCTTTTCAGTGACGAAACAAAAATAAATATATTTGGATCAGATGGAAGATTGTATGTTAAACATGGCGGAGGAAATGTTAAAGTGTGGGGTTGCTTTTCTTATAATGTAGTGGGCCCTATATTTAGGATTAAAGAAACTATGACTAAAGAAATGTATTTGCACATCTTGCAAACAGTCATGCAACCCTATGCGGAAGAAAATATGCCGTTAATATGGGTGTACCAGCAAGATAATGACCCCAAACATACGGCACGCACAGTTAAGCAGTGGTTTAAAAGCAATCAAATATCAGTTTTAGAGTGGCCCTCGCACTCACCAGACTTAAATTCTATTGAGAATCTTTGGAAAGTGTTAAAAAATCGAACTGCTTGCAAAAAAATCGGCAAACAAAAATGTGCTGTGGGAAGACGTTAAGAAAGCATGGTATTCTATCCCTGTAGAAACTTGCAGAAAATTGATCGATTCTATGCCAAGGAGATGCGAAGCTGTTCTTAAAAACAAAGGCCATTCTACAAAGTACTAATGTAGTAATAATATAGTACATAATAATATTATCAGGATTTGTAACAGTTATTTTAATTCGCGGGTTTCTTTGTACAATACTTTTATTTTTCTGTCCATGTTTAATATCCACTGGAATTTATTATGTATTTACATATATCTTTGAATAAAAGATACTTAAGTTTAAACTAAAGGCGTTTTTTCCTTTAGAAAGTGGTATTATAAACTAAAAAAGATAGGTATATTTAATTTTTTAAATGTGCTGCACATTAAATGCTATGAAATAAATTGAATAAAATCATTTCACTATTATTTTTTTTGATCACTACTGTATATTGACGTTTGCAAGGAATTCATAAAATATGTGCCAATAAAATATATCCACAAATGATACGCAACTGTGCCATTTTTGCCAACATCCACACAAAATCAGATAATATGTAAATGCGCTACACGAACTCACGAGTTAGTCACTCACGACACAAAATTATTTTGAACTCGGCGTTCCATCATCTATTCGCTCGCATCGAGCTAACGTGAAACATTACGGAATCGGCGCACACAGCGCGACTAAACTGCATTCAATTATTCCGACCACCCGCTCGGGAGTGAAGTACGAGTCCCAGTGCTCGTTACTAGGCACGATCAGTGGCGTACGTACGGACGGGCAAGAAAAACACATGTACCTATATAATTTACAAGGCGCTTAAAAAATACGGATTATACTTTAATTATCATAGAGTTGTATAGTGCCGACCCTGCGTTGTGGCATACTTTCCGGACCCTTGTGATTAGAACTGTCAAAAATAAGATTTTTGTCCCGTGCTCCATTATTGAGAAATAACGATTCATATTCCATAAACTACCACTATTAATAATCAAATATTTATTATCAAACACACCTATTGTGAACATCGTTTCGTAATGTAAAACTACAGTACACCAAGAATAGCTTTGCACGCTGACTTCGCACAGCAAGGTGAGTTTTATTCCACACAGAGTAGTGAGTGAGTGAGTATCTGAGTCAACTGTCACATATTTAATCGTGAAAAGTTTAGCAAACTTTTCATAACCACCAATCAAACAGAATTCACTGATCATCATTGATAATCACTATATCTGCCATATACTTCAGCCAATTTGATCAATATTTTTACCTAGTCAATGAAATCTGTGGACCAATCATGTTACAAGAACTTAAGATAAGGGTAATTTCGTAGGGTTCCTGTTTAATATAAATTAAGCTTAATAAGCGCAGGAGCAATTAAAAAGCATTGATCTTATATCACAAAACCGTATTGTCTTAAAGGTGTTAAGTAATAATGAGGGATTCTGGGATTCTCGTCTATTCATAGATTTATAAAAGGATCCCTCATAATTTGGACCTAAGCCAGTAATAAAACGGGTCAGCTAATTCCTTGATATACACTGTGACCGAAGATTTTCGTCTATTCTTTGTCGGAGACTGATATTAATAATATTAAAAATATTAAAGTAGGATAGCTTTATTTTCCAATCAGTCAATTCAGAATCATTATGTAATTTAAAAACCAAACCACTTGACGTTTCTTTAGAATTTAGTAACAATAGCTTAAATAAAATGTATTGTTCAGTCATGTGGAAAAGATGCCTCAATTTTTTTATAACATCGTTAATGTAATACTTACAAGCCTGGTATCCGTTTCTGGAAACAAAAACGCTAGCAGTGGTCCATTCAACAGGTTTAAATGAAATCGAAATACCGCAGTAACCATATTACTGGGAGAAGCTGCTAACAAGTATATCTAAAACAAGATTACAAAAGACTAGGGGTGAAATACAAACAGTAAAATAAATACAAGCAGTGCTACATGAAGTTCTATTTATTTGACGTCTTGACAACCGCTAGAACGACATGCAGAACATAGAAGGTTAAAAACGCTTTACTACAGAACAACTTGTCTTAACCCCGTGAGGGTCGGTGGTACAAATATGTACCACCTTTTTAGTCCCAGTTTTTTCATATTTCCGATATATTTTTGCATTTTATAAATGCAAATAAATACTTTCTTGGTTCTTGGAAGTTCAAGTTACATAATTTACAATTTTTGAGTAAAATCCTGAAACACGTCTATTTTTAATTCTAGAATGACATTTTTTGAGCATAATTGTATACCTCCCTCTCCAACCCCCTTGGAGTGACAGCTACCCCTTTAAAATTTTTAAATGGAACGAGGGTGCGTGTGATAGCTCATTTGAAAGGGTTTTTTAATTCTCCATCCAGCAACATAAAATTTTTTTAATTTCTATAATTTTTTTATCGAAAAATATTACATTTTTAATGTTACTAAGTAAAGAAAAGAACATGAAACAGAACAGAAGAACAGTTTAAATCAAATGCTCAAACTGGGCGCCCGTTGCTTCTTGACAATAATGGAGGCGTTGCTGAAATTCTGCTAAAACATTTTGTATTGTTTCCGGGGTGATTTGATTAATTTCTTGCCTTATTCTGTCTTTTAAATCTTCTACGTTATTTGGTCTGTTGAAGTAGATTTTCGATTTTAAGTAACCCCATAAAAATAGTCAAACGGGGTCGAATCGGGAGAACGAGCAGGCCACTTAATTTCACCGCGTCTACCGATCCATCTATTGGGAAAAACTTGATTCAGATGAAAAATGTGGTGTAGCTCCGTCCTGCTAAAACCAAATATTTCTATCAATTTCATTGGGGTTGTCAATATTTCTATCAATTTCATCTGGGAAAAGCATTCCTATCTTTGAAACTAAGAAATTTTGCAAGAAATCCAAGTAACGCGCGCCAGTTAATGTGCCATCAAAGAAATATGGTCCGATAATTTGAGAATTTATAATTCCAGCCCAAACGTTCACCTTCTCAGGATATTGAGTATTGGCTTCCATCATCCAATGTGGATTTTCTGTACTCCAGTATCTACATTTCTCTTTGTTGACTGTTCCATTTAAGACGAATGTTGCTTCATCAGAAAAAATAATGTTTTTTATAAATAAAGGATTATCTAGGCATCTATTTGCCATTATTTCTCAAAATTCAGGATACTTAGTATTGAATATTTCGCATACCTGCTTCTGCGTTCTTGTTTTATCACCACATCCTAATAATATCAAAATTTCAATTCTTTGGGTATCCGAAAGACTCATTGTTAAAATAATGATCAACTTGACGTTGAAGTTTTCACAGATGTAGCAAATAAAGAAATTTAAATGTATTTTCCTGATATGTAAAAAGAAACCCTTTTTACTTCCTTATTTTTGTTGGGTATTTTGCGCAGCGTATCAGGGAAACCGATACATTTAAGTTGAATGTTGACATAAAATTAACTAAAAACGTCAAATATGACAGATATTTGGTACATAGGCACTTGATTGTATACATTTCATAATAATAATAATTTTGAAATTATCAAATTTAATTTTCTTGATGAAAAATATACAAAATTCAAAAAACTTTATATTGCTGAATAGATAATTAAGAATCCTTTCAAATGAGCTATAACACGCACCCTCGTTCCATTTAAAAATTTTAAAGGGGTAGCTGTCACTCCAAGGGGGTTGAAGGGGGAGGTATAAAATTATGCTCAAAAAAATGTCATTCTAGAATTAAAAACTGACGTGTTTCAGGATTTTACTCATAAATTGTAAATTACGTAGATAATGAATGTATCCGTTACTTATGGACCTCACTGTATAATACACACCTGTATTGCTGTGGTAACGTGACAAGGATTCAACAAATATATCACAGTTCTGGATGAAAACTTATAGCCTATCTCCATTCCCCATATCAGACACATCAGTACCAGCAGCGTCCTCCTTCCCCCCTGTCCCGGCGCACGTACGCCGCTGTCGGAAGGGTGAGCTTCGGATAGCTCCATTTGAAGAGCCAAACTGCGAAAATCAAAACCAGTGCGGTGTCAACAATGCGCCAGACGGGGTTAAGGAATTCGGCACATTGCTGACCCGCATTGCGGGGAACTGTCTTGTTTACACCGCTGTAGGCCCAGTCCATCATTTAGGTTATCTGAAACGAAGTCCGCTGTAAATACAGAGTAAATAATATATGGAGTGAGGCGTTTTTCACCAGCAACCACCAGTATCGCCGTGTGGAAGGAGGGGTTGGATAGTTACCTACGGGAAATAGAAGGCCCAGGTGCTGAAATCAAATGTACTGTGACGTAGGCGCTCGTTGTAGGAGTCGCAAAGCTCGCCCTGGCCCTGGCTGTGTGTCGATGTCTGTGTAATTACGATGTTTTTCTGGCAGTTTTTAAATATTTTCAAATGCGTGTGCAATGGAACAAAATTGTTAGTGCTGAAAAAGTATTATTATTTAAAGTAAAAGGATTTGCCAGGGCTTGTTATTACTTATTCGATTGTAATTAATAACACTTTAAAACTTTTTGGAAAGAAATATTTTTGTATGAAATAAATTCTTATACATATCTATTACAAACAAGTTGCCTTGGAAAATAATGTTTCATTCATAAAGTCATGCACCCATACAAGATGCACCCTTACGCCTTCGATATGAGAGAGGAATTTTGCGAACGAATAATGCAAAGAATAGACAACATCATTCATAACAACAGAAAATGCATTTTCTCATGAAGCTACGTTTACTCTTAACAGACATGTGAATCGTTAAAACTGTCGTTATTGGGTATCAGAAAATAATTGCCGGATGAGGTAGATGCATACTCAAAGACCAGAAAATGTAAATATCTGGACAGGTAGAGTAAGACGTACAACATCATTGGCGCATTCTCTTTGGATGAAACTGTAAACGGTGCAGATTACTTGACTCTTCTTCAAAATTCGGACACTAAGAAACCTGTATTCCAACAGAAGAAATCCAGCAGTACTAGCAGACACAATATGGTTCCAATACGCTAGAACACCGCGCCATTACCATGTTAATGTCCATCAGTACCTTGCCAAATTCTTTCCAAATCATTGAGTATCTTCGGATTGGACACCAAGGTCAGTAAACTTTAATCCTCTAGATTTTTTTCTTGTGGAGATATCTTAAAACTACCGTTTATAAAACAAAACCACAATTAGCTATAAATTAGACACATTCCCGAGAGTGGTTTTATTCAATTTTTGAAAAATTCTGATTATCTGAGTTTTAAACCAAGTACAGCGCCAAATTCTTCTTTGAATGCCATTTCCAATGACCTGTCACTTGTCATATATGTTCCCATTTAAAAAAATGTCGATATCGTTACTACCAATAGTCACGTGATTCATTTTTGCAACCAACAGACTAAAAATACCCGCAAAAATCAAAATCGCTTGAGGTGTTTTGGCATATCATTGGCATGTGTCTAAATATGGAGATATTGAGTTTATTCCATTTGAAAATAAATCCATATTAAATATTACACGAATAAATCAAAGGTTATTTACAAAAAAGAAAATGCCTTATAAATACGATGATAGTAAAGTGCTTAAAAAACAAAAGTCATATAATGGGGGTGGTTGCCACCTTCTCGGGGGGTTGAAATTCCTTTTACTCAAAATAACCCCGGGAATCGAAGAGGATCATATTCTAAGCAACTTTTGCTCTATAAAGTTTTTTTCTGAAAGACAATACTTTTTGAGTTATTAGTGGTTGAAAACCTCGAATTTTCATCCAATAAAGCCACGTTTTTTTAACGATTTTTCATGAATAACTCAAAAATGACGCCTCTAATCAAAAAAAGTATACAGAATGAGGTTTATAGAAAAACAAAGAGATTAATTTTTTCTTTAAATTATTCTAGGTGCAATAAAAAAGCGAGATATGATCGGTGAAATACCTTTTTTTGCGAATATTTGGATCAATGTTTTCAACGTTAAATTACGAGAAAAGGGTTGATTTTTCGGGGAAAATGATAAAGAAGTTTTTTTAGTCCTTGAAAAAATATTTAAAATGAGTATGATAAAAGTCATTTGCATGTAAATTTAGGGAGTTATAACGCATAAAAAGTAGAGTTCTCGAATTTTTTAAGAAATAAAGAGCAGTATAATTAACCAAATATCCACCAGAATCAAAATTTTTCGTTTTCCTTCCACATGACATTTTATTTTAGTATTATTTATTAGATCCAGAAGTTTGACCGGTTTAAATTGCATAATTTTGGAAAAAAAGTAACATTAATTTGTAACGCGTATTTTGCAAATTTCTAAAAAAAATTTTTTTTTCTCTTTCATTTAGCTCTTTTATTCAAGAAGCTGTTCGCTTTGTCAAGACCAACGTGAGCACTGCCAACGGCCACTTCCTAAAATGCCACGTTGGTTTCGACAAGGCGAATATTTTAAATCGGAGTAGGGATCTTGATCTTCTAGTATATTTATTTTATACAATTATGCAAACAACAAAAACCAAATTTTAATGCAAGAAATGCTTAAAAATGTATTTTTCTATTTTTTTACTAGGGGGTGATTTTAACCCCTTAAAATCAAAAAGCACACCTCGCCAATTTATAACTTTTGAAAAGGAGGGTAAGACAAGCTTAAATCCAAAGTTTCAGCAAAATCCATGCAGTCTGACAGATTTCGGGGGTAATGGACTATTATCCACCCGAGTAACTGGACTATATTTAATGACTATTACGAGAAAATTTGAACTTAAGTAAATGGCGAGTGCGCCGGTTGTTGAAAACGTCGCTAATTTTGAAAAATATATTGCTACACAAAAATTGTAGACATGTCTAGTAAATTATCAACGCAGCGCTATATTTTTATTGAACATGTTAATCAATAATGGGAAACTTTTATAATTTAATGACTAAACTTTGTTGCCGCGAGATCAATGCTTTTCGTGACTATACTAATAGTGGAGAGGTGAATATCGACGAATACATAAATAAAAATTACAATAATAAATTAGTTTGTATATATGGTTATATTCTCTAAGGTTAGTTCTAAAAAAATTATAAAAATTATGTACGAAAGTAATGATAAGTCTACCTTATCGTTAACTAATTCCGTTAAAGTCTTAAAGGAATTAGAATTAAAGAATTAAAAAGAACATAATTTTAAGATCTTACTAATTCTAAGAGGTATTATGAAATGATAAAATAGGAAAATAATTTAGAGAGACTGTGAAAGGTATTTAATTTTAATCAGCAAATATTAATATATAGAATGGATGAACATAGGAGTTGTATCATCATTCATATAATTGAAACCCATTTTTATTTGAACAGTAGAGTTTAGGTTTTTGACATTTTCTTATTTCGTTTGACTTAGTAATTATTCCACTCGTACCGCTACTTTAGGTTCTACAGAGGCTTTCTTTTCATGTTGTGTATTGATTCTACAACTATTCTGACATCATGAGACTTAATAATATTCACGATTTACCTAAATACGAGTACATATATGTTTTTAAAAACTGAATAGGTTTCTTTTGTATTGCGCAAGAAGCCTTACCTAATATTACAGCTATTTCATGTGACCAGAAGCTGATTTTATTTACTGGGCTTGCCGACAGGTTCGAGTTCAAGTTCCGGAAATACAGAGGTTTTTAAATGTCGCACTGATACCTTCTGTGTAAAAAATATGTACATAAAAATAGACTGAACAATAGTTAGTGAAATGAATTCATATTTCGTATGCGAACAGATCTGACGTTCAATTTTCGTCTCAAGGATGTGTCAAATTTTCAAGGAAGTTATTTTATTAAACCCAGGTTCATACCTATATCATAGGAGGTGTGGTTATCGCATAACCGAACTGCTGTCATAACACTTTTAATTCGTTACCAATTACAGTAGCAACTTTTTCGCCTTCACTGTACTTCCCCTTGGTGATCTCTACACCGCTCCATACGACTATTACATTGTTGAAAACAGTGCTGGAAGTTCGCTTCTGTCAGCTGGTTCAGAGCCTTCGTCGCTTTTGATTTAACCGATTCCACACTTTCGAATCTTGTCATCACAAGTAATCACCGTATCTAACAAGCCTGGATCAGCGTCAATGTTATTTAGAATGTCAGCGCAAATGTTCATTCTTGATTCCTTTTGCTAGAAAGTGAGGAGTTTTGGATCTCAGGAGTGGATCATTTTTGCGCAAACTGCGCAAGTTGAACGATCATGCAAAATCTGGCAACACATTCTTTGTCGATTCCTGTTATTTCGGCAAGGTCTCTATTGCTTAGATGACGATCTTCGCGGATTAATTTATCAATTTTTTCAATGTTTTCGTCTGTTTTTGACGTTGAGGGCCGTCCGGGGCGCGGATCATCTTGTCGTTTCAAGTCCCTCTTTCAAACCGTTTAAACCATTCAAAAACTTGTGTGCAGGATAAACATTCATTCCCGTACACTTTTTTTAACATTGCATAAGCTTCTGTAAAAGTTTTCCCCAGTTTAACACAAGGGCGTAGCCAGTGGGGGGCGATGGGGGCGATCGCCCCCCCCCCCCCCAAATGGTCAAGTAAAAACCAAAATAGTCGGGGGATTGCGCTTGCAGGGGCCTCCAATGACCTTTTTTTTTGCTTTTTTAGTTAATCTGCAATGGTCGCCCCCCCAAAGAAAGATACTGGCTACGCCCTTGGTTTAACAAGAAACTTGAAATTAACCCGTTGCTCCGTATGAACACTTAACATTTTTTCGATGCGTCACTGGTGCGTAGACTAATTCAAACGACTGCTACAGTCAAACTGAGCGACCTACTGGCTTGTCTAGCGAGCTCAGGGTGGGGAAAGTATCACCAGACATAGTTCTGTTCAAACTTGACGCGACACGCTCGCAGCGCGCTGGTAGCAGAGCATCAGTTCGGTTATTTAATTGCCACACCTCGTAGGTTAGTTTAAATGATTTAAGATAGAGGACTATATTATACAATTCTTCTACATGATCTACTATTTTAAACTACAAGCTGTTTTATGTAGGATCTAAAAATATTCGTTAACGCTTGTTCAGTATAAACATCAGTTAAAAAACATTGCCCTGTTGGACAAAACAGATCAAGTCAAAGTCATAATTCACAAGTTCTTATGCACGCGTATGCAATTTATTCCTTTATTTTTTCCGTTTCATTTGTCTACTCTAAACTAGATAGTATAAAACATCCCAAGTTTTGTCAATTGTATAAAATCGAATGCTTAACTTTTGATTGGCGATTATTTTAGTTATAAACCTTTTCATTTGCCCAATTCACAAGACAGTATAATGTAAATGTGTACCAAAGTTGAATGTGACACCACAAAGTTTTCAAAAAGATAGAATATGGAAAAGCTGATCATTTCATTCAGTATCATTTCGACGTATTAGCATTCTAAAAATAGTTAGGTAAGTGTTTGTTTATAAATATGTTTGTATTGTACACCTATATGTAGGTACAGGGTATCCCAATTTATATGTTACTCTAATAATAGTACTTCCTTTATGCTCTTTAATAATATATCTCACTAAATTCGACTTCTCTAATTTTCCAAAAGTCAAACATTGTTGGGAATATCCTGAATATCGAGGTCAAATTTAGCTCCCTTGGAAAGTTCTGCATAACTTCTTTTTGCGCACTCCTTTGGTGTTTTCTTTTAAAGTTATATTTATGTTCTTATCGTTTAAATGTATAGAATACGTTTATAAATGTAACAAATCATAACCGTATTTTCTGGTTGTTTGGAGTTGCATTACGTAATGTAAGTCCACTCAACAATGAATTTTTGACAGTAATAGTTCACGTGTTCATTTTTCCACAATGCAAAGTTTTTAATAATCGATGCGAGTTAAACAAAACAATCAGAACAATACATATGTACATATTTAACGTACGCTCTTTGACAGGTTAGCGTCGTGTGTCATATGACATATTTAGACCATTGGAGTACTACACTTTAAATAAAATTCCCAATGAGAACAGTCACGTCTATTCTAAACTCCAGTATTATTCAGCACCTACATAAATAAAACCTTTAGCGTTCGAACCTTATGCCTAATTGGGTAGGCGAACAGAAAAAAAAATAACCGAATGCTCACCTTGCTTCTCATATTAGGTATTCAAATTTCGGCAGAATCGACAAAGTAGGCACTGTACATCTAACTGCTAGAACAAACACGTTACGGAGCTAATGACAAACCGTGACGTATGCGACTTTAATTCATTTTCCAACATGACGTATGGACGTCACGATTGCGTGGAGAGGACTATTGCAGGTGGCGGATTGATTGAGCAGGGCGCATTGCCGTCTGGCCGCTTTCGGTGTACTAAACAAAGCGCATCGAGCTCTCGCCATGCGACTCCGGTCAGCGCCATCTAGGCGAGAGTTGCCTAATAATCGATATCGTCGGCCACCACTTGAAATGAGACGTGTAATAGAACTACGGTAGAGCACTACAGGGGTAGGTACGAGGGTGATCCCAAAAATTGAGTCTCCAAAGCACTGCAGAAGAATGGATTTTTTTTGGCAGCAGTTGGAACTATTGCTGTATTCGACCTACCCCGATCATTACACGACTACCGATCACTACAGAGGTAGGTACGAGGGTGATCCCAAAAATATAGTCTCCAAACCGCTGCAGCAGCATGGATTTTTGCTACTGCTAGTGCTATATTCGATCATCTTTCCTCTTTCGAACAAGTGGTTGCCGAGTGCGCTATGTCGATTCGTCTTGGCTTGGCAGCCGTTATAAATGCAGCTGCAGCTTCGCGCACTCATTAAATTTTTCAACGACAAGATCGGAGCATTATTATCGACGTTGTTGGCTCTCTTGTTTACCTCCTGAAGTTTACAAATCCACCTCAAAGGATTTTGTCTAAAAAGTTTGAATATCGGAAGGTGTGTCGTTTGTCGTCCTCTTTTTCGTTGTTGTGGTTCATTGTCGTCTGTGAAAATTCGTGGGACCCACATTGCACACATCTTCCGATACTTATCACCAAAAATCCTCTGAATGGTCAACAAACATCAATAATGATGCTCCAATCTTGACGTTGCAAAATATAATGACGTGATACTGTTCAGCATAGCGCACTTGGCACCGATTATTCGAAAGAGGAAAGAAAGTCGAATACAGCAGTAGTTCAAACTGCTGCCAAAAACCTCTAAAAGGAAATAACTCTAATCGTATCTCTTATGACAACAAAATACGTCAATTTAAGTTTGAACACAGCGTGTAGTTTTACCGTAGATAATATCAATGAACTGTCGAATGTAAATTGACAAAAAAATCAAAAATACAGTTGGTATTGAAAACAAAATCATGAAGATATGAACAATTGTCAATGAAATGTTGATCAAATTCAGTCAAAAAATTAACTTATGAAACCATTTTTCGACCACATTTCAAGCACAAACAACACTTGTGAGCAAAACACCGATTTAAGTTTGAACACAGTGTGTACTTTGACCGTACGTATTGTCAATGCACTTTTAACTGAAAATTGACGCAGAAACAAAAATACAGGTGGGGTTATCTGTCAGAGAGATAATTGAAAACAAAATCCATTCAAAATATCATCTTATTAAATCACTTTTTCAACTATATTTCCGGCAGAAACAACACTTAACAAACCATTACAGACAAACAAACAAAACAAATTAACAAACTTCAATTTTAACTAGATTCAAAGAACGTGCAGCTCACCTAAAATATGGTAGAATATAAAAATCTTGTGTAGATAACAAATAATAAATAGCATTTCAATTCGAAATTGAAACTGTTAAACGTAATACGAGTAGTAGCTTGAATAAAGAGAAATTCTCATCCAGTAATGTTTTCTAAACCATTCTGGATTTAGCACTCCGCTAAAAATATTGGGCTAACAGTCCTTCTACTTACAACTGCCCATACTATAATGTTTTACGAATGTACTGGAATTGACAAACTCCGAAGTCTCATATTCTGAGAGTTAATGAAGCTTTAAAGAAGGAACCAAGCCTCATCAGTAAATGAAAACTTTTTCCATAGCATCCAGTCAACAGTTTCTAATAATATTCATGTACAGATAATATCTAGACATGAGAATATATCTAGATATGCGTATAGAGATATACGTAACTCTCATTGAATATATCCAATTTTTGTTGTTTTTTTTTTATTTTTTACTATCATTTCAAAATAAATTTCGATTTAAAGACGATATTTTTTCTCCGGTAAAACTGAATTCCATCTTTCTGTAATTATTTTCAATAAAGCCTGTTTTTTTGTCCCTTAAAAATTATGGTTATGGTATATTTCCAAGAAAATGAGCCTTTCAAACTGTTTTTCCAAAGAGCACATAAATTTGAAGAAAGATATATTTTTAAAAACATATGTATGTAATAGAGGTGAATAAATGTCAATTTTTAAGCTACAACAAAAGGATAACCCTGTGATTATCTGATAGTAAAGTGTCAATTTAAGGTATCACTAGAGCCTGCAATAGTCGGCAACGAGCCACCGTTCTCGAGTTGTTTGAAAAATATCTTCACCTTTGATTATTTTTTATTGGAAAATAATGTCCTTACTTCTGATTGGATTAATCTCTGTGATGAATTTTTCGAATAACTCGAAAACGGTGGCTCGTTGCCTACCATTGTGCCGGGCTCTAGTTATCACTGTTTCCTAAAACTGGATCTGCACGCTATCTAGCTGGAAAAGCAACATTTCCATGCCGAAATATCGAAATTTGTTTACAATCTGCACGCGCATAGCTTGCTGCTCTCTGTGTTATTTTCTCACTTTTAATTCCTATGTCGCACAAGAGATGGCGACCCTCACTCGACTGTGGAATATTTCCTTATACTTGTGATTATGATTTAAAAAAATAATTATGCAAATAGGGGATTATAATATAAAATATATAAATTATTTCGTTAAAAATATGTGTCGACGGATAGTTATTTTGGATATAAAGGGTTTTCCAATAAGGGCGGGTCGATGTTGAAATGGAATAAAACAAGCTGTGTGTGAGGTATTAGTGAAATTCTTTTTTTATTTGGAACACCCACGTATGCCATTATGTATGGAATATGACATCGTTCAAATGTCCGCCGCGGCTTCTCACAGCGGCACGGATGCGACAGGTCCAATTTTCAAAGACTTTGCAGCATAGATTCGGCCTAATTTCAGCGATGACCTGGGTTATGTTCACTTTGGGCATCAGTCGATTGCGGCTTATTGGCATACATCTGCTACTTCAGAAAACCCCACAAGAAAAAGTCTAGCGGGGTTAAATCGCACGATCTTTGTGGCCAATTCACGTCACTTTCGCGAGAGATAACTATACCCTCAAATCGTTCATGCAGAATGTCCATCGTGGCGTTCGCTGTGTGGCACGTAGCGCCGTCCTGATGAAACCACATGTCCTCCACGTCCACATCGTTCAATTTAGACCAAAACAAATTGGTTATCATTGATCTGTACCGGTCGCCGTTAACAGCGATGGCCTCACCAACGTCGTTTTCGAAAAAGTACGGACCAATAACGCCGCCGGCCCAAAATCCACAACAAAAATGTAGAATGTCCACAGTGGCACGTAGCGCCGTCCTGCTGAAACCACATCTCGTCCACGTAGATATCGTTCAATTTGGGCCAAAAAAATTGATTAAAATTCATCTGTACCGGTCGCCGTTGACAGAGATGGCCTCACCAACGTCGTTTTCGAAAAAGTATGAACCAATGACGCCGGCTCAAAATCCACAAACAGTAACTTTTGTGGATGTATTGTCACCAGGTGAACCTCTTGTGGGTTGGCGTCTTCCCATATACGGCAATTTTGCTCGTTAACATAGCCATTCATCCTAAAATGCGTTTCGTCACTAAAGATGGTTTTTGACAAAAATTGGGGTCCTCTTCCAAACGCTCCGAAGACCAATCAGCGAACAACCGGCGTTGTCTATGGTCATTAATTTGGGCTCCTGGGTCAGTTGGATGTTGTACGGCTGCAGGCCCAAGTCCCGACGCAAAATTCGCCAAGTTGAAGTCTGCGAAAGGCCGAGTTCTTGTGCACGGCGTGGAATTGACTGCCTTGGGTTCTCCTGCACACTTACACAGACAGCGGCGATGTTCTCGGCCCATCTGGCGTTCCTTTGACGTACTGGTGTTGGCAGATTGTTTACCGAACCGGTCGTTCTCGAATTTGGCCACCAAACGTTGGAGAGTCGACTTTGAACGCGCCAACGTTTTCACTAACGAACATTCATTTTGATAAAAATTTTAAGGTCATATTTAGTTGCTCGAAACGAGGGACCCACTTCACTTTTTAGGTGATGACTATACACTCTTACAGAAAGGATTTATAGAAAAAAGCAGTTTCGAAAATTTAAAAACACAGCACTCGTTCAGTAACGCCTGTGGGATATTTACAGTATATTTTTTCATAATCTAGAAACAAATATAAGGAGAGTTTTTCGATTTGTTGCAAAATATTTTTTTTTCAAAAAGTTAGGCCATTTTAATTTTAATTTTATAGGAACATTTTGTTTCCCCAAATTAAAAGGGCCTTACCTTTTTTAAACAAAATTTTTTTTTTCAAAACACAAAAACTCCCCCCCTTTTTTTTTTTTTTTTTTAAAAAAAAAAAAACCCACCACCCCAACGTTCACCCAGATTTGTGCCAGGTTTTGAAAAATTTCGCACGATTTTTCACAAAACTTTCTGTAAGAGGTGTATGCACACAAAAGGAAGGGTGGTTTTCAAGAGGCTAACTGATAATACAGTTTTATCATTTGGACGTGCTGTATAATCGTGAATTCGTGTGATTCCATGGTGATTTGGCAGCAGTGACCGAATAATAAACATATTTGACAGACACTGCCAAAGCAATATGGCCGCCACAGCCTGTCAACATCGGGCCCGTCCCTATTGGAAAATCCTTTAGATGACAATTCATTTTCCCACTAGATGTTCTTACTCTGTTATTTGGTTATCGAGTTTCTGAAACTCTTTTATTCCTGCAGATCATGTGTGTACCTTCACGATTATATTTTCCTGTAGGAACACACATGGTACAACATTGGCGCATTCGCCAAATTTGACAATTTTACAGTCGATGACAACGAGAATGTTTTTAAATGCCTATTATGAATTATTAATGTCGTCCTGTCAAATGCGTACAACTTTTGCCCATACATCACAATGAAAATATGCAACTCTCATGAAATAAACGTGTTTTGAAATATGTATTTTATTAATCGTGAAAAAGAGGGTATTGTTCTATTCTGGCCGCTTACTTTCAGTTAAATGTCACGAAAACTTCTACATTTTTGCAGTAAAATAATGTTTATGAGGAATATTTGCAAAGTTTCAGTAAGGCTGCTGCAGTGCCGTCTACTTAATACTTTATGAAACTAGCTACTAAGGCTTGTAGCAAGTTGGTAACTACAACTGCAACACTCATTTACTGTGTTTTTTCGCTCTCAATCTCAATCTTAATTTGAATAAATAAATGGGAGGAAAAGCTTATTATATTATATTTTGGAATTTGCCAGTTTAGACACTCAATAGGTATGTTTATATTGATAATTAGCTGTTATACCGAGAAAAAATATTTTCCTTCCCTCCCCACGGTGTGTTGGAGGGCGGGGGGGGGGGGGAATTGGGAAGGGGGGGGGGAAAACCCAAAAAATGTGGTTGGGGGGGTGTTTTTTTATTTTTTTTTTTTTTTTTTGGGTATTTTGTTTTTTTTATAAACCCCCCCCCCCCCCCCCTCCCCCCCCCCCCCCCTTTTTTATTTTTATTTTCACCCTTTCCCTTCCTCTCCCCCCCCCCCCCCCCCCCCCCCACCAAAACCCCCCCCAACAAACCCCCCTCCAAAAACCCAAAAACAAAAAAAAAAAAAAAAAACAAAAAAAAAAAAAAAAAATATTATTATTTTTATTTTTTTTTTTTTTTTTTTTTTGTTTTTTTTTTCTTTTTCTTTTTTTTTTTTTTTTTTTTTATTTTTTTTTTATTTTTAACACTTAATATAAATCTTAATTAATATTTTTTAAAAATAATTCTCCCCCCCCCCCTCCCTCCCCCCCCCCCCCCCCCCCCCCCCCCCCCCCCCCCCCCCCCCCCCCTCCCCCCCTCTCCCCCCCCTTCCCCCCTCTCCCCCCCCCCCCCCCCCCCCGAATTTGAATGAATATTGATTTATTTAATTTTAAATGAATTCTTAGAGTTTTACATTTAGAAATTAGTATTCAATTAGCTAATTTTATATAATCTGTAAATAATCTGTAAAATCTGGGCCTCAAAAATAAAAAATCAGGGAAAAATTGAATAACAATATACAACTAAGGTTCCAGTTACTTAATTGAACTTTTAATTGACAATTATCTAATGCATTTTGTCTAAATAAACTACAATAAATATCTTATGAGTACTACATTTTTTCTTTACATCTAACTATTTCCCCATGTTTTATCAGTTACAAATTTCTGGCCGTTTTCGATTGATTTTCAACTGCACATGTGCATTTAAATAAGAATCCCAAACTCTCATTGATTTTCTATTAACAAACCTAATATAGTTAAAAGTGACTTTCTGTTATATATACCAATTTGAAATTACAAAATTTGAAAATGTTAATTTTTAGGCACTGGAGGCTTTGTTTTATTTTTTAAATCTTTTCACTTTTAAATCTGTTTACCTGTTGTTCTCTGTCGTAGAATTTTTGAAATAATTGAATGAATAACAAAATTAAATATAAAATCGGATATAAATTGTTCTATATAAATTAGTATTAGTATTAGTCAGCTTTATTTTTGTTATTGCGTAAAATAAATTGTGTTTAAAATGCCTGTCTAATTTTTCACACCAAAACGAACCCGAGTTGGACCAAACCTTACAATGTATTCCAAATTCTTACTGGAAATTTATATACCTACATATATGTATTTTTAAATGTCTGGGGCGTCTGACACGTCTCATATTTAGGTAAGTAAGCTTTTTAAAGCGTCATATAAAAACAAAATACAGTATACATTGTTATCGGCTGCGTGGGAAGATGACTTACGACTGTGTATATAAGCATATACAGATGTATACACCTACATCGTTCTTTGTACAACAACACTTATTAAATTTGATAGACGCGAATATTTTTTGTAATCTCCCAGTTTCAGATGTAGACATTGTATTTTTAAACAATGAACAATTGTTAGCAGTAACCGTTTTTTTTATAAAACGATATCGAATCCAAAATTCTTTTGATTATGTGGGTACAAATTTTTTTTCATTGTTATATACATATACCAAATTTTATTCATAGGCAATTAAACAATTCAGGCTTTCTAAGAGCCTAAAATTAATTGGGCAGTACTACCGAATAGTCTTAGAGATGAATACGCGAAAGTATAAAAAATCTTGGAACAAATTTTTTTCAGCAGATTTATCAATTTACTTTTTTAAAACCTTATTAAAAGAAATTTACTCTTTTAAAAACTTTGGATGAATTACAATGATTTTGCAAAAAAAAAATGATGTCTGAATATGGTCTAATTAAAAAAATCACACTAATTAGTCGTCTTCCTTATTTATGATTTATACTTTTACTTTTCCATTTATTCACCAGCTTGCTTTTCTATCTTATATGGAAATAGGAGATATCTTTTGAAGGAAATGGGAGCCATTGAAAATTGCAGAACGCGATTTGAACGCAACTGTTGGGACTCCTCAGTGCAGTGTACCTGTTCAATGAAACTGAACGTTTTTCGTGTCGTGTCGACAATGTACAAGCGATAATATACAGGGTTTTCAAACTTAAGTCGGCACTATTGCTAAGTTCGTTATTATACTAGCCACAAAGTCGGTTAAATAGGCAAACTAGTAGTATTTTTTCAGCTGATTACAATGGTGAAAATGGAACAAAAATCGAACATCGCGTTCACGAGTTATGTCAAAAAAGTTCAATTTTTTCAAATGGGACAGTATTCTCAATCGATATGGGACAATATTCTCAATCGATAGGAAATTTAATTCTGAGCAGCTGACATAACGCCTATGGATTTTTTCTTTTGGGGATATTTGAAGAATGTGGTGTATGAAAGGCGGTATGATAATCTTGAGGATCTCCATTTTTGCTAAAATGAAAACTGAAAAAACGAAAAAATCAAAAAAGTGCACCAACTGATTAATTTACCAATTATCTGACTCATTATTTTATACATGCGTCTGATTTTTAGATTTCGTAACTCACAATTAACAAAATTTATATTTTTGACAGTCTCAAATTTGGCGAATGCGCTAGTATTCACAAAATTTATATTTTTGACAGTCTCAAATTTGGCAAACGCGCCAGTATTAACAAAATTTAATATTTTGACAGTCTCAAATTTGGCGAATGCGCCAGTATATACCAAGGCACATTTTAAATGTTCACTTCAGTTATTAAATTAGTCAAGAGGTGCCTTGTTGTGCTCCTGATAATTTAAAAATACCGCCTCGTGTTTCTGTTCTCCTAATACAAAGACCTGAAATTTTATCCAGAAAATAAAGTTTTCCGAGTAATGGCCGAAAAACGGTTCTTGCAAATTTTTGCTAAAATGAAAACTGAAAAAACGAAAGTTGGTCCTAGATCAATTTCGACCATATATTCGGAATCCTATTCTTCTGGAATTGACTCATTATTTTACACATGCGTCTTATTTTTAGATTTCGTAACCCACATTTACCAGCGCATTCGCCAATATTAACAAAATTTATATTTTTGACAGTCTCAAATTTGGCGCCCCTTTAATGGCTTATCACAATTTTGACAGTCAAATTTGGCGAATGCGCCAGTATATACCAAGGCACATTTTAAATGTTCACTTCAGTTATTAAATTAGTTAAGATTAGGTGCCATGTGCTCCTGATAATTTAAAAATACCGCATCGTGTTTCTGTTCTCCTAATACAAAGACCTGAAATTTTATTCAGGAAATAAAGTTTTCCGAGTAATGGCCGAAAAAACGGTTCTTGGAAATTTTTGCTAAAATGAAAACTGAAAAAACGAAAGTTGGTCCTAGATCAATTTCGACTATATATTCGGAATCCTCTTCTTCTGGAATTGACTCATTATTTTACACATGGGTCTTATTTTTAGATTTCGTAACCCACATTTACCAGCGCATTGGCCAATATTAACAAAATGTATATTTTTGACGGTCTCAAATTTGGCGAATGCGCCAGTATACACAAAATTTCTATTTTGACAATCTCAAATTTGCCAAATGCGCCAGTATGCTTCCTTCCTAGTTTTTTTTCCTTTTGTATACCAAGGCACATTTTAAATGTTCACTTCAGTTATTAAATTAGTCAAGAGGTGCCCGTTGTGCTCCTGATAATTTAAAAATACCTCCTCGTGTTTCTGTTTTCCTAATACAAGACCTGAAATTTTATTCAGAAAATAAAGTTTTCCGAGTAATGGCCGAAAAACGGTTCTTGCAAATTTTTGCTAAAATGAAAACTGAAAAAACGAAAGTTGGTCCTAGATAAGTTTCGACCATATATTTGGAATTCCCTGCTTCTGGAATTGACTCATTATTTTACACATGCGTCTTATTTTTAGATTTCGTAACCCACATTTACCAGCGCATTCGCCAATATTAACAAAATTTATATTTTTGACAGTCTCAAATTTGGCGAATGCGCCAGTATACACAAAATTTCTATTTTGACAGTCTCAAATTTGGCGAACGCGCCAGTATTAACAAAATTAAAATTTTTGACGGTCACAAATTTGGCGAATGCGCCAGTATATATCGAGGCTCATTTGAAATGTTCACCTCAGTTATTAATTTAGTCAAGAGGTGCCTCGTTATGCTCCTGATAATCTAAAATACCTCGTCGTGTTTCTTTTTCCTAATGCAAAGACCTTGAAATTTTATTCAGAAAATAGAGTTTTCGATGGCCAAAAAAGGTGCTTCCAAATTTTTGTAAAATGAAAACTGAAAAAACGAAGTTGGTCCTACACCAATTTGACCATATCAAAATTCATACTTTCGACAGTCACAAATCTGGCGAACGCCAGTAATACCAAGGTACATTAAATGTTCACTAAGTTACTAAGTTAGTCACTGCGTCGGCTGTAAATTTAAAATACCTCTTCATGTTTCTGTTTTGCATGAGATCTGTTTTTCATAAAATAAAGTTTACCGAGTTATGGCCAAAAAACCGGCTTGCAATTTTGCTAAAATAAACTAAAATTGGTCCTACACCAATTTGACCATATCAAAATTTATATTGTTGACAGTCCCAAATTTGGCGAATGCGCCAGTATTAACAAAATTTATATTTATGACAGATTCAAATTTGGCGAATGCGCCAGTATATACCAAGGCACATTTTAAATGTTCACCTCAGTTATTAAATTAGTCAAGAGGTGCATCGTTGTGCTCCTGATAATGTAAAAATACCTCCTCGCGTTTCTGTTCTCCTAATTCAAAGACCTTAGAATTTTGATTTTGGAGAAACACCAGACGCATTCGCCAAAAAAATTGCAAAATTTATATTTTGACAGCCTAAAATGTGGCGAATGCGCCAGTATTAGCAAAATTTATATTATTGACAGTTACAAATTTGGCGAATGCGCCTGTATATACCAAGGCACATTTTAAATGTTCACCTCAGTTATTAAATTAGTCAAGAGGTGCTTCGTTGTGCTCCTGATAATTTAAAAATACCTCCTCGTGTTTCTGTTCTCCTAATACAAAGACCTGAATTTTTATTCATAAAATAAAGTGTCCCGAGTTATGGCCAAAAAACGGTTCTTGCAAATTTTTTGCTAAAATGAAAACTGAAATACGAAAGTTGGTCCTACACCAATTTCGACCATATCAAAATTTATATTGTCGACAGTCTCAAATTTGGCGAATGCGCCAGTATTAGCAAAATTTATAATTAGGACAGATTCAAATTTGGCGAATGCGCCTGTATATACCAAGGCATATTTTAAATGTTCACCTCAGTTATTAAATTAGTCAAGAGGTGCATCGTTGTGCTCCTGATAATGTAAAAATACCTCCTCGCGTTTCTGTTTTCCTAATTCAAAGACCTTAAAATTTAATTTTTGGAGAAACACCAGCGCATTCGCCAAAATTAGAAAAAATTATATTTTTGACACCCTCAAATGTGGCGAATGCGCCAGTATTAGCAAAATTTATAACTATTACAGTTTCAAATTTGGCGAATGCGCCAGTATATACCAAGGCATATTTTAAATGTTCACCTCAGTTATTAAATTAGTCAAGAGGTGCATCATTGTGCTCCTGATAATTTAAAAATACCTCCTCGTGTTTCTGTTCTCCTAATACAAAGACCTGAAATTTTATTCAGGAAATAGTTTTCCGAGTAATGGCCAAAAAAACGGTTCTTGCAAATTTTTGCTAAAATGAAAATTGAAAAAACGAAAGTTGGTCCTACACCAATTTAGACCATACAGTGTGGAAATAAAAGTATGGAACCTGTGAATTATTTCAAAAATTGATAATTTTTGGAAAGAACGCTCGGACATGTCCATTGAGTTTTTTTTCCAAGGAACATTTTGGTGGACTTAGTTATGCCGGAAAGTGCCGCATGGCGGCGCCACAAGTCACGACTCAATTTGTTTAAATTACAAGGGGTATTTTTTTGTAACTTTTTTACAAAGCTGACCTCATTCTCAGTGATTTGATGTGCAACTTGTATGGGGTTACTCGGGAAAGTTTTTTGAGAAAAATCAAGAAAACTGATCCCGGTTAGACATTGAAAGATTCAAGAGTATGACTACCCGTAACTCGTGGAAGTGGGAATAATTCAGAGTACAAATGGTTTGCGCACGCACCTGTGCTGAAAAGTGGGTTTTAAGGGTAGGAGAACGCATGCGCATTTTTGCTTCCAAGCATGCGTTTTGCATGCGTGCTAGGGTACGGCGATCGCAAGAGGCCACACTCCGAGGTTTGCACTTTATTTAATGAAGCGCATCTTGAACGACCGATAGTACGATCAACGGTAACTAAAATTGTGGCCAAATTTCAAGCTGCAGGGCATGTAAGAGATTTGCCTAAATCAGACAGACAGCCTGTTCCTGAAAACACTCAATTTGATGTCATTCCTGAAAACACTCAATTAATCATCATTAATCTCCAGGTTCAAGATAATCCCCATTCAACAACTCGCCAAATGGGCATCGATTTTAATCTTAGCCACACTTACAAAATCATCTTAATGCAGGAACTCTCAGAGGATGATTTTGATCGTCGCAATTAATTTTGCGAAATAATGCAAATCCGATGTAACGAGGATGAGAATTTTGCTGGCAATATTCTGTTCTCCGACGAGGCTTCCTTCTTCTTGAATGGTACGGTTAATCGACATAATTGTCGATATTGGACAGCAGAAAATCCCCACTGGATGTAGGAAGCCCATACTCAGCCTCCTCAAAAAGTTAACGTCTGGGCGGGAATTATAAAAAATAGATTTATTGGACAGATTTTCATTGACGGGAATTTAATTGGACAACAATATCTAGCGATCTTGTAAACGCAAGTGGTACCGACTCTTATCGAACCTTTTCCAGGAGTAGAATATGGTGAATTTTCACCAGACATCTGGTTCCAACAGGATGGTGCACCGCCACATTATGCATTAGGGGTCAGACAATACCTAAATGAGGTATTCCCAAATCGATGGGTTGGTCGACGGGGTCACGTAGAGTGGCCAGCACGATCTCCTGATTTGAACCCGCTGGACTACTTCCTATGGGGACATCTCAAAAGTCGGGTTTATGTGGACAGACCAGGTAATATCGAAGAACTGAGGACACGCATTCGTACCGAGATATGAGGTTGATCTCACCGGAAACGATAGGCAACGTGCAAAGGGCATTTGTTGAACGCCTGGCATATTGCCAAACGGTAAACGGGGGACATTTTCGGAATTATCGAAATTAATAAAGACGAGTGTCAGTGTGCATGCACTAACCACTTTTACTCTAAATTATTCCCACTTCAACGTAACTCGTTGAAGTGGTAGTAGTGGACGAGGTAGAATTATGGTCTTGAATCTTTCAATGTCTAACCGGGATAGGTTTTCTTGATTGACTTTTCTTGATCGAAAACTTTCCCGAGTAATCCCACACAAGTTGCACATGCAATTACTCAGAATTAGGTCAGCTTTGTAAAAAAGTTACAAAAAATACTCCTTGTAATTTGAATTAATTTAAAGAGTCGTGACTTGTGGCGTTGCCATGCGGCACTTTCCGGTATAACTAAGTCCACCAAAATGTTCCTTGGAAAAAAACTCAATGGACGTGTCCGACCGTTTTTTCCAAAAATTTTTGTTTTTTGAAATAATTCACAGGTTTCATACTGTCTTATAATTAACTTTATTGAGCCATCATCAGAGAATATATTTTCTATTTTCTCTTTGAGTAGTGTCTATTGTAGATGTCTTAGTTCGACACTGTATAATAAGAAAATCGGTAGTTTATTTCATGGAAAAAAGTACCTAGTTGACAACTGTTTTTAATCAAATAATGGATATTTATAAACCTGAAATTTTTGTTTTATTTTAACTAATTTAATATTTAATAAAGTTAACATTTTAGTTTGGTTTTGCCTATTTTTTTAATGTATACCTTAGCTGATTTTTTCGAGTATAGCTAACATATCAAATTTTCAGTTACAGTTCCATTAAAAATAATGGGCCGAATATTCTTCCTTGACTAGTACACCAACCACCAACTTTCTATGCATGAAGAGGGACTTCGCAAAAAAATGTCTAGCTTCTTGAAACTCCACATTCTCATGTTTTTGCGAATTCATATAACCACGTTTCCATGCTTCGTTGGAGAGGAAATTTTTGGTTAGGTTGTTGTCACCAAGATTATTTAAAAATCACTGATAATAACTCTGCTCTAAAAGCGTAATCGACTTCTCGAAGTTAAATGGTAGGGAAGCAAGTGTTGGTATATTTTTCTAAAACATTTGGGCAGGTACCAACAGATACATATATCACTAGCTGCGACAGAACACGAACAGAAGTTTTGAGAGCATCCTTTATAACTTGATGTATATTTTTTTTCAACTCCTCCGTTCGTACTGTAGTCGGTCACTACCTTTCTTTCATTCCACACTCCCTCTTTCTCTAAATAATTGAATAACATGACGAAGAGAACACTTAAAAATGTTGCAGTCAGTACACGTAACCACATCTGGAAACTGTTCTTGAAACTTCCTGTTAACTACTAATATTCTTCGAGAGAGTACGTTCATTTCAATTTTCCGTGCGTTTCTGAAGTAGGGTATTTTTTTGTTGTGTAGATATTGACACATTAGAAAGCTGTCAAACACCAGATCGTAGAACAAAAAAAATTGTCGTGGACCTATCAGCTATATACGTTTGAATTGGCAACGTCTAATTTAAGGTCTTTTATTGGGCGGTGTTAAATGGATGTTAGACACATAATTTCACTTATATTAGAAATTTAATCCCTCAACCCCCAACAAGACAATCAATATACGAGTACTTACAGACTTTGTGGTAGAATACACATACGTAATGTGTATCAAAGCTATCACTATCTTAAAGCGTTTTCCAATTATCCATAGATAAAGGCCTTTATCTCCCTTAGATAAAGACCCCCTTTATTTCTCAACAGTGAAACTAGGTTAAAATAAATTCCTGATCTCGACATGATATGTACTACATTTAAGTTGTTATTTTAAAACGTTCTGGAGTTATTGTGCATAGAAAAATGTTAACAGACAAATAAATGGCTCTGGATATACAATGGCAATGGATATACACTATTTTCCCCTCAAACTTAAAATCTTAGCGTTTCAGAATATTTTAGGCTTATCTGGAGAACAATATTAAAAAAATATTAATTGAAAGCTGGTTGTGGAAGTAAAATGTTATACAGTGAGAGCCAAATTGTATGGTCCAATTTTTAAAAAGCCTTAAAAAATTAAATAAATTCCAGTCGCAAAAATTAATAATAATAATCGAAAGAGATATTTTTGGAGATATTTTGATAGTTGGAATAAACAGGAGCATATATTTTTTGTTTCATAGTTGTAACGCAATGGTTATTTCGTCGTCGTAAGCTAGCTTTACTTTACATCGCAAAGTAAAGCTAAAGCTAAATATAATTTTCATTGCTGGGTTACAGAGAACTTATGTCAAATTTGTGGAAGGGCGTTACATTTACTTAAAGTGACTTTTTGGTGTGCTTTATTCATCACCAAGGATCATCGGTTCGTATTTATTTGAGAAAAATTATGAAACAGTAACAGCCAATTCTAAACGGTATACGTTTATGCTCCAGACATTTTTTATACCGCAACTGCAAGAAGATATTTTTCGAAATGGTGATCAGGATTTTCTGGCGAGGTATCCTGACACTACTGTCCCCGACTTTTTCCTTTGGGATTATTTAAAGAGCAAAGTGTTCGTGAGCAAACTTAGAGATCTACAGAGGATTCAAGGAAACGGACAAGAATAAATTAAAGTTATTCCCCAGAATATGCACGAACGAGTTGCAGTTGATTTCGTCCGTCGCTTAGAAGAGTACATGGTTAAGAGACGTGTGCATTTAAAACACAATATTTAAGAAGCAAAACTCCCATGTTTACTCCTTAATACCTGTCAATAGATGCGTGATATTTTATGTTAGCCATATGTTAAATAATACATGGGACCCACTTCACTTAAAAGTGAACAACTATTTGCCTCTTACTGTATAGGATTTATAGTGGTTAAAACGTCTATGTTTGCGAAAATGATTTTCAAATAAACTGAGCAGTTCTGCTGGTTTTCAGAGCCCTATGTGATATCATTTCCTAGGAGTATTTTTTTATAATTTAGAAACAATATGGAGATTTTTCGATTGTTACAAAATATTTTTGCCTCAAAAAGTTATGGCATTTTAATTTTGGGAAACAAAATGTTCCTATAAAATTAAAATTAAAATAGCCATAACTTTTGAAAAAAATATTTTGCAACAAATCGAAAGACCCCTTATATTTGTTTCTAGATTTGAAAAAATATACTGCAAATATCCCACAGAGCGTTACTGAGAACCTAGGGATGCTCCAGTTTTTGAAAATTTTTTCGCAAACTTTGCTGACGATTTTTCACTATAAATCCTTTCTGTAAGAGGTGTATAGTCAAAGTGAAGGGGTCCATGCGTCTCAAGATATGGCTAACGAAATATCACGCACCGCCACTGCTCCTAATATCTGTCAATATATATTACATTTTTATGTTGAATGTTAAATAATAATGAGTTACCATACAAAAAAACAACTTTTTGGCCTCACTGTATAAGTTTTAGTCGGCCTTGAAATTTCTATCGTCTGTTTGAAAATGTAGACTTAATTAATATTAAACTATCAGTTCTGCTGATTTTTAGAGCAATAAGTAAAATAAAACATATCATTCGTAGGAGTCTAGTTTAGTTAAGTTAGATACATTTTAAACGAAGAAGAATGTATGTAAATTGTGATAATTATGTATCACTTCATCATACATTCTTATTATGTTCATTCACCATCAAATAGATGGTCATAGTTGGTACGAGTCTTGTGAAGTCAAACCTACGGCCATTGTATACCTAATCGTAAGACTAACTAAAATGTTGCACTTTGTATCCGTAGTCACCGGGAAACCGCATTTACATTTCATTACATTCGTTTTGCATGCGAACACCCCATTAACGAGCTAAAAAGATCAGTCTGCGGATATTAACTTTTGCGAGCATTTTTTCTGAGTCAACACTCGTTAGAGAACATTAGGCATGCCATAAAATATAGAAATTACACGTTTTTTTGTTCATATTCGCAGGGCAGGGCACGCATGTTACTTGTTAATTCGCCCCAAGTATAGTCCATAACATTATATATACAGTGTACGCCATAAAGTTGGAACCATATGGGTTTTTTTTAAATATTAATGTTTGATAAAAACTTTTGGTGACAATCACTTCTGCCTCCAAAGTAACTTAAAATGTATTGATTCAGAGTTGACAGCTAACATCTGGCAACTCCATTGTCAAAGGTATCCCATTGCTATTACTGATTTTTTTGTATATAGGTAAGTTCTTTTTTAAAGTGATTTGTTTACGAGTATTGTTTGTTATTTTTAAGTAGTAGTTTCGTGAAGTAGGCGTCAGAATTTAAGATGCCAGGGCCCGGGGGGGAAAAAAAAGGAACCCAGGGTGGGGGTTTTTGGGGTTTTTTTTTATTTTTTGTTTTTTTTTTTTTTTTTTAAGGGGGGCCCTTTTTTTTTTTTTTTTTTTGGTTTTTTTTTTTTTTTTCCCCCCCACACATTTTTTTGGGGGTGGGTTTTTTTTTTTTCGGGGGGGGGGGGGGTTGTGTTTTTTTTTTTTTTTTTTTGTGGGGGTGGAGAGAGCCGGGGGGGAGATATTTTTTTGGGGGGGGGGGGGGTTTTTTGGGGGATTTTTACACACCATCGGGGGGGGGCCCCGTTTTTTTTTTTTTATTTTTTTTAAATTTTAATTGTGGGGGGGGGGGGGGGGGGGGGGGGGTTTTTGTTTTTTTTTTTTTTTTTTGGGGTGTTTTTTTTTTGTGGGTTGTTTGTGGGGGGGGTTGTTTGGGGGGGGGGGGTTTCCTGTGGGGGGGCGCGTCGCGGGGGGTGGGTGCGGGGCTTTTTTTTTTCCCTTCCCCTTTTTTTCCCCCCTCTGGGCCCAGAAAAATAAAAAAAAAAAAAAAAAAAAAAAAACAAAATAAAAAAAAAAACCCCCCCCCCCAAAAAAAAACCCCCCCCCCCACAAAAGAAACCGCGCCCCCCCACTTTTCTGGGGCCCTTCTCTTCCCCCTTTTTTTTTCCCCTCCCCCCGCTTTTCTTTTCCTTCCTTTTTCCCCTTTTTTTTTTTTTTCTTCTTTTTGTGGTTTTTTTTTTTGTTTGTGGGGGGGAGTTTTTTTGGGGGGGCCCCCCCCGGGGCCACCCACACGGGGGGGCCACCCCATAAATATTTTTTTTTTATTTTCCCCCCAAAAAAAACCTATAAAAAAATTATTAAAAAAAAAAACCCAAAAAAACACACAAAAACCCCCCCACCCAGGGTGGCCTCGAAAGGATATTTTTCAGTGGGGGGGCGGGGGGGGGTTGTTGGGGGGGGGGGGCGGGGGGGGGGGGGGGTTTTTTTTTTTTCTCTCATAGTAACCACATTGTGATTAAAACCATTTTTTGTACTAACAAAATAAAGTTTATAAAAAAAAACAGTTGAAAAACAATGGGTGATATTTTTGGAAATTGGAAAATAATCCAGACAGTACCTACCTTTTTTTCGATTAAGAATATCAATATTCTTCAATACCTACGAATAATTAAATGAGAGAAAAAATTCGAAAATATAAAATTTTTTTGAAATCAAAATGTTTCGCTAAAAATCGGCTTATAGGTGTAAAATATCATTAGGAACATAATTTTTTAAGTGACATTTTTCGAAAAATTAACAATTTAAGACATTTTCTAAAGATTTTTTTTGGAAAATCACAAAGACAGTTGCCAGATGTTAGCTGTTAACTTTGAATTGGTGCATTTTAAGTTATTTTGGAAGCAGAAGTGATGAAGAGAAAGTGAAATGTCACCAAAAGTTCTTATCAAACTCTAATATTAAAAAAGATCCTATATAGTTCCAACTTTATGCAATGCAAAAGATGCAAAAGATGCATAAACATGCAAAACATGGTTTGCACGCTTCCGATGTGGTGATTACAGCATCGACGATAAACCACGATCTGATAGGCCACCTCTACTGGATATCGAGCACTTGCCTACGATTGTCGAAACAAACCCGTTAGATTTCGAAGTTCTGTCCCATCCACCGTATTCACCAGACCTTTCCTCCACTGACTATCATGTGTTCTGTGCCCTCAGCAAACATTTAATAAATAAATAATTTCATTCATCTTTTTCGCTTCACAACCGCATGAGTTCTGCGCTCACATTCTAAATTAAATTCCTCCTCTTTATATAATAATTAATCATATTTGAACATATCAGCAAGGCCCTATACTACCGAATCAACCGGATGATACGTCAGAAACATCCTGTACACGATTTCCACCATCATTAATTTCATACGATGCAATATAATTAGTACCATAAATCTGGTTAATATTTCTAATTCGATTCGATTCACATTTTAATTCATATCAAATAATAATTGAATGATTATTCCAACGCAAAAATCCGCAGTTGTGTTTCAACATGTGCGCCATTATAATTCCAAATAAAGTTCTAACTGCGGGGCAGATGTCGTCCGTCCGCGTTGATTGATCTCCGTGTAACGTTATGAATTAATTACCATTGTTAATGCATGTGACCGGCCGTAGTCAACTGTCGAATCCGTACAGTTTTTAAATTATCAGCGGAAAATTGATACTTTATTATTCCTACAATAAAATAACGTCAGCGGTAGTTTTTTTTGCCAATTTTGCATCGATACTAATTATGTAAATAAAACGTTTCGAACGTGAAATTCGTGTTTAACCAATTAATCTTGGACAGTAAAAAATTTCCATACCAAAATGGACGTTATCAATTTTCGTACCACAATCAAAATGGGCATTATCAGCATCAAAACCAAAATGACAGTATTAAAATAAACATTGGACATTGAAAAGTCACAAAATAAACAAAATATCAGTTTTCTTTATGACGAACATCTCGTAAGTTTTCAACAATTCTTCCCTCTGATTTAAAATGTATGCTTTGTTGATGTTTCATTCAGAAGTTTCCGAAATATTTAAATTTAAAATGTAATGATTGTAATGAAACTGTCGGTCTCTCCAACTTACCGATTAACGAATCGTTCTAAAAAATGGCGAAGGTGCCAATGATAAAGAACCATGTCCAGTTTGGGCCACAATCATTATGTCTCCATAATGAATTTTGTATATCAGTGATTAGGGGGACACTATCTGAGTCTAAAACGAAAGGATTCACTTGGGTCTATTGGGCATATGGGAAGTATAAGGCGTTATTGTACTTCCGCTTCTTGTTCTTCATAAGAACTTTCTAATACATTTACACTACAAAATCAGTTATCAACATGGCGCCGGTTAGTGATGATGCTCTAGTAAGTGAACTACACAAATTTACAAAAAAAGACTTAATTAACATAGTAGTGTTTAAAAAAAAATCCTGAAAATACAAGTAGAAACAAATTTTCCGGACAAAATTGTACTAAATAGTGACAAACTTTCTGAAATGTTGGCCACTAAAAATCGACTGGTTGAATTTGATCATTTAAATTGAAGATTACGGAAGGTTGAGATCTGAAATTAAGAATTTTTTTAAGAATTTGACTTCCTGGGTAAGAAATGAATTTCAGACGCTTTTATTACAAACAATAATTATAAAAATTAATGAAAATTTAATGGCATATAGAGAATTAGTGCAAATCCAATTAAGACGCAAATGAAAGAATTCAATTTAGTAATAAATAATTATTTTGCAATCAACATTTGACGATTTACGATGTACTCATTATGTAAATGAAAAATTTAACGATACAGTCCTTAAAACATACACTAATAGACCTGAAATATTTCAGTGCACTCGATCCAAAAGGGATATGAACTTTTATTGGACACGTTGATGAAAATATGCGGGACTGCCAGACCGAGGGCAGGGCCGATTAATCATTATTTCAACCACAAGCTGTTTGAATGGACGCGCGATTATGCTTCAAAATCTGAATAACAGTATTCAAAATAAACTTTGGATATTGCAAATTAACCGACTAAAAAAAAACGAAAAATTTCTAAAGTTTTCTTTACAAGCTAAAATCATCAGTCATAAGTTTATTGCAACAAGTCATTCCTCTGTTTAGAATGTATGATTTTTTGATGTTTCATTCAAAAGTTTCAAAAATAGTTAAATTTAAAATGTAATAATTGTATTGAAACTGTCGGTCTCTAGATTTTAAAGTATTTAACGATTAACGATTCGTTCATAAAAAATGGCGAAGGTGCCAATGATAAAGAACCCATGTCCAGTTTGGGCCGCGGTCATTATAGTCTCAACATACAATAGAATTTTGTATATCAGTGTTTAGGAGAGGCACTGACTATCTGCAGTATCAAAGCGAAAGGATTCACTTGGGTCTATTGGGCATATGGAGAAATGGTATAAGGCAATTGTTTATTGCAAATTACTTACCGATTCTTTTTCTTCATAAGAACTTTCTCAACTACATTTACACTACAAAATCAGTTATCAACATGGCGCCGGTTAGTAATGATGCTCTAGAAAATTGAACTACACAAATTTACAAAAAAGAGACTTAATTAACATAGGATAGTCGTTTAAAAAAAAACCTGAAAATACAAGTAAAAATTAAATTTTCCGGACAAAATTAGTACTAAAAGACTAGTGACAAACGTGCTGACAATGTTAACCTCTACAAATACAGTGCATGTTCATTAAAATGTGCGAGTACGGATTGAGAGAAAGTAAGAATAGAATCTGACTTCCTGGGAAGAGAGAACAAGCTATTATTACAAACAATAATTCACTTAGAAAAAAGGTTAGTTGCTCTTGAAAATTGGCAAACCTCTTAAGAAGCAAAAGAGTATTCAATGTAGTAGCAGCGCTAGTTTTTTTGCCAACTTTGTATCGATACTAATTATGTAAATGAAACGTTTCGAGCGGTTCTATATAATAGAATGAAATTCGTGTTTCTTCAATTAATCTTGGACAGCAAAAAATATCCACACCAAAACAGACGTTATCAATTTTCATACCACAATCAAAATGGACATTATCAGCATCAAAATCAAAATAACAGTATTAAAATAAACATTGGACACTGAAAAGTCACAAAAAAAAAAACGAAATATCAGTTTTCTTTACAAGAACATCTCATAAGTTTTCAACAATTCTTTCCTCTGATTTAAAATGTATGCTTTGTTGATGTTTCATTCAAAAGTTTCCGAAATATTTAAATTTAAAATGTAATAATTGTATTGAAACTGTCGGTCTCTAGATTTTAAAGTATTTAACGATTAACGATTCGTTCTAAAAAATGGCGAAGGTGCCAATGATAAAGAACCATGTCCAGTTTGGGCCACGATCATTATGTCTCCATAATGAATTTTGTATATCAGTGATTAGGGGGACACTATCTGAGCCTAAAACGAAAGGATGCACTTGGGTCTATTGGGCATATGGGAAGTATAAGGCGTTATTGTACTTCCGCTTCTTGTTCTTCATAAGAACTTTCTAATACATTTACACTACAAAATCAGTTATCAACATGGCGCCGGTTAGTGATGATGCTCTAGTAAGTGAACTACACAAATTTACAAAAAAAAAGACTTAATTAACATAGTAGTGTTTAAAAAAAATTCCTGAAAATACAAGTAGAAACAAATTTTCCGGACAAAATTGTACTAAATAGTGACAAACGTGCTGACAATGTTAACCTCTACAAATACAGTGTATGTTAATTAAAATGTGCGAGTACGGATTGAGAGAAAGTAAGAATAGAATCTGACTTCCTGGGAAGAGAGAACAAGCTATTATTACAAACAGTAATTCACTTAGAAAAAAGGTTAGTTGCTCTTGAAAATTGGCAAACCTCCTAAGAAGCAAAAGAGTATTCAATGTAGTAGCAGCGGTAGTTTTTTTGCCAACTTTGCATCGATACTAATTATGTAAATGAAACGTTTCGAGCGGTTCTATATAATAGAATGAAATTCGTGTTTCTTCAATTAATATTGGACAGCAAAAAATATCCACACCAAAACAGACGTTATCAATTTTCATACCACAATCAAAATGGACATTATCAGCATCAAAATCAAAATAACAGTATTAAAATAAACATTGGACACTGAAAAGTCACAAAAAAAAAACGAAATATCAGTTTTCTTTACAAGAACATCTCATAAGTTTTCAACAATTCTTTCCTCTGATTTAAAATGTATGCTTTGTTGATGTTTCATTCAGAAGTTTCCGAAATATTTAAATTTAAAATGTAATAATTGTATTACATTTTAACGCTCATCTAGCCTGTCTAATCTGATTCCTAGATTTGATAATAGCTTCCTAGACTTATTTTATAAAGGTCTTCAATTATCAATTTGGGAAATCCTTCTAGTACGTGGGCATCTATCAAGTCAAATGAGAAAGATATCAAATCCATATTGACTCAAATGTTGTTCCTGTATTCCTGTGGTTCAAATTTGGTCTGTTATGATGGAAAATGCGTCCAGGGACTTGGCCGGATCAACAGAAAACACCAAACAAATCCAAGATACGTTATATGGAAATATTCTGGTAATATTTGTTACCACCGTCATCGTGGGGAGGTGCCCTGGACGCAGAAAAATTGAATATTCAATAAAAGACTTTGGAACGCTTAAAGCCCTAAGGGACTCGAATTAGAACATTGTAACCATGGAGATTTTTAATCCTCTCTTAATGCCCTACAATTCTACCTAGGTTTTGATCTGTCTCTGTCGTGGCTCATTTTCCATAATTAATTGGGCATAGTTATTTGATTAAAAGTGACAGGAGGCGCTGACAGGAAATTTTCATAAAAGTGGAAGGTAATGAAACCAATTTTTTATGCGAAATCATAGTACATACCTTATGTACTAATTTTACATACCATAACTCGTACTAATTTTACATACCATAATCAAAATGAACATTATCCTGCGTCAAAATCGAAATGAACAGTATCCAAAATAAATACTGAATATCAAAAAGCCACGAAATAAACCAAACATAAATTTTGTTCATGGACAGAACCTTCTGTTTTCAAGAATTATATTAACCCCCTGATTTAAAAAATGGACTCTTTGTTAATGCTTCATTCAAAAGTTTTTGAAAAACTTGTACTGGAACTCTTGGGCTCTAGAGTTTAATTTGTTTTTCAATGAAAAATGCTTTCACAATTCAACAACTTCATTCTAAAAAATGGCGAAGGTGCCAATGATAAATTTTATTAAACATTGCGTAGGCGAAATGATAGGAAATTTTGATAAAAGTGAAAGTAGGTGCCACGGATTTTCTTTCTGTTAAGGACTTATTCTGTTTATTTTAATATAAAATTTAAAAATACATTGGGTTTATCACAGTATCTCATTTATTTTTGTATAGTGTTCATAATTTTCTAGGAAGAAATCTAATCAGGATCGAAAACCGGAAGTTGGGATGGTTTGGGCACCTGAACAGGATGAATAATGATAGACCAGTCAAGAAAGTTTGGGAAGCCAAGAGACAGGCAACAACATGGGACCAGGGTATCGGACGAATATTGGAGTCGAGAGGGATCACCAGAGCTGAGATGACAACTATGGCAAAGAACAGGAAAAAATGGTCTACATTTTCTATGGTCTAAATGGTCTAAATGGCGAGAGACAGTAGTGTTTAGTATATGCCTACACCTTCGTGTAGAAAGGCAAGGATTATGTATGTATGTATGTATAATTTTCTACACTTAAAAACGGATCGGGTTTTTTCTTCTCTTATTATTTTTTTACATTGGAGATTGTTTTAAGAATGCATAGCAGTCAATTAAGAATTAAAATACATACAAAACCAATTAGATCTTCCTTATGCGCTGATTAACATGGTAGTTACTTCTTCCCAAAAAGATAAGTATGGCACTTGATGTCACCAACGTTGGCAGCTTCACCGTCGTAAGCTATTTTCAATATAATCCATATTCTTGTATAACCATAGGTTTAGCATTTTCCATCAGCTTATCCATAGTCATTTTTAATTGAAGTAATATTCTACTAATATTAGTACTAATGGTATTAATTTTCATACCATAATTGATAATGAACATTATCAGCGTCAGAAATAAAAATTAACAGAATCAAAATGAACACTAAATATTGAAAAGTCACAAAATACACCAAACATCATTTTTTTAAATAAAGCACTTGTATGTTTTAAAGAAATCTTTCATCTGATTACAAAAAAGCTGTAAAAATTTTCAATATTTGAATTAAAGTGTAATAATTATATTAGCCCTGTTGGTCTCTAGATTATAAAATATTTTATTTATAACTATCCTATTAAGTAATACATTCATTACGGGTTTCCTGTCAGGTGATGGTGTTCATTATTACGGTTGATTGAATTTTTGAATAATAATGACTCAATCGATGATGATTTCTCAATCGATCTGTCTAAATTTGAATCGAACCATTTGGGGATTTTGACATAGTTTGCACTTTATCTCTCATATACATTTACAATATTTATCACTTTCCTAAATTTCTCCTCTCATTAAAAAAATATATTTACTAACTCTTACCACCAATCTTTCCTGTTCTTTTTTTGTACTTGCATATTTATGCCACCAGAATTTTATGCCAGTTATTAAAATATATAAATTTTTAAAATTACTTATCTTTCTAATGTCGAAAAAAAAGTTATTTAGCAATAACAAAAACAAAAGAATCCATTCATATGCTAGTCAAAATTAGTTCTAAATACTGAATAATTTTATAACAGTCTGGCATCCGTGTTCTCTAAAACAATGCTTCTGTTGATTCATTCTGTTGATTCAAATCAATGTGAAGCATTTATTGATAATTTTAATTGCATAGTTCGAATAATATGACATAGTCCACAGAAAATCCCCATGAATTTGTGGAAATACCTTTACATTCACAAAGAATTAGTGTTTGTCTAGCGGTTTCGAGAAAGCGAATAATCAAATTTACATTTTTTAAGTTATCCGTAACTCTGAAATATACCGCAATATTTAATTATAACTCTTTATAAATGACTTTGTTACATAATGATAAAATTTATAGATAATGCCACAGATTTTAAGATAATGTTTCATGAATACCGCTCGTCAAGTCTCCAGATCTAACAATTATGAACTATATATTTTATTTATTCACGCTTCAAAGTTTTCAGAAGCGGACGTCACATTTATTGAAGTAATTTGTGAGACAATTGGAGATGTCTGTGCTAATATAACCACCCAACAATTTGAAAATGCATTTGGAAACAGAAGCGCCTAGTTTGTTTATCCATTCAGATCTGAAGGACACCTTTTTTTACATTTGATCTAAGAATAAATACATATTTTTTCTAATTTTGGACTGAATTATCCTGTCAAGTGTCACTTCCCTGTCAAGTTAATTTGATTTTGTTTCCAATGAATTTACTAAGTAATCTCTGAATATACTTTTAGAAAACATTTTTATTAACCATGCAATAGTGAAGCTCATAAAGTTATTTTTACTAATTAGGTAATAATCTTTGGTAGCTGCAAAAACGTATTAGGAAGCAGCACTTTTTAATAGTTCAATCTAATAGTATCTGTAAAAGTAAATATAAAAATACAGCTATGTATGTGAAATGTGTATATACGTACTCGTTCGTGGAACGTTAAAATAGAACTTCGACCGAAATATTTATCTCACCTTACCAGCGTACACAGCTGCAGGTGTTTAGTTTCAGTATTTTTCTTTGTTTGATCAATGACGACTGGTGGAGTTATATTTCATTCTAGCGTATCTGCGCCATGTTCGGAAATTGATGCTTTCGCTTACGCTTCTTGTCGTTCAGGTTTTATAAATTAATTTCGAGTTTCACTGCTCATATTTCCACATACAGCTGCTATGTCGATAGAGATTTCACTTTTTTTTTGTTAAATTTTATGTTTTATGTTATTGGTAACCGTATACACCCTCAATGACTAAAAAATGTTTTAAATACTATGACGTTACCATAGATCCGATTTTTATCTTATTAAGTCTCATCAACAAATATTGTATATCATACTGATATATTTTGGAAATAACTGAGATCTTACAAGATCGAGATCTATTATTTTATCTATTATTAAATTTCGTTTAGTGTTATGAACGAATATTTTTTTATAAAAATATAGATATTCCGTATACCATTTTACTAAATTTGTAATAAAAACTTTGAGTAAAGAGGGTGAATAGGTGGAACGTGTTAACCTCCAGGAGTAATCTTTACACAAAAATAGTTAAAAAAAACTGAAATGTTGATATCCCAACCTTGATCCCAATCTTTGATTTCAAGTTCAAAGTTCTACAAATAAATTACTTGAACTGTAGTCGCGTAATAAATATTCTCCATATTCTCCCTTGCTTTGGGATTTGGCGTCTTAAATGAAAAAAAAAACATTAACAAAACCATATATTTTTGCGAAAAGTTCAGTTACGCTATGTATAAAAAGTTCTCCGAGTCTTATCACCTATACTGAACTGAGTTAAACCATTGAAGTCACACATCCTTTGTGGGATTTTCATTCTTTTTCATCCCTTCACAGGAGACCAGTACTTACATTTTATATTAAATAAATTACAAGAACTATTAGACGGCATTCCACACATACGAGGTGTGTAAATTAAATAATGAGACTGGCAACGTAGCGCCCGATCTAGCAACACTGCGGAGACGGGACTTGGAAGGCCGGTACGCTAACATATAATGCACCTTCAGTGCAAGTTTGAATTTGTTAGAGTCATTTGTTCGTTCTTTGTGACTGTTTTCGTAAACCGTTTTTTTCTAGTGCGTTTTAAAAATGAGTGACATTAATTTTGAGCAACGGTGTGCTATCAGGTTTTGCTTCAGACTTTTGAAGAACATAGAACACAGCGTAACGGATACTTTTGCAAAACTTCAACACACCTACGGAGACAGTATTTTTTCAAGAGGTCAGGTTTTTCGATGGTTTTGGCATTCTCAAAAGGAAGGGAGTCGATTGAAAATGATCTTGTGCGTTCAGATCATAGGTTGACGACAAGAATGATCGGGGAAGAGTTAAATTTGACCAAACATCAAGAACAACTGGATGTTGAATCACGACAATGCGCCTTGTCACACATCCATTTCAGTAAACGAGTTTTTAGCCAGTAAAAACATTCCTGTGGCTCCTCAGCCTCCTTATTCGCCTGATTTGAATCCTTGTGACTTTTGTCTCTCCCAAAATTGAAAAATCACCTCTAGCGACATCATTTTGGGACCATAGAAAACATTCAAATGGCTGTAACCGAGCAGCTTAAGGCTATTCGAGTGTATGAGTTCCAGCACTGCTATGAGGAATGGAAGAACCATCTCCAGCGCTGTATGGCTTCCCAAAAAAATTATTTTGAAGGGGACAATACTGAATTGTAATTCTGTTCGAATAAAAAAAAATTAAAAAAAAAAAACTCATTGCTTAATATTATCAGCACGATTTCTTGCATGCGCTCTTGCATATTTTACTCGTCAGATCATCGTTCCATACCCCAAAAAAAATCCCAAATATTTAGATGATTTTCAAAGAGCTGTAACTTGAAAGAAAAATGGTCGTAGGGAAAAAAAAAAAAAAAGGAAATTGAAGCTCTACGTTTCTAGATTTTGGATCTTCAGTTTATTTTTGTTTGCATCAGCAGTTTTTGAGTAATCATAAGGAAATCATAAAAAACAATTGTTCGAAATTTTTTATTGTTTTTTAAAAGGTCCACGGATCTTAATTTTTAATCTTACGGATCTTAAAAAAATAATTGTTTTTTTCGATATGTTCAACATAGAGGTCTTTTAGATAATTTAATTATCTTTAGTTTGACCTGTTCAAATCAATGTTCAAAGCAAACATGTCATTGTTGAGTTTGATAATAATCAATTATTCGGGAAATTATGAACGTACAGAAAATTCAAGAAGAGTTTTGAAAACTGCAATATATCCTTTACAAGCAGTAGTGATTGTTTTTTTTATAAAAAAAGAAAGCGGAACGAAATTGTTGATTGAAACAGAGGTAAATAATTGCATAATTAGGGATCTTCGCATAACTTGGCATAACTTTGCAAATCATGAATAGACTAAGGATATTGACTGCAACTTTTCGACCCCAAAACAAAATAAAAGTACCAGTAAAGAAAAGTAAAGTACCTCAAAGAAACCCTGATAGTTTCAAAGCACTGCGGTTCTTTCATAGTATTCGGAATGATTTAAATTGTCGTTTATGCACGATTTCTTGCATGCGCTCTTGCACATTTTACTCGTCAGATCATCATTCCATACCCCAAAATAAATCAAAGTCAAATAAAAGCATTTGATTTTTTTTATAATATCTACGCGTAAAATATACTTCTAGTGTTTGGTGATTTTTTCCTGACTCATCCTGTATGTAACATATTTTAAGTCCAACTAGGTTTATCTATCATGGTACTTTTATTATTATAAGCAGTAATAGAAAAACAAATTGATACTGTGGGTTGAATAAATGCTTTCAAGATAGCGTATTTTATAATAGTGAAAACCTAGTTTCACTTTTCGATTTAAGGCGTATTTTTAAAGCAACAAATTCAAAATCATTTAATTCTAAAATAAGTTTTTTTTTACTCTAAAAATACGCATTAAATTGAAAAATTGACCTTTTTTACTCAAAATTTTGTTGTGTAGAATATCCGTGGTATTTTTAAAATTTTGAAATTCATCATATTTTTGTTATAGGGCCCCATGGGGCCCAAAAAAAACTAGTGTTCTAAATCGGACACCAGAATCATAATCAGCGACCATAAAAACCTTATTATATGGTTTTCTATATATATATATATATATATATATATATATATATATATATATATATATATATATATATTTAAAAATATATATAAGGTAAAAATGGTAAATTTTCACCTTTCGAGCCTTCTAGCGGTCATACCGTTGCTCATCCCATTCTGGGACAAAAGCCATCCGAAAGAAAAGTTGTCAAGCTTTTTTTTAAGCAAAAAAAAATTTTTTTTAAGAGGTCATACTTTTCCAAATTTCGATTTTAAAGTTTTAACCATGTGAAAAGGGGTGAAAACTACCCTTAATGTTATAATAATACTTAATAACATAACAATAATAATAATAACATAACAAAAAAAAAAACTAAATTTCTTACAAAATTTTGATGCTCTCCTAGTAAGTAATTTCACCTAGATTGGCTTATTTTTGCCTAAGGAATTTGTGGTTAAAGTTTGTACAGTTATTTTGGGGACACCCTACATATTTTGAACATAATTGCATTTTTTTTTCATACTTTTTAATACGTTTTTTTTTCAGGCCTACAAGTTTATAATCTAGTGTACAATGGTTCTGCCTTCTCGGCTCCAGTTGACAATTCCTATGAATGTGCTCGAGTGCAAACACTGAAACTTACAGAACCAAACTCGAATGTAACTGTCGCTTATTTGCATGTGAGCCACCTTCAGTATCAGCCATTCATGAATAAGACAGAACACAAATTTGACTCAGGTAATCGACATTTTACTAATGATATCCTCGAGTTACATTTAATATCCGAAATATACGAGGCGTTTCTAAAATATGCAGTCGAAATTAGAGAAGTGAAAACGATGAACACCTAAATAAAGATTTTTTTTGTAAAATGCGTCCTGTTTGATGGCAATACAGCAATATTTGAAGTTACACCATCTTGATAACAATTAATTACAATCATTTTGAAATTATAATACCGGGGAGTCTGAAGTCTCAGGACTAGTGGTGCATATAATTTGGACTTTTTCATGTCACTATTTTACTATTTCTGAGAAGGAATTATGAAATTTTAAATATTTTGCACCACAAATGGTATAGTCCAAGATCTCACTGCGTGATCACTGTCTTCATAATGAGACTAGAAAAGTAGGTGCACAAATATTTACTTCGTGAAAACATTTTTTTTAGCGTAAATTTGAATTACACGTATATGGAAGAGGAGAATTATACGTATATGGGAGAATATTATACATACATATATATAAAATGAAAATCTTTGGAAGAGCTTAACCGTTTCCTGTTTCCCTTTTAATTGTTAAACATTTCCTAACTATGGATATTCTTGATACAAGTTTTCTGTGAAGATGGCACCTTTAAACTTTTAAGCAGATAACGAATGTTGTGGGAAGAGAAACCGACAAGGGTGATATCTAACTAACACTTAACTCCGTAAACGTTGGGAATTTAATAATAATTAACCAGGTGTCAATGCAAACGGCGAAGTTTATTTACAGAACTTCTTAGACCTACCGTCAACAATCCGGATTAAATGTAAACTTAAGAATGTATTTGTCATCCGCAACCTCCATCAACTTTTTTTTTTTTGGTTTTATTTTTGTTTGGTTTTTTTTTTTTTCCCCCCCTTTTTTTTTTTTTATGACTATTTACATGGTCTGTACGTTTATCAAAAAATATTCGATAAATACACTGGCGCAGAAATTAGGGGTATAAAAAAAATCACAAATGTTTAGGTGATTTTCAAAGAGTTGTAACTTGGAGAAAAATGGTCGTAGGGAAAAGAAAAGAAAAAGGAAATTGAAGCTCCACGTTTCTAGATTTTGGATCTTCGGTTTATTTTTTTTTTGTATCAGCAGTTTTTGAGTAATCATAAGGAAACCATAAAAAACAATTGTTCGAAGTTTTTTTATTGTTTTTTGAAAGGTCCACGGATCTCAATATTTTTTTTCGATATGTTCAACATAGAGGTCCTTTAGATAATTTAATTATCTTTAGTTTGACCTGTTCAAATCAATGTTCAAAGCAAACGTGTAATTGTTGGGTTTGATAATAATCAATTATTCGGGAAATAATGAACGTACAGAAAATTCAAGTAGGATTTTGAAAACTGCAAAATATCCTCTACAAGCAGTAGTGATTGTTTTTTTGTAAAATAAAAATCGAAACGAAATTGTTGATAAAAAAGAGGTAAAAAATTGCATAATTAGGGATCTTCGCAAAACTTGGCATAACTTTGCAAATCATGAATAGACTAAGGATATTGACTGCAACTTTTCAACTCAAAGAAAAATAAAAGTACCAATAAAGAAAAGTAAAGTACCTCAAAGAAACCCTGATAGTTTCAAAGCACTGCGGTTTTTCTTTCATAGTATTCGGAATGATTGAAATTGTCGTTTATGTTAGAAATCAATGTAAGGATCGATTTCTCACTTTTTTTTTAGAAAAAACAATCACTAATACTTGTAAAGGATACTTTACAGTTTTCAAAACCCTATTTGAATATTCTGTGCGTTCATTATTTCCCGAGTAATTGATTACACAGCTCCACAAAAAAATTCGTTTGCAAGGGTCTGAGTATGTATACTATATGTTTATTGGGTCGCTGAAACCGAATCCGAAATCCAAATAGCTCCATCAGATCCGGTTCTTTTCCTAACCTCAAAAAACAGTCCTAAAACCATGAAATTCAAGCTAAAAATTATATACACTCGAACCCATCTTATTTCACCTTCGCTTAATTCACATCCTCTGTTATTTCACCACGTTTCCCCCTATTAGGTCACGAAACCGTCCCGGTTAAGTCGCCGCCTGTAAAAGTTTTAGAACTACGTTTGGAAATTGGATTCTCGCATGAATATGTACAATTTTTATTGAAAAAAAATGATTGTGTAATACATTTATTGATTTAAAATAGGTTAGGTGTCTTTTAAAAATATTTAATCTTTAAAATATTCATTCAAGTGGAAAATTGAACATTGTCACACACGACTGGGTATACTTACATTGATTTTTCGTTCAGTTGGCTCATTTTTCGTTATAACAAGTGCTGTGGTATATCACTAAATATTTCTTTTTGCAGTTAAAACACAAAAAAAGTTGAGGTTATGATCGCGAGTTAAGAGAGGCAAAATTTCGCGAGTTAAGCGAGGTAATGATGCACGGATTTGGCGACTTAAGAGAGGTTCGAGTGTAGTAATTTGATAAAAACCCAAACTATGAAATATATGAAATCCCATAATCATATATTTCACCAATTTCATAACGCAATAACCTTATGATTCTAAAACCCCATAACTCTAACTAACAGTAAAAATGAGACTTATACGCGCTGAAGCAGTGTAAATCGATATGTTTGAAAAGGACTTGCCCTTCATTCCCAGTACTATTTAACCTCAAAACCTGAACCTAAAACAAAAATCAATGTGATGAGAACCTTATAAACCAGTAAAAAAGGTTCAAGAGTGTAAATATATGTTTGAAATTGTGTGGCCTCATAAAAAAAAAACTAAAAATAATTTGAAAAAGGTGAAGGGTAACCCTCAAAATGATAACTGGTATAGTCTCTGGTTTATAAGGTTTTATAAATTGATATAAAAGACTGGATTGAAGGTAAATCCTTCAAAATATATAACAGTATAGTCTAAGGATAATTATATATATATTTTTTTGATGAAAGTGAAAAAAAATATTGAGGTATGTACTTATAAAAAGGCAAGAAAAATTTCGAAAAATTTGTTTCAATGGGTTTCTTATGATTACTCAAAAAACTGCTGATGCTAAAAAATTTTAAACTCAAGATCAAAAAACTAGAAACTCAGTTGTTAGTCTATTTTGGTCTGGGATGAATATAAATTAGGTTAGGTATTATTATTGAATCACATAAAATATATCTGAGAGAAAAAAATATTATGTTGTTTGTTAAATTATAATATTATATTATGTCAATATGTGTACCTCATGGTTTTCATATACATATTCCTCTATAGCGCCATGTGTTATTTTGAACTAAGTACGGATGTTTAATTTGTTGTTCAACTCAAAAAAAATACGAGTATATACAGTGTCCGCCATGAAGTTGGAACTATATGGGATTTTTTTAAATATTAGAGTTTGACAAAAACTTTTGGCGACAGTCACTTCTGCTTCCAAAATAATTTAAAATGCACCAGTTCAATTTGACAGCTAACATCTGGCAACTGTCAAATTTGTGATTTTTCCAAAAAAATCTTTAGAGGATGGCCTAAATTGGTATTTCGAAAAATGTCACTAAGAAATTATGTTTCTAATGACATTTTATGCCTATATGTCGATTTTGAGCGAATCATTTTGGTATCCAAAAAATTTTATATTTTCGAAGTTTTTGATTCACTCCCTTAACTAACTAATCTGAAAACATTTAAAACACTTCAAAGCAGTATAAAATCTGCCATTGCAATGCATACTGTGCTAATAAATTCGTAGGTATCGTTAGTTTTAAAGATTATTCATCTTAATCGAAAAAAAGGTACTTTCCGGATTATTTTCCAATTTTCAAAAAAAATCACTTTTTTTTATTAAACTTTATTTTGTTAGTAGAAAAATGGTTTTAATTACAATTTGGCTATCTGAACACGAAACTACTACTTAAAAATTAAATAAAAATAAAGTAATATGTACAAATATTCCTAGGTAGACGAAATTCTATCAGGGAATTTAATCGCCGAACTGAAAAATGCATGAAAATTGAAGGAAGTCACACAGAGATGTAAGGTTTATGCAGCTTGTAACGGCAAGTAAAAAGTAACAGTTCTGAAATGCTGGTGGAACATTTCAGAATAGATTATTTTTAAATGATAAAGTAGGTTGATATAAATTATTTTATCAATAAATAAATCTTCGCACACACACGTAATAAACTTTTTACAATCTTTTAGAAAAACAGTGATGTCAACTTTTGCTGAAATTAAAATATTTCTACAATGAGAATGAAGTTTTCTTTTTTAATGTAATCGAGATTTATTTTATTGACGTTCAAAGCATGCAATCCTACAAAGGAGGGATTTGCCAATAAAAAATTATCCTTTCCAAATAGGAAACGAAATGATTTGTATCCTCTCAGCTTTAAACTCGACATACTCCCGACACTAAATACACGTAAATCAGATTTCCTTTGAAGTGCGGCGGCGGAATGAAATAAAAATACGAGCCGGAATTCATGACGAAATTTTCGGTGAATATTTTATTCGAATATCCAAATTAGAATTACAAATAGGCTCCTTTTGTAGGTTGGGGTTGTTAGATCAAATTATCGCAGGGGTTTATTAAATGAACACCTGCTTTTTTCTTCGCATTACCATATTTACGGAACTAAAATCCAACTTATCTAATGAACGGGGTTAAAAATTGCGCCGGCCAAAACGTTTTTATTAGAAAATATTCAAATGCGAAAACTCTGTTAGCTGCTAAAATACATTCTAACAGAAGATGCGTTTATTATTTTAAGTCGCAACACGGAAACTACCAGATGGTCTCCCCAAGGCACTCTCTAACGGTAAAACCATTAAGCTCACATGAAACGAGAAAGATTTCTTGTTCATCGTCATCCGCCACATATACGGATTTCATACAGGGGAGGTAAAAGTAATACTAATTCCTCGTACAATTTTTTCTCGTACCCAGATATCAGGTCAAAAAAGAGGTAAGGTACCTCTTTATGACCTTGAACTTTACTTCTCTTTAGAAGAGGTAAGAACTTTTATATGTCTCTGTAGATTTTATTTCCTGCGTATAATTTCCTGCGTATCATAAAATCTCACAAAACAATTAAGGGGCGTTATTGGCGTTAAAGTTATATAAGGGGCGTTCCAAATAACCAAAGAAACCAGATATCGAGTGACCTAAACAAAAAAGAAATGATTTTGAAAAATGTATGACAGACGTCAAATAGCGAACTCAAAAAAAGAAAGAAGAAGTACTCTCTAAGAATTGTAAAAATGTATTTTTTTTTAATTAAGTTGTTGTGGAAAAAATGTTGAACGTAATATGGCGCGAAGTAAAAAGCAGGCTCATAATCGCGAGAGTAACGACCTGAAATAATTTTGGTTAATATAATAATAATTAACGGTTACATTTTGGTAAAGTTTAGGAATTTTGTAATAATTAACTTAAAGTACGCGCAACAAACAAGCCTGGAATGAGAAGAGCTATCCTGAATGCCTACAGGAACTGTATTAAATTGGCGCAAACCTGGAATTTGTTTCTAAACAAATTTAGTTACGAAGTAATATTATCCTCGACATTCCTTCATGAGTAGTTACGATAGTTAACAAACGACTTGCTTTAACGCTATTAAATGTTTTAAATGAAAAAAACTGTTTTAGACGCATTAGTAAAAAATACACGGTGATTGTTTTGTCCGGTTGATTAAAAAGTATTGAGCCTTGCTGATATGTTCAAATATGATTTTTTATTTCATAAACAGGAGGAATTTAATTTAGAATGTAAGCGCCATCCGACTTTATAACTCATCGCTAACGAGTCGGCAGACTGCAGATACGACGTTCCCAGAACTCACACCGTTGTGAAGCGAATAATTTTTATATGGCTATTTGTAGATGGTGACGATCGTCAAATGATTTATTTATTAAATGTTTGCTTAGGGCACAGAACAAATTATAGTCAGTGGGGGAAAGGTCTGGTGATTACGGTGGATGGGACAGAACTTCAAAACCTAACTGTAAGAGTTCAAGGTAAAGAATTCAACATAAAGTTTTTAAATAAGGTAGCTGCTGCTGCTGCTAAGTAGTGGGTAGTTGGGCTCCTAACATACTAAATCTACTTTATGCCCTTGTTATTCAGTGGCGGCTCGTGGGTGTGTTACATGGGTGGGCACAGGGTGTGTCAGTAGGATTACTTATTAGCTACCAATGGCGCCGCAGGCGAAATTTTTTAAAATTTTCAAGGTCATGCGTTTTACTGACACTTCAGAATTTCAATGAAAAATTCTTTTATACAAAAATATAGACTTTCACAAGAATAATTTCTGGGATTTGGTAGCTTTTTTAAGTAATTATTAGGCACGAATATTGAGGGCTTAAATATATTAAAATAATGGATGGCAACATGTGAAAAAAAATTGATATAGGTATCTTACCGTTATTTGTAGAGGAAATCAGCTCGCCTGTCCTTATTGTTCACAAAAATGTTAATCGCCTTTTCATTAAAGTCCCGGATTTGTTTCACAAAATTGAATACAATTAATTATTTGGTTTAAAATATGTCTGTTTTTATCCACATTTTCATTGTGACGTCTTATATTTTCACGATAAGCACTATCAAGCTGTGCCTTGTGTCTATCTTTCCCAACACACTAAAATCTATGATGTTATGTAAATGTTTTTCATTGAGCATGTTTCTTAGCTCGTTCATTTAAATGTTTTAAATCACTCACCCCTTCTTGAGTCCATGCACTTTGGTTGCCGCCCATCACTAAACAAATAAAACAAAACAGTTTTTTTCTTTTAGGACACATAACTACTTAAATCTGTCGTAGACACTACTATTAAAATTTCGTGAATAATTTCGCGATTTTCCTACGTCTATTTTGGAAATAATCAAATCGGGTATCGGCCTTCCTAACCGTTTAATTTCCGTTCGGATCTCGTATGTAATATCTTTATTAGTCAATAAAAAGTCCACCGAATTCATTTTGAAACGTTTCACAATCAAAAACAGTAAAAACACACTTCTCAGCGAAGAAAATAAACAATCGCTAAACAAGGTCACTCAACAAGTGTGACCCGTTCAGCTGATTTTCAAACGATTTAACGACGTCTGTCGGCTGCAATGGGTCTCCAAATATTACCAGTCACCGAAAAAGCCCGATGAAAAACGAGGGCTGGGATACTGTGTGCCCCTGTCACGCGCGCAAAATGCGACTACGGTTCGAATTCAGACTACGGTGGCTCGGTGTTCGATCGATAGTCTGTCATATATATGTGATAAAAATCATTATTTGTGGTATAAAAGGAATAATAATTAGAATGGTATACAATTAATTGATATTGTAACAGTAATTTATAGTAAATGAATACAAAAGAAAAATTTTCTATTGAAATTTGGGCTGGGCACGTGCCCCTGTGCCGTTTATCGCCAGCCGCCACTGTTGTTATTCACCTCATCTGACAAAATAGGAACCAAAAGCATATCACAGTTGCACAAATTCGTTATATACCAAATTTATTTTATACGTGTAGGTACTTACATACGTGGTGTCCATTAAAGTGTAATATTTAAAACTGATGCAAAATAAGGTGAATAATTTCACTGTTATTCAGTACACTTTCTTGCTTTGTTTTTGATGACCGCACTGAAATGGTCTTATTTCCACGAAAAACATTACGTTTATCGTACACTTTAAGTGCACTGATACCTAAAATACCTTAAATTTATACGCACAATTGATAAAATAGCCTAAGTGCTTTTTTATTAACGACATTATTTTTACCTGTTGTTTCTTCTACATGTACCTACAGAGTTTCAAAACCTGTAACACTAAAAAAAAAGTACAACAAAAATATTTTAGACATTTTAAAGGACTGGATGAACAAAATTTACATATAGTCTGCCAGACAAACTTCTCTGAGGTCATTCGCTAATAATTTCTCTCTTTACATGAATTTAGGCCGAAAGATAAAATACATTACATGATTTTCATATTTTTAGTGCTAAAAGAATGAATTTCCGGTGGAGATATTTTCTTGCTTATTTATTAACCCTCAAACCGCATACTTCATTCCAGCACTCATAAACCGCACACAGGTGCGAATTGGGATTTTAAAATACAATTTTGATTAACGATTTATATATGAAGATAATCTCAAAACTACTCCATAGTCATACTTTTCTGGTGTAGAATTTCCCGCTGAATCCGTTGGTATAACTTTAAATTAACTGCGAACGATATTTAGTCATTAAAAAATATTTATAAAAAATTTACTCTTTAAAAGTTCATTTTTTAAGAAAAAAATGTGTTTTTTTAAATGTGTGCAAAATTCCATGGTATTAAGGTAATTGTTTAGTAAAAAGGTTATATTTGATAGAAAAACATATGAATATAGTACAGTAAAAATGAGTATTTTTCCAGTGACTTCAAAAGTGCCATACTTTTGGATAAAAAATTTTATCCAAAAATTCAACAAAAAATGTATGTTTTTATGAGTAAATATTGACCTACTTATGAAATCTGATCTAAATATGAATCCTACCTACTTATGAATCCGTGTTGACCAGAATTCCGCACACAGGTGCGGATATGCACCAAGTCGAATTTTAGATGTCGTTCACTCGGCATTGTAGCACGAATGATGATGTCAACACTGGCGCGGCATAGGGGATTGGGTAGTAGAGGCAGATCTTGTAGGCGCTTGACTGAGAAATGCCAGCTAGTTGAACATTTTACTGGTGCGAATTAGCACCAGTGTGCGGTTTGAAAGTAGTTAATATTGGTTTCCAAATATTTCTTAAGAAAAACATTGGTGCTTAATCATTATTAAGCGCCTGCTGTTTATATAAAATATTCATGTTGTGTATACCACTTATTTCTGATGCGTACTTAACAGTTTCATTAGTTTTTTTGTTGTAGCAATGTTATCTGAAATCTGTCGGTTTTATTTCTGTTGCAGGAAGTTTTTCAGCAACTGCAAAAAAGTAGATCACATCCATTTGTACAGAACGGGGTTTTCGCGGTGAAATTGGTATTGTATTATAGTTTGTTTGGAACGCCGAAGTTGTTAGGGTAGATAAATCCGGCGTATATGGAAATCGGTTTAGAGTTGTTCTGATGTAATCCAGATTAGGTGTACTCGGGAACCGATTCCTGTACCTCTCGAACACTACCTATACGGTTTTACGTAACTGCGAATTAAACTTGAAGTAAAATTGTCATATTACGAAACAAAAAGCATTACGAGAACTTTTTGAAGCTTGTAGGGTAGGTAACGCGAGCTTGAAGAGAACGACAATAAGAAGATTGCCATTTTAACAACACCGAACTTTATTACTTTAAGTCTCCAATTTCCTAATTCACGAGTGGTAAGTTTGTTTAGATTTCTAGACCAGTTTACTTAAAGAAGCTTATGTGTGTACTTAAGAATACACAAGTACCTCTTAACTCTTTTGAAATGCTTTCAATCTATCTGGATTTTTAAATTGTTTTATTGAATAAAATTTTAAAATGCCATTTTCATTCAGTTGTATACGTTATTATAAATTTAAATGGGTTCTGAATATTATTTGATAATTTGTTTTTTATGAAATCGACCATTACTTTGTTGAATTTTGATCTAAAAAAATTGAGAGTCTTGCAACTTTTTCAGTACGAGAGACTAGGTATTTGCCTAATTTAAATCGGAAGGTTCCTCAGTTGTACTAGATGAACAATAATTATAGTAATTATTTTACACGTATACCGGGTGTCCAACTCTACTTAGAGAAGCATTATCTCGGAAACAGTTTGACATAGAAAAAAAACTATTAAATATAAAAGCTATTCTGTTTATGCAACTTTTTGTATAACATGTTGTAATTTTTCAACTGGAACACTGTATATCTTCCAATTTTTGGATCCTTTTTTTAACTTCGTAACAAACTTTACCAACCATATCCTATACTTATTGTTAACAGTTTATGAAATGACCAAAAGTTTAATCTCGATTCATAGTTCATTTCTATATTCTTAAATAAGACAGGCCTTGTCACACTGTTGGCAGCAGTGTGGTACGTTGATTTGAAAAGCTTTTGTAATACTATTTTGATTTTGTATTATTTCTGAAAATGAAAAAAATATACAGGGTATTATGTTTGAAAAATTATTGTTGAATAACCTGTTGCCTTTTATAGACATCCTGTACATAAAACATAAATAATTAAACATACCTTTTCAAACTGAATAACTTTTCTTCTTAAAATTTTTTTCTATGTTACACTATGTTCCACGAAAGGCTTTTGGCCACATGCGCAAGACACTGCACAAATCAAACCAAAATACCTCATTTGTAACAGTACCATTTTGTTGATGGATGTTCGAATCTAAAAAATGCCTTTGACGGTCTCGGCGAGTATGAAATATATATCGACGATTGCAAGGAATACATAAAATATGTGATCCGTGTATTGTTAAATCCTCGTTAATTTCAATAAACTTTTTCAGTCTATTCACAAATCGTAACGACTATGACATTATTGCAAGAATCCACACAATATCAGATAACATTTAAATACCTACCCGAACTCACGAGTTAGTCACTCACGACACATTAAATTATTATAGTAACGTAAAACATTACGGAATCGGCACACACATCGTGGCGAAACTGCATTTACGTAACTTGTTTACCCGCACGAGACTGGGATACTAGAGTCCAGCATGCGTTACCAACCACGGACAGTGGCGTTCTTATGCACGTGAAAGAAACACTTACTTTACATAATTTACAAGGCGCTTAAAAATGCGGTTTATACTTTAGTTATCAAAGAGTTGTATAGTGACGAACCTGCGCTGTGTCACAGTTTCCGGACCTATTGATTATATGTTTTTAAAGATAAGATCTACTAGTCATAAAAAGATCCTGCTAAAACCTGTATCGAATAAAAAAATATATGTTTTTTAATGAGTGGAAGCGCACAGTGAGGTTCTACTCCGGTGAAGAAATGAAGTATGAAGAAGAAGAATTTGAAATATTCTAAAGTGTTTACTGTAGATAATAATAAATTGCGTTTTGTTATTTTCGCAAATATTTATAGAATTTACGTGGATAAAACCGTGCTCTTGTAGATATGATTTTCAAAAGCGACAATTAAGGAGTCCCCTTCCTTTACAAAAATCCATATACCCAATACAATCCCTTTGTTGTCAACTCGCCCGGGAAGCGGCTGCAATACAAACGTCAATTTTCTTTATTCCTACCACACCTCCTCGAGCATAAATAATTTCATCAACATATTTTACGTGTACAGCCGTCCTGCTTCCGCATCGTGGGCCGCTCGGACGTAAAAACATTTTATGGAGTGTAGTCTATTCACTTTTAAATTAAATTACAAGGCACGGGAACGACCGCGACGAATACTAACTATAAAATCGCGAAACGTGAACGAGGAATCCGCGCATCTAACTGTGACATTTCATTAGTCCAGGAAAAAATAAGTTTCAATGTGAGGGAAATTGTTTCATATTCCTAAGATCGATGATGTCATATCTAGTTATGAAGCTAGGGTACTAACTATTTATTGCATGATAGGGCAAGTTCAGTTACGTCAACGTGAAGTGAAACATAGCAGTTAAAATAACTTATAAGGAAAACAAGAAGCGTGTTCTCCATGCGAGTTAGGGAAGCTTCCAACTTCCTTGCCTCTAAGTAATGAAAAAAAGTAATTCCTAATTATGTATATAATATAAACTACACGTGTACATTATTATTACTATTTTTAAATATATTTTTTTATTAATTACACAGCCACACGTTTTTTTTGGCCTGGAGGTCCGACTATGTCCACTACTTGTTTTTGGGGCCACTGAATCCAAATCCGTTGTTCGTTCATTTAACCGCAACACGTCATAGTTTTGCCATAACCTTAAAAAAACCCATAATTCAGACTATTAAGGAATACTAAATGCTTATAACCACATGACTGAAACTGGAAAGAGCCAAAACCTAAGCTGTTAAACCCCATGATCCCATTACTCAATAACCCCATAACCCCTTTACCCCGAAGCCCATAACTATAAAATTGAAATTATGACAATCTCTCATGGCACAATTTGTGTGAAGCTGGAGACCGAAAACCTAAGCTGTTAAGGGGCACACCTAGTGGAAACTTTGAAAAAAAATCAATTTTTTTGTTTTTGCATATTTCGATAGTCTATACCTTTAAAAATAACATACTAAAATTTCACGTGCGTATCTCAAATAGTTTTTGAATTACAGCCTTCTAAAGAGTAGCCGCTCATTGGTTAGAAAGTTACGTTTGCTGCGGGGCCTACCTGAGTTATTGTTTGGACTCTGTCGTCATCGTCGGCGCCGGATTTATATTTAACGGGCCCTTGGGCACGAAGACTGTGGGGGCCCCCTTGTAAGAAAATCGAATTCTGTGGGGGGCCCCTTGTAAGAAAATCAATTTTTTTATTACCTAATTATATATCGGTTATTAATAATTATATTCTCTCGAAGAAGTTTTATTATTTGAATGATCAATGTGTATGTGTATGTTCCACGTTCTTTGATTTTTCGAAAATGTAGGAGACAAAAAATATGGGTTATTCAACTTGTGGGGGCCCCTGGGTTGTGGGGTCCCCCGGGCACGTGCCCAAAGTGCCCTTATGTAAATCCGCCACTGGTCATCGTAAGTCATTATAATAGGATTCCAATTTCATTATGTCATTATAATAGGATAATTTTAGCACGCCAAAAATCATCAGATTTTTGAGCGAAATTTTAAACTTTTTTTCAAAACTCTGTCATTTTCTTAAATTCCCTTTTTTTTCACAATCCTGCGTCATTGTATAGGCAATAACTTCTAGTTTAATAGTTTTTTTTTTTTTTTCATTCCAGCCACTGTGAAGGCCGCAATCACTGCAGCAGTGGAGGAACTTTTTTTTTCGAGACTTGGGAAATAGCGAATAACTCGCTGAAAATTAAATTTTTTTTGTTTAAAAATTTTACTATGTATTCATTATTTATGTACAAATACATATATCCTCAAAATTTGAAAACATTTGATGCAGTACTTTTTTTTATTTAATTCTCAAAAATCACCTTTTTTTTTAGGCGGTCACACTAGGTGTGCCCTTTAAACCCCATAACCCCATAACACCGAAACACATAACTACGGAATTTAAATAATGACACTCAATTTCTCATAGCACAATTTGTGTGAATCTGGAGACCGAAAACCTTTTCTGAACTTACGACAGGTTAAGAGACCTGTCTGTTCTGACCTATCTGAGGTTAAGAGATATTGTAATGTGATTATGGGGTAATTTTATTTTATAAAATAAAAATTTGCCAACACCCATTTGCATTTATTATATTCGCAGGATTGTTTTTTATTTATTCTGCAGCGTTAGAAATACTTTGGATTAAAGCCTCGCCTGTCTTAATTTTATCTTTGTAAAACAAGTTTTTCAACCAACCCTACAAGTTATGATGCACAGGATTGGGGTCTGAGGACCTGGCTGGCCAAATTTGTGACTCACCCCGACTTATCCAACAAACAGGATAATGTGCATTCAAATAAACACTATCCGGGAAATGTGATGAGTTCCATGAGGAATACTTCTAATTTCAAATTCGCATAGCTAAATAAAAACGGATAACAGAGCACATAGGTATTCATTTGAATATTTTTACTTGAAACTATCTCAGGAATATGTTTTCTTGAACGCCGGCCAAGAGAAATTCGTGAAACACCTTGCAATATCACACAGTAAATTTGTCAAATATGGTGAATGCGCCAATGTTTCATCGGTACCTAGTACCTACCTCAGCGGTGTTTAAGCAGACACGAGACCGTTGTAATAGTGGTTTTATTATTCGCAGTATTAACGAAAGATCATCTAGAAACATGACTCGTCTTTGAAAAAATATACAGGGTTTACCGAAAATCGGTATAAATTTTTGAGACTCATATTCTACGTGTTTGTGTGTGATTAGCAGACTTCTTATTTCGGGTAAACGTGGTTTTAACACTGAACGGCTCTTATGAATGGATTTCTTCATTCATAATTTCAAAGAGGCGCGTGGGCAGTTGGTCCTGGGAGTGAATGGTTTCTGAAGACCAAATATTATCGACAAAGTACAGCGTGCCTTTTTTGTCAGGTAATCACTGTTTAAACTAAAATTGCACTGATTTAAAATATATTAAGGTGTTTGAACATACAGGAGTTATTTTTACCACGTATTCCCAAATATTCTAAAAAATTGTCACAAATAAAACATAAGGTTTACATCCGATGGACAAATATTCATGTTTACTTGACAGCCGTTCAAGGTTAAAACCACGTTTGTCCTAAGTTTGGTGATTAGCCTATACAGTTTGAAAACGTTTTTGTCTTTTATTAAACTTTGATATTTCGTACCATATTTGAGTAAACAAATGTATACAAAGATTTAATAAAACAAAATACATATACATTTATGATTCTAATTATAATTAATATTGTTTTCTTTGTGGTTTGGCGTTGAATGCAGTGGCCAGAGCACATTTTTTCAGGAAAACAATGCTCTTGTTCATACTGCTCCGATATATCACATGATTAAAATTTAACAACATAAGTATGTTCGACCAGTGGCGGTGCGTGATATTTCAGTTAGCCATATCTTGAAAACGACGCATGGGACCCACTTCAATTTTTAGGTGATGACTATACACCTCTTACAGAAAAGGATTTATAGTGAAAAAACCGTCAGCAAAGTTTGCGAAAAAATTTTCAAAAACACTGGAGCACTCCCTGGGTTCTAAGTAACGCTCTGTGGGATATTTGCAGTATATTTTTTTTCATAATCTAGAAACAAATATAAGGAGACGTTTTTCGATTTGTTGCAAAATATTTTTTTTTTTTTCAAAAAGTTATGGCCATTTTAATTTTAATTTTATAGGAACATTTTGTTTCCCAAAATTCAAATGGCCATAACTTTTTGAAACAAAAAATATTTTGCAACAAATCGAAAAACGTCTCCTTATATTTGTTTCTAGATTATGAAAAAAAATATACTGCAAATATCCCACAGAGCGTTATTGAGAACCCAGGGAGTGCTCCAGTGTTTTTGAAAATTTTTTCGCAAACTTTGCTGACGGTTTTTTCACTATAAATCCTTTCTGTAAGAGGTGTATAGTCATCACCTAAAAAGTGAAGTGGGTCCCATGCGTCGTTTTCAAGATATGGCTAACTGAAATATCACGCACTGCCACTGTGGTCGACTAACAGTCTTTTTTAAAAATATCTGTTGTATTTTATCATAACGGCATTAAAAAAATATTATGCAGGCAAAACTAATACTTTCAAGTCCTCCTTCACCATGCCACTTATATTTTCTTTTCTATTCGTTAATCTCTTTAATTCACTCCCTCCAAATAACTGATTCATCCAGTTAAGGGTTGATTAATTTAAAATACTGCCCTTTTAATTTGTCTAGGTAAAGCTAACCTTTGTAAAAAAAAGACCAATCTTTCGTAAGAGATGTAGACTAACTATTCTCTCGATGCCTTGTCATATGCGGTATTGGTACAGAATAGGTGAAGGATTCCAAGAAGATGTCGGTCTTTCGAGGATCGATCTACGAATGTGTAGTTCAATCCCGGCTTCCACATCTTGAGGATATTGAGATGTATTGCGAATAGATTACGCGATTTTCCAATGCGGTCGCCGTAGGGATAAACGAGACAAGTGCGACTATAACGGTCTGGAAGTTCCGCGGTCGCATTTTTGCTAAATAAAGATGTGAATACGTTGTTTAGCACTTTTATTGACATTTGTCCCAAGGATATTTGTGTTTACCCGAAGTCTTAAATTTTTAAATCTATTAAGGTTTTATTTTTAAATACAATTAATGTTTTTCCACTTTTCAAAGTTATTTTTGTTAATAATATCTATAGAGTATGTCCACGAAAGTTGGCATCATACAAAAATATTGACAAAGGAGTGTGGAGGACGAAGGGTTCAATGTGGAGTTATTATACAAATAAAAAGAAAAAAACGCCAAAAATAACACAGTACCACCAAAGTTTTTCTAATGCGCGGAAGTACAGACCTGGTTTATATTAAATTTAGGGTCACTGAACACGAATCAGTTTTTATCGTTTACCGCCAGTTTTTTTTAACCTCAAAAACACATTTTTCACGGTAGATGATTACATTACATTGACACAGGCACATAAGCACAAAGCCAGAGAAGACCATTCCTCTTCTACGTTTTTCAACGCGTTGAATCAAAATCTGAGATCAGGAAGCATTTATGACTGTCAGTTCAGTTTTTCACCTAGGAACAAAAATTCCTATGAAAAACACCAAATCAGACATCATGTCATATACTTCACGAGCTGGTGACTATGATGTTACGGGGATAATCTAACAATAAGTCTAAGCCTCAAAAACCTTGAACCCTACGACACACTTACTCAAAACCCTATAACCTCAAACATATCAACCTCAAAAAACCCTATATCTGTGACCTGCAACTGCCAGAGCGCAGCAAATGATGAAGCGTGAATATGATCCAATCATGACTCTCAATTTCTTAGCCATGGAATTCCAAAGTTTTGTAATCCCATAACCATATAACCTTCAAGCCCTTAACATGATCCAATGATTCAATGATGACTCTCAAACCTATAGACCCGAAATCCCATCGTTCTGAAATTCCATAACCTCAATCTCAAATCTATTAATCTCAAAAATCCTATATCTAGGACTTGTGAAATTTAGCATGCAGCAACCTAATGAAGAGGCATGAATATGATCCAATCATATATCATATTCTTTCAGACCAATCATATATAGACTCGAAACTCCTTAGCTTCGAAATTCCATAGCTGTGAAATCTCATAACCCCATAATTTCATAACCAATATTTTGAGCGTCTGCCCTGTCTAGTGGCAGAACTTTTGCCTCCACAACAGCCTGCACGCATTCGGTTATGGCTATGGAAGACTGCCCATCCTGGATCACGGGGTTATGGAAGTTTACTTATTTCGAGTATAAAGTTCCAGGGTTATATGGTTTGAGATTTCTGGAATTGAAGGTCTGATTGAAGGTCTGATTCATGCTTCTTCATCATTTGCTGCGCTCTAGCAATACGTCACAGAGTCACTGAAGAACGAAGGTTTCTGAGGCTTAGGATTGTTGTTAGAATACAGTCACAAGCTCATCAAGTATATGACATTGTTTCTGATTTAATATTCTTCATAGAGATTTTTGTTCCTAGGGGAAGAACTGATCGTAAATGCATTCTGACCTCAGAATTTGATTCAGCGCGTTGAAAAACATACAAGGGGAATTATCTTATCAGGTTTTGTGGGCCTGTGTAATCAAGCTTCCCTGTAAAATGTGTTTTTTGAGGTTAGAAAAAAAAACTAGCAGTAAACGAGGAAACTATGGTCTGATTTGTATTCAGAGACCCCAAAAACATAAAGTAGTGCGAGTCTGTACTTCCGCGCATTGGAAAAACTTTTGTGGTCCTGTGTAATTAGGATATTTAACCAAATGTAATGCACCTTAACCTGCAGGTGATATTTTATTTTTGACTTGTAGTATTCTAGGTAAAAAAAGATCAATTATTTAACTGACATAAACCATTATGTGAACTAGTCAACTTACGTTAACTAGTTAGTTAAATTATGTTAACTAGTTACGGGGTCAATATGACCCCGTAACGCATCAGGCCACCATGCAGCAGTCAATGTAGCATGTCCTAAGTAGATTGCGATTGCGATAATTACGTCAATTTTACAGATATCTACATTTGTTTTGTACACATTTGATCCTCACATGATTTACTATCTTTATCTGCTTAAAAATAATACGAGATTCATATGTCCCGTAACGCACTTAATGATAAATTCGTCATTGTGTGCGATACGGGGTCGATCGACAAGCAAGGACTTGCACAGGCGCAAGTAACCGTAACCGCCTTCTCGCTTTGAATGAATCATTTTGTGTTTACCGTTCGGTACATATGCATCATAAAATCTTCACTTTAGTGTAAAAAATAGTGTAATAATATGACTGACCGTGGAAAAAAAATAGTGGCATTGGCATTGGCTCAAGACTGTATTAGTAGTGACCAATATTCCGACTTTGAAGAGGATTCGGATGATTCTGTCCTAGACAAGGATTTTGTTCCTCTCTCACGCGGTGAATCATCAGAATACGAGGAATGTACTGATTGAAATGGCGATGATCAAGATCCAGGCGAGGCCAACAATATGCGAGTAATGCCCGCGGAGACCGCGAATTCTGAAAATATTTGGACATCCATTGACACTGTTCCAGAATTATTTCCTACATTTTGCCAAACCAATGATTTGCGTAATGTTCCATCAAATGTGGCAGCCCCAATATATATTTTTTTAAACTGTTTGTTACTGATTTCAGCTGTTTCAATACTGCACATGAAAAATATTAAAAATTGCTATTAGTTTTATATGCTTTTATTTAACTTCACACCCACATTTTTAATCACTTTTATTCAATTTTAATCACACATTGAAGAAATAAATATATTTTCATTTCGAAATTAGTGATCTATTTCAAAATCTTCTGATTCATAAATGTGAAATTGGAGCCCCGTGCGGCCGCAGAAAATTATGAACCCTAGGGTAGACCGGGGCACTTCGCCTTTTCCCAACGGTACCCGCGCCCCCCCCCCCCCAACCAGATGATGCCCCCCCCCCCCCGGTTTCCCCCCTTTTTTTTTTTCCCCCCCCCCCCCCCCCCCCCCCAGCAAAAAAAAAAGTTTTCTGTCAAGCAGAGTAAATTTTGTGTTGAACATATTGAAACTTATTGTGAACTAATAATACTTAGTTAAGGATAAACAAATATATGAATATTAGCAGAATTTTATCCTTTTTTGTAGAACTGTATTTGTATGAACAGAAATGTTACATATTAATCTTCGTGGCACGTTAAAAATAAATCCAAACATGGCGATGGGGCACGTTTACTCATTGACATCGAGGCACATCTACGCACGTTCTTTTCAGGCTATTTAGTTTTGCAAATCATCATTTAATGTTTAATTGAGTAACAGATTCGTCTCTTATAGCTTACAATCATATAGATAGTTCTGTATTCATTTCTGTTCAGATTTAATTTTATAGACTATTCAGCCTGTAATGAATTATCTTTATTTTACAGATGGTAAGACATTATGTTAAAAAAACTAACAGAACCAAGTTAGATGACTGTTTAAAGTTTGATGTTAGATGTTTGATTAAATATTTATTTCACTTACTCCTTGGTATCACATATAAAATGCGTAAGTAAACGTGCCCCACTTGATGCGCAACAGACTTGGACCTAAAAAATTTTTGTTTACGGTTAAAAACACAAATAGGGCAATAACTGAATACATAAATTTTGAATTTAATAACTGCTTTATAAAATCACAATGTCTAAAATTTTTAAAAAAAAGTTAAAACATATAAATCAGAAAATTAATTGAAAAAAAATCCGCGCAAACGTGCCCCGGTCTACCCTACTTAGTAGAATAAAATGCCCACATAAATGTTCCTTTTCTTTACGTTTCTAAAAAGTCGCCAATAAAAATTCGACACTGAATATACGGGACAAATATATCTCTTAACGCACTCTACCTGAAACGGGTACGGGACTCATCTGACCCGCGACGCACACAAAAACGGTATCTTCAAAAGTATATCCGCAGTGAACGTGTTAATTCGTGTCCGTACTTTTTTGATATTTAATCAGTTTATTACAAGGCATATTTTTTTCATCTCATTGTCAATTACTAGACCTGAACGTAATAAAACAATTTTATTCCAAAAACTAGCGAAGTACACGTCGTTGAATTTCTCCCGCGGGCATGGCACTACTCCGCTTCTACGACTATTTCATTAACTCGACTTTGTGGGATTAATAATAGTCTTATGAATATGTAATGAATTAAAATCCTCCTGATAATAAAAATAAATTAGAAGGCGACTTCTGCCGTCTATCTGCGATCTAGTTTTCTTCCCCACGATGTTCTTAATCTGCATTAGTCATTTCTTTTCCGGTGACATTTAAGCAGATATGTATGTATTTATAGAAGTGTACTACAACGCAGGGTCGGACTATACACTCTATATAATTAAAGTATTAACCGTATTTAAGCTTTGTAAATTTTATGTATTTCTTCGTCACCCAGTGCCTGGTAACCACGGGGCTGTCCCGCTCGGCAGGAAGGTCATTTTCATTAACTTATAAGTATATCTAGGTACATAAATCTAGTGCTTGAAAGATGATGAAAAAAGAAACAAAAAAAAAATAGTTCGCTTAATAAGGTTGGTAATTAAATAACAGAATGATACTACCAGCGCTGCAGGTGTCGCGACAAGTTTGAAAGAATGTGTCTTGTGATACTTTCACCCTGAGTGTGGACAAGCCAGTGGGTCGCTAGTTTGACTGTAGCAGTCGTTTGAATTAGTCTACGCACCAGGGACGCGTTAAAAAATGTTAAGTGTTCAGGTGGAGCAAGGGTTAATCTCAAGTTTCTTGTTAAACTAGGGAAAACTTTCACAGAAGCTTATGCAATGTTAAAAGAAGTGTACGAGAATGAATTTTTATCCCGCACACAGTTTTTGAATGGTTTAAACGGTTTAAAGAGGGACGTGAAACGACCGAAGACGATCCGCTCCCCGGTCGGCCCTCATCGTCAAAAACGGACGAAAACATTGAAAAAATTGGTAAATTAATCCGCGAAGATCGTCGTCTAAGCATCCGAGGGCTTACTCAAACAACATTAATCAACAAAGAATGTGTTCGCCAGATTTTACATGCCCGAATCGTTCAGCATGCGCCAAGTTTGCAAAATGGTGCCAAAACTCCTCACTCTCGAGCAAAAGGAATCAAGAATGAACATTTTCGCTGACATTCTAAACAACACTGATACTGATCCAGACTTGTTAGACACGGTGATTACTTGTGATGCCAAGATTCGACAGTGTGGAAGCGGTTAAAGCAAAAGCGACGGAGGTTATGAACCAGCTGACAGAAGCGGACTTCCAGCACTGCTTTCAACAATGGAAAAGTCGTATGGAGCGGTGTAGAGATCGCCAAGGGGAAGTACATTGAAGGTGAAAAAGTTGATACTGTTATTGGTAACGCATAAAAGTGTAATAAAGCAGTTGGTAACCTTTAGTACTCATATGGTAAATAGTTAACCACATCGTTTTACCACAGCGAAAGTTATTGAGAAATTCGTAATAATATTTCCATTTTTTTTTAATTTTAATATTTCGAAAATCGTTCATTGTAGAAATAGACAATGGACATTAAAGTGCCTTTAAATCAATGACTAGAAACCTGATATGGCATTAATATTCACTTCCGGTATATCCAGAAGTGCTAGAAAGCCGCAATATTAGATCTATAGACCATATCTGAAAACCCCTATATATAAATTTTCAGCTCCACATCATTTAGAGTTCTCCCAGAACGTTTAATAGATCACTAGCCATGAAGCACCCTGTATATGTGAAAGATGGAGGAGAAAAAAATTAAATCGACTTTCTCGATGTTTTTTCTTCCCTATTTTAAAAACTTCTACCTCTAATATGTTTATTAACGCTATAGTTAGAGAGTGCTTTGTATGAAACATTTTTTTAAAAAAACGTCGAAAAACAATCGTTTCATAAGCTGGTATTATACACAAGATTGATTTGAGCTTGGTGGCAAGTACTTATAATTTTATATTTAATGTTTACAATAATTGTACTTGATACTAAGTTGTAAATTATAATAATTAATAGGTATGTAATTATTTTGACTAGTGTTTAGACACTAATTAAATTTAAAATAATGTTTGTCACGAATGAGCTTAATACAACTGAAAATTTGAAAGAGCTCGCTCTATTTCTGTAAGCCACTGTGGGATTTTTATCTTGCCCTAGAATTAAATACGCCAGTCCTTTAAACACTGCGGCTCTTTTTACTAATAGAAAAACAAGTTTACGCTTCTTATTGCGTTGTCTCCCATTCCACAGCCAGCCTGCGGTTTTAACAGAGATTCCGAGTGGTTTATCTGAATAACATTAGCACAGAATTGTTAAATGCAAAGAAAAATTTACGTTAGCCCGGATGTGTTTTGAAATTTATTAATTAGTTTTACGGGGGTGACATAATCGGAGTGTGCTTTATATTTCAGAATGGAAATTAGACGGGGGTGGGTTTAGAATACTTTTCAATAATTTATGAGTAAGTAGAGTCTGGAAATGTGTGCCACAATGTAGGGTCGGCACTATAATATTGTTTGATGAGGATATTTATTGTGTGTTTTTTTATGGCCTATACGTCATTCATGACCTTTACGGCCTTTATGACCTGTATCATCTTTATCACCAATATGATCCTCATGACCGATATGACCTTGATAATTTATATGACCCTTATTATCAATATGACTTTTATGACGTTTAATGATTTTTTTTTGTCTCGTTATTAGAGTGTTTCAAAAAAACTGACTATTTTTTTCTCAAAGAACATTAAAAAATCTTCAGAGTATCCCTAGAAAATGACCCTGTTAAAATATGAGCCCTTAATATTAATATTTAGATATAAGATTTAATTTTAAACAGTTCATTTTTTGAGGCTTAATACTCGAAACGGCTTGACTCACGCAAATCTTCAATCAGACCTTTTTTTATAGAGTGTTCAATTTCCTACAAAAAACTATCTTGAGTATCACTGTCCGGCGATTCTTCCTTGAGTAATAAAATTCCAAAGTTCAGAAAAAAAAAATTCCCATGTTATTTAAATGGGAAATAGAAAATTGAGAATCGCCACCTCTAAATATTAATATTAAGGGCTCCTATTTTAACAGGGTCATTTTCTAGGGATACTCTGAAGATTTTTCAATGTTCTCTGAGAAAAAATGTAGTCGGTTTTTTTGAAACACATCGTTTGCGAATTACACAGGGGAACAGCAATTTTGTTGTCTTGAATCTTAGACCTCTTTTTAATCAATTTTTGGCCTCCGAATCCAAAAATAACAGCAGTTTTTGTCTATCACGTCAACTTTTTAAGCTCCAGGATACCCTTGCTTTTCCTCAAAAGTCATGAAAAATGTACACATAAAGGGATATAAAAGGAAAACTTACCAAATATACTGTTCAGAAAGAATATTTTAATTCATATAAAGGCTATATATAGTTTCTGCTAGCTAAATTCTTTTCATACAAAATAAAAATACTTAAATAAATTACCAAATGGTATACATACATATCAAGGTAAAAAATGTTCGCTTATAGTTTTTTCTGGAGTGTTTAATTTGTAGACATTCCAACAATAGTCGGCCATCATGTGTTCGTCCCATCTATCTTGATACTATGCCTCCATAATCTTCAAATCTTGGTGAAATCGCTCACCCTCTTCATCACTAATTGCACCAAGATTTTCCGGGAAGTCAGCAAGATGGCTGACTGACGTGTCACTGGTCTCCAATGGCGTCATCACGTCATGCACCCGGCGCCAATCGAAGAAGATTAATGTTAAAAAATAGGAGGGGAATATTTCTTCCCACGCTCTATTTGACAGAGTGATCACATTCACATAAGGTGTAGAGAAAAAACTTGACATGGTAGAAGAAAACTAATTACAGTTTTGAAACAGCTAAAAAAATCGAAATCAACAGAAATTGAGTTAAAAATTGTTCCCCAGTGTTATCTACAGATAGGGAAAAATGTTTTACCTCCATTAACTTTCAACTCTTTAACCAATTAAGCCCAAAATCTAAACATCTCCAGACCTCATGGCATATAAGTGTTTCAAATTTCAAGTTGATATCTCAATGCATTCTCGACTTTTCGTGTACACAAAAAAAGGTGAAAAGATAGGCAGACAAACACTTTTTTTTCCACTTAATCTCAAAGTATCGGCCTTTCAGAACATTTCAGGGCTATTTTGCTAAACATTCTTTTACTTTCTTTCTAATTTAATTAAAATGCTCCCGACGATCTACATCAGTGGTCTATATCGACCCCCAGGGGTCGACGACGACCTACAAGGGGTCCATCTGAGCGAAAAATAGAATTGGGGTTGCACATACATTTTTTGCTCTTTTTGACACTGTTTTGGAGTTTTGGATGCTAAAGATACAATTTTAAAACAATGTTTAATCAGGTGCAAGCCAGACATTGCCTATTTAACAGATTTATTCAGTACATTTAATGAGGTTAACTTGCAGTTACAAGGTGACAGTCTAAATTTGATCAAAACAAAGTCCATCATTTCAGCATTTTTTGCCAGAATTAAACTAATGAAGCAAAACATTGGACGGGGCAAATTTTCTCAGTTTTCCAATTTGTCACAGACAAACTGCCAGGATGATGACGTTTTAAATGCCCTCTATGCAGATTTTAGAATAAGATTTGAGGATGTTTTGGATATGGTAATACCACAATGGATAATCAATCCATATGGTGACGTTGAAGAAGCGGATGTCATATTGCAAGAGGAACTGATCGGAATAAGCACTAACGAAAAACTTAAGGTACAGTTTAGAAACGGATATCAGCTATTCTGGCTTCAAAAAGATATACCTGTTACTTATCCCGTATTATGGAATATCGCGAGAAAGTTTTTAATTGCTTTTCCATCTTCATATCTAGTGGAAAAAGGTTTCAGCGCAGTCAGATATTCTAACAAAAAAAAAGAAACAAACTGGACGTCATTAACCGAGGAGATTTAAGATTAAACCTCACTAAATTGACGCCAAATATTGAAAATTTATTATCAAAGCACCAAGTTCATCGCTCCAACTAAAAAGCGTTTATTTTTACTTATTAATTTTATGTAATACATAGGTACTTAATTTTATTTTGGTTCGTTTTAATTTAAGTTTCATTAATAAATGTATAAAAATTAAAGTGTGTTTTTTTATAGTTTCTTCACTCTACACCTCACTACAATTAGAAATCAGTAAATACTGATCTAGATGCTACTTTATTTTTAGATTTGTCGAATACTGTAGATTTAGTAAAAATTGTTTTCTCTTCTAATGAAATCAGATGACTCTGAAAGAAGCATTCTTAATCGCTATTTTAATAATGAATTTATTTTTCACATTTCACATTTCACATGAAACGTGGACGTCGGATATAGATTCATGCTCCATAATACAGCAAAAAAATATATTTTAATTTAAAAATTTTCATTTAGGAGACTGCAGAGATCTCGAGTTGTTTAAATAAAACCCTCGGGGAGTATAGAAAAATGATTCTTTCATACAGTTTTATGTGAACATTTCCAGAATATTAAGAACGAAAATTGTGTCTCTTGAAATTCGGATTTAATTTCATGAGGTCTGCCGGCATGAAAGGCATCTACAGTTACAGTATGTAACATAATACGACGACGAACAATATCTCGGATAACATGCTGAAGTCAAATTATTAATTTCGTTATAAAACGTATGGTACGTAATAAATTCGAATACAAAAGAAAAATCGCTCGGCAACATTTAAGGGAATAAAAATCAGAGATTGGTTAGAGAGCAGCGAGAAACAGGGAAACTCATTTACCGGAGGACATTAAGTTCAACAGCGGCTCCTCCATAGGGGCTTAAAGGCTCTAGTCTCCTAAAAATGTAGAGAGAATAAATCACAGAAGGTACGCCAAACCATTTTCGCAATTATGTACTATCTTTAGAACATATTTTATAATTCATGAATATAGAAGTCGTGATGAGTTCCAAATTATTAAATACCTTTTCTGAAATCCAGTTGTTACATCCATATAAATTGGATCCAGAGTCAATTGCAACAGGTAGAGGAAGAATGCTTCCACAAGGAGTTCTCAATATTTTAACGTTTCCTATTTAAATGAATGCACAAAAATGTGTTATATTTCACTAACCCTGCTGATATGAAGTCCACGTGGATTTGACGGAGATGTCGCTTAACGTATGGATGGGCCCATAATTTTCACGCCTTTAATTGGTCATTATTAGGGTCCGAAATTGTGTGCCATCACGTAGAGTCGACACTATAAAACTGTATGATAAATAATTTTAACCCATATTTTTAAGCGCCTTGTAAATTATATACGGATGTATTTCTTCACAGTGCATACATACGCCACTGACCATACCTGGCAACCCGTCGGAACCCGCGTGTGTGCGGTAGTACGCCGGTCCCGTTGCGAGAGCTCTGGATAGTTAAGCGCAATTTAGCGTGCGTTAAGACAAACTTTCCTATGCCTAGTCATTATTCGTTGGGGATGACGTATCATGTGCATTGGCTGTTTCCCTCGTCGCTCTGTTTCTCTCTCATATCTGCATGTTTGTCTACTTAGTTGCTTCGAGACAGTGGCGTGGCAGTATATCTTTCCGAGCAAATTTTGTTTCTTGATTAAAAACTTGTTAATATTTAGGACGTTGGCAAACTATTGTAATTTTACGTTGTTATAATGGCATTATGGAGGCCTTTCGATGGTAGTGATAGTGAGACAAACGATAACTTTAAACTAGAATCTGAGTCTACAGAGTTTAAGAATAAGGACCTGCATCCACAAACAAAGAGTTATTTTAAACATGTATAATTGTTTAAAAAGTGAAACTGTAGAATGTTCTGAAAATATCGTTATTGAAAGGATTTGTGAATTAACAAAACTTGCTCGTACAACAGTATATCGCGTAATTAGAGCGTGGTTATTACAGATCACAGTATTAAAAGAAAAAGAGTACAGCAAAAATTTAAAAAATATCGATGAGGCAGCTAAACATGATATTCGTAGAATAATATACAATTCTATAACGAAAATAAAGTACCTACCCTACTTCTTATCAAAGAGCAATTATAGGTTATAAATCTAAGACATTTAGAAATATTTTAATAAAATGTGATTCGTAGTATAAAAAGATAAATAAACGGATGGCTATATGCACTGCCAACCAATTGTTATACAAAGACAAGAATATTTGCAACAAATAAAATTATACAGTCAAGAAAACACATTGTGTACCTTGATAAGACGTAGTTCGGCACATATACCTAACGGTGTTTCATACGGTTGGGTTGACAAGAGTAAAATTGCTGCTGAAGTGGGACATATGAATGAACATGGGTGGGCATCTTTTAGAGACAAGTGTATTAATATTTTATATGCTGGAGCTGTCAATGGGTCTGTTTTTGATGCCCTTTTATCAGCCAAAACATTAAAGAGTCATGCGCTGACTACCATGAAGATATGACGGCAGAATTGTTCGAAACGTGGTTTAAAGAACAATTATTACTTCATATTCAGCACAATTTTATTATAGTAATGGACAACGCATCTAATCATTCATGCTTACTAAATGAAATTCCCAGTATAAGTTTATGCAAGTTTATGCAAAGAAAAAAAATTAGAGTCCATGAAAATAAGCCAACTAGAAAGGTTTGATTAGATCTTATAAGAATAGAAAATTTTAGGAAAGAATACTATATTGATCTGTCAATCACAAGGCCATACTGTTCTTCGACTGTCGCCATATTATTCTGTACTTAATCCGATTGAACAGATCTGGGCTGCACAAAAAAATGTACGCCAATGAAACAAGTCGCCTAGGATATACTCAATTGTTATAAACAATATCAGAGAGGTGGTTAACGATCTCAATCAAACTGAGATATGGACAAAGTGTGTTAACCATATACTTAATAAAAACAGAAAATTAAAACATTGTTTTACCATCAGTTGATCTAGTTATAATTCAAATGTGTGATTATTGTTCTGATTCTGATAGTGACTGTTAATAACAACAAAATAATAAATATTTAAAACTGATAAGTTTAAGGTGATAAAGATCGAAGGAATTGAGAAATATTAAGAAGGTTTGGAGATGTGATGTGTTTCCTTGGAGAGCATAAACTTGGTTTCAGGGGTCACAACGAGTCTCGAAGTTCTTCAAATAAAGGAAATTACATGGACTTAGCTTGATTGAAGAATACAATCAAACATTTTCTAAAAATTCCGATTAGAAAATTCCACAGTTTAGAACTTCCAATCTCATACAGAATGATTTAATTTCGTACATAGGAGGCATTGCCTCCTTTGCCATTCGTACACAGGAGCAGAATTCTTCTTCAGTTTAGATAAGGTATGTATTTTTTGAAGTTCACTGCTTCCCCGTCCATAAAACTCACGACACGCCCCTGCTGCGTACATTACGTTAGTAGAATTCCCAAGTAAAATTGCCACGAGCCGCCACTGATTAAGTCGTCGACGAAATGAGAATCGCGGGAATGCCACGGAGCAGGAGTCCATCTGCATTCAAGGAATTTTTCTGCCAAGTAAGATTATCTTTGTTTTACGACTGGTGAAATGGGGAGTAAAGCTAAGTCGAAGAACGTTTGATGTCGAGTTAGAGAGTCATAATCCATTTAATTAAAAAAAGGGGATAGTGTCGCCGACGGCTTCAACTGAACAGTTAATCTATTGAATTGGATTACCTCGCCACTTGCGGCTAAGTTATTAAATTTTGAGAGTATCTCTGAGAGAGTAAAATATTTGAATTAGACCGGACGGAATTGCAATAAGTAGAATTCTTTTATGTTGTGTCCCGGAAGTAATGGGACGAAGAGCAAGACTAGATTCCTTACATCACAGTAGTACGACATAGCCAAACTTACCTTAGCCCATATGTGGATAATAAAAAAAATACAGGGCGTTAAAGTTAAAATTTTTGAATTCAAAACAATATTTATAAAAGTTTTCAAAGAATCACTTTGAAAATTTGGATTCGGGGATTTTCTGGGATGAGAGAAACGAATCCGTACTTAACTTTGCTATAGATGCCAGAGGACGCTACAAAATGTACTCTTGGTTGACAAAAAATATGGTTGCTACAAATCGAAAACGGTTAACTTTATCGACATAAAATTAATATATCTTATTTGTGTAAAATAGATAAGAGATTAACATTTTTTTTATTAAAACTTTCGTACATACACTTAGAAAAAGGTGATGAGTAATTTTTATCAACCAAGAGTACATTTTGTAAAGCCCTCTAGCGTCTACAGCAAAGTTAAGTACGGATTCGTTTTTCTCGTCCCAGAAAACCCCAGAATCAAAATTTTCAAAGTAATTATTTGAAAATTTTCGGGACATCCTGTATATGGCGACTTCGACTTGGCAAAATAAATATTAATCCCTACTCTTGAGATGAATAATCGCAATGTCATTTTGTTTTTCAAAATTGAGTTAGTATAATCAGCATATTTTATAGGTCTTTTTTATTTCCACATTCAAGTAGTGAAGTGGAAATATACCGTTTTGAATAAAAACCGCAACACCCAGTATTAGTTAAGAAAATTTGAAATTTTGACATAAGATATAAGTACTTTAATATAACAAAGAAATTATTTCAATAAAAAATTTCATCGTTGTAAATAAATATAATTGTAGATACTTCCTGTACACGAAACGAAACGGATATCTGTAGATTTTTATTTTTTCAATGTTTGCACTTGTAAAACATAAATTTTATTTTAGTACAATTTTATTTTAAGTATAATTAAAATGCACATTTCCAAAGTAAGTAGATACAATTTTAACCACATTACATTATTTTTAAATAGCAAATTTTGAACATTATATGTGTACCTTCTAATTATCAATTCGGGAAACATGAAGATGATTAAAATTTAATCGAAACTCCGGCATTGTATTAATGATGTTTCTCTCAGTTTAAAACTTTCCCACAGTTAATATGTCACATTTGATACAGTTTTAATTACAAGAGGCCAGCAAATTTTACACCCAAGGATCAGACTATACTTTTCCAAAGGTTTTTGGTGCGGTGAATCCGAATCCGACCTCAGATTTACTCGATCATGTCAGGTTTTCGAGTAATCCTAACTGAAAAGTGCAAAAAAAACGCTGTGTTTGGCTATTTTGAGGTTATATTACTCAATGGATAATTTTTTTACAAAAAAAATCCAAGAGGGCATCTGATAGCTATTCTTCCCTTTCAACATCCTGTATATGGATTTTTTTAAATATCTTGTCTAGATCCAGAGAAATCGACATTTGAACATATGAGGAGCATCCATGTAAAACTGCACATGTCTGTTAAAAGTAGTTTTGAGTTATCTTCCAAAAACTGTTTATAAAATGGCTACTGACTTGTAGTTAACAAAAATATCACTGCATATTGGCACTGATTATAAAACATTTTGAAAGAAAAAAATATGATAAATAACTACAAAATTATCACTTTTAATTTGGACATGTTCAATTTTGCTCAGACTAAATGGACATGTTTAATTTTGATTGAAATAGCTAATATACATGTTATTTTTAACGATTATTTATTGATACAGTAACAGAAAATTTAGCTTTAAAAAATGACAGGAATATTAGGGAAAACTAATCACTGTGGTAACAAAATACCTACCGTTTAGACTTGTCTTCTTCGCGTTTTGATATATTACGCCTCTGCCGCCTCCTAGAACCAATGGCAGTTAACCCCACTGAGACGTCCATATTTCAATAATAAAGTAGAATTAACGTAATAATATTATCGCGCACGTACGCCACAAAATAATATTTTATTAGCACTACTGTTATTTCTTGTTGCTTCTACTTTATAGGTTAACTACACACTAATGACTTGGGGAAATCACATGGTTTAAGAATATGGTTTCCTATCATCATATTAGAACAGTATTTCCGTCTATTAGTGAAATTCTGCACACAAACCAAGCACCAACATAGCAATAAAGAAATCTAATTTACCGGACCATGTGCAGTTTTGAGCTAACCCATGCAGAGACCTATATATATATATATATATATATATATATATATATTTCCCCATGGACATGTGTAATTATGATCGAAATGCTTAATCAACTGCTGCCGTTGGACACGTGTTGTTATGATTGGATTTCTGTATATTGCAATGGGTTTACTGAAGAACAACATAGGTTTTGCACAATTCTGACATTGCAGTTGGGTATAATTCAGAAAATCCTTCAACTTTAAATATTTAACTCATTTCGAAGACAACCTGGATATGTGCAGTTTTGCATGGACGCTCCTCAGATATTGTCCTCAGATATACCAAATCTTCATTGGCGAGCCGAAGAGTTGATGTCGAGAAGCTGTCTCCACCTTAAAGGTAATCGAGCGTCACTGAATCCGATTCTTGAACGAGATTTTCCAAATTCAAGATCGCGAATCCAATATGGCTGACGACATATACAAAAACTCAAAATTTTTGTAAACAAAAATGATTTTTCGATTGGTTGCGTCATTTTGGAGTAAAAAATTCCTCAAATTTTAAACTTTGCAGGCCTGCTTCTCACTCATCAAACCCAAGTATCCCTACTACCAAACGTACATATCTGGTTCAGACATTTCCAGGGTATTTTATAGTCGCTAATTCTGAATCCGGAGTCAGAACTCCAAAATTCAAAATGGCAACTCACCACGTTCATTATTTAATGTACTACTATTTCTCTGCTTAAACGATATTTTCATTTACAATTCACTCTTTAATTTAGACTTTTCTCTTTTCATGGGAACGACCCGTTTCAGTTCCATTGATCAGTTGAGAGATTTACGTTTATGATCAGTTGAGCTATCTTCCATTTCAACGACCAGCAATAGATTGTGCTATCATTGGTTCATCCCATCTACCTTGATAATGTCGCTCTTTTTGTTTAAAATCCTGGTGAAACTTTCTCATCCGTCTCTTCGCTGAATGTCCAACATTCTCAGGAAAATAGTCCAGATGAGAAAACAATAAATGTATATTTAGACTCATTAAAGGACCTAATTTCTTAAACTCTTCGGCCTGCAAATGAAGATGTGGTGAAAGTGTGAAACAATATATGTTCAAAGTGTCGATTTCTTTGGATCTAGGCAAGATATTTCAAAAATGTATTTTGAAGGGAACGGATAGAATTTTCAGAAGCCTTCTTGGATTTTTTTGTAAAAATTTTTTTCATTGAGTAATATGTTGGACTTGGGTACTGGTACCTTCGGCGTAGAAACAAAAAACTGAACGTTTTCCACGAATCACCGAACTACTATATTTTCTCGGCGCACGTTTCGCCAACTGAGTTGGCATCTTCAGGTGAATATTAAAACTGTAGTAACTGTAATCAGTTTTAATCTTCTCCTGAAGATGCCAACTTAGTTGGCCAAACGTGCGTCGAGAAAAGTATAGTAGTTCGGTGTTTCAGTTATTGAGAATATAAAAAAATAGCCAAAAACAGAGTTCTTTGCACTTTCAGGTTAGATTTACTCAAAAACCTGACGCGATGGAACAAATCTGAGGTTGGACTCTGGGTCTTGGGTGTGGACGAAGTCAAATTTCGTCGACCTGTGTTATTTACCAACTACTCTTAATAATTCGTTGGTGCTTGAATAAGTCCGTTTTTCTTGAATTATTTTTTAGACTTCTGCATTTTGAATTTAGAGGAATACAGCTGGTAGGTATGAGTAGGGGATGGTTTAAGGTAAACACGCATACCGTCAGTCGCTCGATTTACACTCAGTATTTATTTTTCGATAGGACATTTGAGGTCCACAAAGTAAGATACCGTAAACCGCAACGACAACAAATCTCAAACATCCACCGGTGAAACGGACTATGCAAATAAACGTTAAAACTGCGATTACACGCACCACCAATTTAACAATCGAAATCTTTCGAATACGGGGTCAGAAATATTTAACAAATATTTAAATAACGAAGTTTACATCATATCCTACCCGAGAAGGTTGCGTATCGATGTAAATAGTCCACCCTCCGCCCCTTTGGGGATTGTCGCAAAAGTTGCGAACGTTTCGTTCGGTCAATTTTCCGCACTCAAAGATAGCGCCGTAGAAAATCCGCATGGTACTTTGAGAATGTTGGCATCGATTTACTTTCCCAGTAGTTCTAAAAATAGTTCGCCAAAAAAGATTGCGAATTTAACGAAAGTTCAACAAAATGTGACTTAAACGTAGGCTTTGCCAATTTAAACTTATATCTCTGATACGTTTTAACAGCTTTCAAACTATAAAACTTAACGTTATAATTAGGGCCCGGACAGTGCCATAACACAGAGCCGGCACTATACAACTCTATGATAATACCGTATGGTATAAACCGTATTTTTTAAGCGCGTCTCATGCGAGAAGACAGGATACGCATTGCAGTTTAGCGACATCTCAGGACGCATATTCCTGTGTCGCCAAGCCGACGGTTGGTATTCTATATTACCTCGATGCGAGCGGATCGATGGTAGAACGCTGAGTTCAAAATAATTTTATGTGGCGTGAGTGACTAACTCATGAGTTCGCGTAGTATATTTACATAATAATAAATAATATTAATAAATTTAAAAATATTATTTATAATTATTTAATAAAAATAAATATAAAAACGAAATTGATACAGTTTACTTCCAGCAAAATGGTTCTAGAGCAGACACTACACGTGAAACAATAATAATGTTACAAAATGTTGTCCATAATCGCTTGTTCCCAAGAAAAAAACTTTAATTCTGGTAAAATTCAGTGGTCTATTTTTATAACGCGTGGTTTGAAAATGTAGAGCTTTCATGTACTATGGAGTATTGGATCACCCGCAAATAGAACATTACTTCCGATTTGTAAATAGTTGAAACAGTTTATAAATAGCTGAGTATTAACAATTTTAATGCTTGATTTATTATTATGTAACAGAACACTGCATCATTTCGTTGACGATTTGCTGATACATGTGGTATATTTGTATGTACAGAATATTATGTAATATTTTTGCGGAATATTCAGTGAGGTCTCACACACGATTGACGCTTTTTCCGAGCTGCAAACTCCGCTACATAAAAGCCCCTGAAACTGAATTCGTGTCACTGTCGCAGTTCAGACAGAATAAACGTTTTAATGACGGCATTATAATATTGGAGTTCTGCATAATGCAGCATGGCGAGGGAATTTCTTCTTCGACAAAAAAGACGATTAAATTTATTTTTTCAGCCCGTCGACGGTCCGCGTAATCTGCAGCGGACGTTTTACGAATTTTGTTTCGTTTTCCGGATGCGATCCCATGTTTCCTGCAACGGTACGTGTTATGCGGCAGAAGTCATTTCGGCTGAGTGAATTATTAGCCGCGGCGAATATGTTAAATTGCTCTCCGGCATCTCCCGTTTTCCAAACACGTGCTGCGTTAATGAAACTTCGACAACAAAAATAGGTTCGGGAGCAATTACACAAAAATCTCATACGGGCACTGAGTTTTCAGTGTAGAACTAGCCGCCACGCACTCGTAAAATTCTGATTAGACGTTATGAGTTTTCGGACAAACGATGAAAGGGTATGTAAGTAATTACACATGTAATACAGAATGTTCCCTTTTAAATAGAAATTCCATTAGTTCATCACGCAGCTCATCAGACGGTTTCATTAAATATAGTGTGTCCCATTTAGGTAGCATACAGGGTGTCCCGTTTAACATGACGAATCGTAATATCTCGAAAACTACATATGGGATTAAAAAAGTTGGTAATGAAATTCGTTTGCATCTAAAGGGGGCACCGAGTGATACCAAACTCGAGGGGTGAAGCGGAGGGCAACTGTGAAATTTCAAATAGGAGCCCCCATTTTTTCATCGATTCGATGTGGTTTTCCAGATAATAAACAAAAAAAAATATTTCTTGCGATTAGAGCCGCTATCTATTACGAATTAAATAAAATTCGGACAAAATTTACGTATTTTGTAGTGTAGACTCCGAACGTGTAATAAAAAATTGAAGTTTGGTATTATTGGATGTCCCCCTTCGAGACGAACTTTCTCAGCGGTGCTTCTGTCATTTTTGACAAAAGTTCACACAACACCTACGTCAATTTTATTTAACATCTTCACCAGCGTCTCCGTCATTTTTGACAAAATTTTATCGAGTTCTACTCGGGATAATAATATATACGAAATGTTAATGCACTGCAGACAACGTTGTTTCGGACTTTTACCTGTCGTCAGATCAGTATCGTCAGAGCACAAATAACATGGAAAAACGACAAGTGAACGATAAACTGCAGATTCTATTTAAAAATGACGGAGTGCCGTGATAAATTTTGTTAAAAATGACGAGGTGTCGGTGATGGCCAATTCTTATCAAAAATGCCGGAGGAGCCGGTGAAAGTTTGTATTAAAACTGACGGTAATGACAAATTTTATCAAAAATCACGGAGGAGCCGGTGACAAATTTTGTCAAAAATGACGGATGAGCCGGTGACAAATTTTGTCAAAACTACCGGAGGAGACGGGGTCTATTTGATCAAATTGACACCGGCTCCTCCGGTAGTTTTGACAAAATTTGTCGCCGGCTCCTCCGTCATTTTTAATAAAATTTGCCATTACCGGCAGCTCCGTCAATTTTAATAAAAACTTCACCGGATCCTCCGATATTTTTTATAAAAATTGGCCATCACCGACACTCCGTCTTTTTGACAAACAATTTACCAAAACAAAAAAAAAAATTTTCCACCGGCTCCTCCAGCAGTTTTGACAAAATTTGTCACCGGCACTATTTAAAAAAATCCTATTACCGGCACCTCCTTCATTTTTAAAGATAATCGGCAGTTTATCCTTGTGTTTCGAGTTCAATCTTTCACTTATCACTGCTCTAACGATAGGTAAAACTCCGAAACCGCGTTGCCTGCAGTGGATTAACTTTTCTTAGGTATAAATAACCTGAGAAGAACTCGGTAAAATTTTTCTAAAGTGACGTCGCTAGTGAATTTGTTATTAAAAATAGGTGTTGGGTGAACTTTTGTCAAAAATGACAGAAACGTCGGTGAGAAATTTTATCAAAAACGACCGAGAGCCGGTGATAAATTTTGTTAAAAATGACGGAGGTGTCGGTGATGGCCAATTCTTATCAAAAATGCCGGAGGAGCCGGTGAAAGTTTGTATTAAAACTGACGGTAATGACGATAAAATTTGTCATTACCGTCAGTCAATTTTATCAAAAATCACGGAGGAGCCGGTGACAAATTTTGTCAAAAATGACGGAGGAGCCGGTGACAAATTTTGTTAAAACCACCGGAGGAGACGCGGCCTATTTGATCAAATTGACACCGGCTCCTCCGGTAGTTTTGACAAAATTTGTCACCTGCACTATTTAAAAAATCCTATTACCGGCACCTCCGTCATTTTTAAAGAGAATCGGCAGTTTATCCTTGTGTTTCGAGTTCCATCTTTCACTTATCACTGCTCTAACGATAGGTAAAACTCCGAAACCGCCTTGCCTGCAGTTGATTAACTTTTCTTAGGTATAAATAACCTGAGAAGAACTCGGTAAAATTTTTTCTAAAGTGACGTCGCTAGTGAATTTGTTATTAAAAATAGGTGTTGGGTGAACTTTTGTCAAAAATGACAGAAACGTCGGTGAGCAATTTTATCAAAAACGACCGAGGAGCCGGTGATAAATTTTGTTAAAAATGACGGAGGTGCCGGTGATGGCATATTTTATCGTAAACACCGGACGAGCCGGTTACAAATTTTGTCAAAACTACCGGAGAAGCCGGTATCAAATTGGTGACAATTTGAACAAATATACACCGGCTCCTCCGTTATTTTTGACAAAATTTGTCACCGACTCCTCCGGCATTTTAGATAAAATTTGTCACCGGCTCCTCCGGCATTTTTGATAATAATTGGCCATCACCGACACCTCCGTCATTTTGAACAAAATTTATCACCGGCCCTTCCGTCATTTTTGATAAAAATTTTCAACGGCGCTTCTGTCATTTTTGACAAAAGTTCACCCAACACCTACACGTCATTTTTAATTAACATTTTCACCAGCGTCTCCGTCAATTTTGACAAAATTTAATTCAGTTCTATTCGGGATAATTATATCTAGGAATAGTTAATCCACTGCAGACAACGTTGTTTCAAAGTTTTACCTGTCGTCAGAGCACTGTAGCACAAATAACATGGAAAAAAAGACAAGTGTACGATAGAACTCGAAACAGATGGAATAATTGCAGATTCTATTTAAAGATGACGGTGACAAATTTTGTCAGAACTGCCGGAGGAGTCGGTAATAATTTTTGTTAAAATTGACGGAGGTGCCGGTGAATGCCAATTTTGATCAAAACTGCCGGAGGAGCTGGTGATACATTTTGTTAAAAATGACGGAGGGGCCAGTGAAAGCAAATTTTATCAAAAATGACGGAGGAGCTGGTGTCAATTTGATCAAATAAACACCGGCTCCTCCGTCATTTTTGATAAAATTTGCTATTACTGGCACCTCCGTCATTTTTAACAAAATTTATCACCATTTGATATTTCATTATCCGCTTTTTTTGATCCAATGTGTAGTTTTCGAGATATTGCAATTTGTCAGATTAAATCAAGTCTTAGCATCATATTTGAATGACTGAATCAAGAAATGGTAACGTTTGAATTTTTCAATTTACTTATAGCGAAAGAATGTAGTTATCTTGTCCGGCAGCGAATTTGAGTGAAAGCAAAAAATGAATTTGAGGATTTAGAAAATGTTCAATTTTTAAATCAATTTCACTTTGAACGTCAGTAAAAATTATTCATAAATAATAATCATTATCAATTAATAATCATTAATTCTACACAGTTTAAAAAAACGAAAGAATTGTTTCGAAATTTTGAAGTTTTAATATTGCAAACACTGAAGAGAAATATGGTTTTGAAAAAAAATAGGTGTGTAAATTAAGTAATGAGACTGGCAACGTATCGCCCGATTTAGCAACACTGCGGAGACGGGACTTGGAAATGCGGTAGGTTAACATGTAATGCACCTTCAGTACAAGTTTGAACTTGTTATAATCATTTGTGACAGTTTCTGTAAACGGTTTTTTTCTAGTGAGTTTTAAAAAATCAGGGACATTAATTTTGAGCAACGGTGTGCTATCAGGTTTTGCTTTAGACTTGGACACAGCGCAACGGATACTTTTGCAAAACTTCAGCACCCTACGGAGACAGTGTTTTTTCAAGAGCCCAGGTTTTTCGGTGGTTTAAGGCATTCTCAGAAGGAAGAGAGTCGATTGAAGATGAACCACGCAGCGGAAGGCCATCATATTCAAGAACCGATGAAAATGTCGATAGAATAAGGGATCTTATGCGTTCAGATCGTTGGTTGACGACAAGAATGATCTGGGAAGAGTTAAATTTGAATCACACCACTGTTCATCAGGATTTTCACTAACGAATTGGGGATAAGAAAAATCTGCGCAAAAATGGTTCCAAAAAACCTTTCGCAGAAATAAAAGGACAAAGGAGAGAAAGGTGCCTTGACTTTTTGGAATCGATTGAAAATGATCCCCATTTTATGAAACATGTCATTACTTGTGATTATGAAACATGAGACTTGGGTGTTTGGGTACGGTCCGGAAACCAAGTGCCAAAGCACGGAATGACACATTTCAAGCTCTCCAAGACCCAAAAATGCAAGAATGAGCAAGTCGAAGATCAAATGCATGCTGATTTGCTTTTTTGATAGCCAGGGAATTGTTCACAAAAACTTTGTGCCTCTAAGCCAAACAGTAAATCAACACTTTTACAAAGAAATTCTTGAAAAACTTCGAAAGAGGGTCATACGTGTGTGAACAACTGGATGTACATCACGACAATGCATCTTGTCACACAGCCATTTTAGTAAACGAGTTTTTAGCCAGTAAAAATATTCCTGTGGCTCCTCAGCCTCCAGTATATGAGTTCCAGCACTGCTATGAGGAATGGAAAAATCGTATCCAGCGCTGTGTGGCTTCCCGAGGAAGTTATTTTGTAGGAGACAACACTGAATTGTAATTCTATTCGAATAAAAAAAAATAAAAGAAAACAGTCTCATTACTTAATTTACACACGTCGTATTTCAAAAGAAAATTACATTGTATAAATATGTTAATATAACATATGCTCGCTTCTCTATTAAAATGGTGGGAGTGATTTGATCTGCTTTCTGTTTAATATAATAAAAGGAGGCTTTACATTGATAAACATACGCAGTTAAATTTTAATATCAACTGTCATATGTATTCATTTAGGGTAATAAGTGATATTTTAATAAATTCATATATTGCCTTTAGTATGTCGAATTTTATTTTGTTATTGCTGAAATTTAAAAACAGAATAAATATGGGTGTATATATTAACGTGGAGGCTTTAATGATTTATTCTCTAATTGTTAACTTGTGCGATTTTGGGCCTAAATCTCTATTATTTTCATTTCAACAATCTCATCAGATTTCGTTGGGTTGCGATTTGCTTAACCCTACCATGCATACACCCTTTTAAAGTCCAGCAACACGCATTGTGTTTATGAAAGTGCTTTATGCAAGAACACCGTTGTATACTCAAATAACTAAACAAACCTTAATGCTCTAATAATTTTCTCTCATTCATTCAGAAAGCTAATCCTGATGGACTATTGTTGTCCACACGCGAATTATGTGGAAGTTTTCCCATACTGAAAGCAATTTAATTATATTATTTATTAACAGGATAACTAATGTTTACTCCACTGTAAATTATAAATTTGCACATACAGTTTGTAAATATGTACTTGTGTATACAACAATTAACTTTCGTAATGTGTATCAAATATGAAAATTTTATGCAATTGGGTTTGTAGAATCAATTTATGTAATTATTTATTAAGTACTATAAATATGTAATAATTGTACATAATGGTTTTAATTAACAAAATAAGATATATCCATCTAATTATATATTTAACAAAATTGTAGGATTTTATATTCAGTCTTGAACAAGTCTTTAATCACTTTGACCCAAATTTGTGTACTCAATACGTAATTTTTAATAAATATTTAATGTATGAAATTGGCAGGATGAAAGAGGACTAATAAATGTGGGGCAGGAATTTTTTATAGCGGCCATAAGGCCATTATGGAAGTGAAATGGGGAGTTGAAGTTCACCCTTAAAAAGTAATTGTTTCAGAATATCTTGAAAACCAGTGGAGATAGAACAAAACAGTAGATTGATAAAATGTTTCGCTTCGTGAGTGATACCTTCTAGGTTATACAGCGTGGTTGCCTGTTATTATAAGGGGTTGAGAGTGAATTAAAATTTACATTTTTTTCACCCCCGCGAACATTTGCATGGATGAATTTAGTTCAAATAGATCGAATTAGATCAAATCAATTAATGTGTCTGAAAGTCTATAAAAATGTATAGTCCTTCTATTTTTAATTGAAGATGATAAATACGCCTGGGGAACAAAAAAAAACGGTGCAACTTTATGATTCCATGGGCGTGCATATAGCTTTTATAAAATCGAAAATTGTGAAATAATTTTTTTTAATTCAAATCAATGTAGGAGATTAGTAAAATTAGCCTGCATACAAAAATCCTGCATTAATATTTGTAATATAATTTGCTGTAAATAATGCTCATTTAGCCAGACAATCTCAAAAAATTGTCTGTTTTAATAAACCTAGCTGAAATACACGTCATTGGCGTCTTAAACAAGTCAGAATTATTAAAGTCGTAAATCATTTTAACGACGTCGTAAAAATTTTATGGCACAGTGAACCGAATAAGTAATTAAGGAGTATTAAATACAAAGCAATCCAATAGTATACTGGATCGGCATTCGCTCGCGGATCGCGGCATCGCGTTGCCGGCTCCTCAGAATTTTCTTAAGTATAATAATATACATAAAGTTGTTTTAATTTATAATTATTTTTTCCAGCAATTTTAAACGCTTTATTTTAATGCTAACTAATAAACTTATATCTATGTATTTTTTTTTTTAAATGTTTCCAAACTAGCTTTCTAAGAACGTCACGAACTAACAGTTTACTGAAGTATGAAGTATACTTTCATAGTGAGCTTAGGAATTTTAGAAAATATATCTGACAACCTTGCTTTTTTCTACCTATTTTCAATTTAGAATGGAAATACAGTAAGTTACTTTTAAACAAGTATGTGACTATGTAATTATGTGAGATATTCTGAAATAATTATTTTTTGGGGGTGAACTTCAACTCCTCATTTCACCCTCTTTATGGTCTTATGGGCCTCTATAAAAATACTCACGTATGTACTAATAAGTATGTACTCGTATGTAATAATTATGTATACTTAAATACTTATACTTTTTTATGTAATAGAATTATATACAATAGTTTGCTTATAGAAAAATAAAGCCTTATTTTACAATTTAGGAATTACTGCTTTCAGGGATTTCTTTTAAAGATAATACTATTATCTGGAAGATGATTCACACTTACAATGAAATTTGTGATTTTTAGCATACAATTAGGTTAACCATTTTTAAATTAAAAGTGCTATGTCTACATATATGTATGAATGTGATTTTTTTTATATGTCGTTAACTTAATATTTAGCTTATTGGCGAAAAGCCAAACTATTTAGCAACAAATAGAACATTGTATATTAAAAGTAATATGACAAAAAAAATTGACAATCAATATAACCCTTAGTGAAATCGTGTTTATTTACGTTTTTACACAAGATTACTTCTTTTTTCGTTGTTGTATATGGTTCGTTGTATTTTGTGCGATATTTACTACTGGGAGCTGAAAATACTTTGACTTTTGACGTTCTGTAAGTGTTTAAAAGGTTAAATCTTCAAAACAAACCGTTTCTACTGCATCAATACTTACTATTTGACGGTAAATAACTGTTAAAATAGAACTTCTGAGAACAAAATAACTGCTATAGGTCCTGACCTTGGTCATCAGGTTAGTTATTTAGTTTTAGGTAAGTTCAGTTGGTCTGTTTATACCATTTTTTCCGCGTGACTACCCGTTTTTGTAGGTCATAGCAATTTAAGTTGGAACAAATTGGTTTTGACCAGTTTTTAAATAATAATAAATAATAAATAAATAATAATATTTATTAGCATCAGTTAATATATAAACAAATATACTATTATATAAATAAAAAAAGTTAATATTATATATTCTACTAAAACTAAAGTTCTATATTATCATGTAAATATCTACTGCAAAGCTTTTTAAACATCTGTAAGCTGGAACTTGCCTTTATTTCATTTGGTAGATTGTTATACATAATGAAACCTTTGTGAAACACACTATTTTGCCCGTGATTAGTCCTAACTGTATTTACATAAAGATCATTTCGCGTTCTTGTCATATGCTTATGGATGTCAGCTGCAAAAGTGCAATACTCATATAAATGTAGAGGCATCAACCTATGCAATATTTTGTATATGAAGGTCATAGTATTATAAACTATTGTTTGTTTTACACTCATAATCCCTATAGTTTCTAACATATATTTTCTGTTGGTATATTTATTACATTTTAATATAATTCGCATTGTTTGATTATGTTTCTTTTGTAAATTGTTCAATTGAGAGTCATTTAATAAGTACAATATTGAAGAACAATAATTCAAATGAGGATGATTGATTCATAAATTAATGTTTTTGTATATTGTGTTATCACTACTTATTCTACCTAAAAAAATTAATTTTCTTTTCTGATTTGTCTTGGATATAAGAACATTTACCACTATTTTCTACTTCAGATTCATGTTCAGGAAATCACGACACAAAAAGAAAATGTCTAAGTCACACTTCCGTTAACCTTTTCCGTACGGGAAAAAATGAGTACAAGTCGACCTTCCAATTAATATGAAAAATATATATAAAATCAATGAATTTGGCATCACCGACTTCGGGGGTGGCCGATATATCGACCACTCCCGGACGCAATGGAAAGTACAATGTAAGAAATTTTAAAAATCCCGGAAAAATCAAATTTTGTACAAAATTAAGCTAGACTGGTGGCTTTACCTTTCAAGAAGTCCAAACAATATAATTCGGTGCATAAACAACGAATTATAAACGATATATTGCATAATAAAGGGTTAAATCGCTGAAAACGCTCAACAAAAATCCGGAACCGCCAAAAAAACACGGGTTTCATGATTTTGAAAAAACTATAGAACGAAAAAAAAAATCAACCCCCAGAAACCAACCCCCAAATAGGGGTGAGGGTAAGTTTAGAATTTCAAATGGACACCCTCAATTTTTTTTGCAGATTCCGATTATATGGATAAAAATAAGAACCTTTTGTCCCAAAAATTTTTTTCCACGGCATAGATGATGCTCCAATCGCAAAAAAATCAAAATAACTCTTTCCCCACGGCAGTACACGTGTCCAAGATGCTCGAAAAGGTTTGTGCCTACTTCTTTTTAGAACAGGGTTATTTCACAGGAAAAGTAGGTCAGAAATATTCTTGAACATCCTGGACATTTGACTACGAAAATTTGATTTTCCGCAATTGGAGCGCCATCTAGGACAAGAAAAAATTTTTTAGACAAAAATTTCTATTTTATTTATTAAATTTTTTAAAAAAAATATATTATATATTTTTACTTCTAGAATCCAAATCTGCAACAAAAATCAAAATTCTGTACAAAACTTTTTTCTTGAATTTTTTAGCTTTTTTTGGGTCCGCACTTCCGTCTACCCTAATTTCACGCAGTATTATTGTATTTTATCTGTTTTCAAAACATCAAAATACATAGATACACCAATTTTACCGTAAAACTACTAAAAAGCTTATTTGACCTTGAAATGTTCATTTTCACGGTCAAAGATGTCACCCAGATTTTTTTTCTATTTTTCCTGTATTCAGCTCATAATTTCCCCCTAAAATATAACGATTTTTTTTTTTTTTTTTTTTGGTGGTCGATATATCGACCATTCCCGTACGGAAAAGGTTAAAAACTCGATAATGCATTTTTTGTACCACCTTGTAATATCAAGATAGTCTATCTTTAAGGCATAAGCACTTACAATTTTCCATTGTAGCCGGTTATTTTATTCAGTGTTAAATTGAGCCGGGTCTGGAGTGCCTTTACTGACGTAACAAGAGTCGGACATTGCTGCATAGTAGAACGACTCTTCTTGCGATTTTCATGTTAAACCCATATTTTATTTTGTTCGCGGTACACTATGTATGAAACCACTCATCATTAATTAAAGCTCCCCGCATAGCTGGACAAACAACCCCTGTGTCTAATTTAAATATTTATGTGTAAAGGGTACAGTTATGTTCGCAGGCAGAGATACAATAAGCAATAACTAAAGTAATGCCTATCCGCAACAACAATTAATGTAATAAAAACTTGGAGCAATTTCACTGGAAAAATATATCTCGTTAAGAAAATTGCTGATTTTTATAATGCCAGTGACCACGTTTTCAAATAATTGTAATTGTTTTCAACACTCCTTCTTCTACATGCACCTGATCTGATGACGCTATATTCAATATTTTGTTGATGTAGCGGAGTTATACCAGGTGTGTAAATTAAGTAATGAGACTGGCAACGTAGCGCCTGATCTAGCCACACTGCGGAGATGAGACTTAGAAGGGCGGTAAGTTAACATGTAGTGCACCTTCAGTACAAGTTTGAACTTATTAGAGTCATTTGTTTGTTCTTTGTGACTCTTTTTCGTAAACTATGTCTTTCAAATGCGGTTTAAAAATGAGTGACATTAATTTTGAGCAACGGTGTGCTAACAGGTTTTGCTTCAGACTTGGACACAGCACAACGGATACTTTTGCAAAACTTCAACACGCCTACGGAGACAGTGTTTTTTCAAGAGCTCAGGTTTTTCGGAGGTTTAAGTCATTCTCAGAAGGAAGAGAGTCAATTGGAGATGAACCACGCAGCGAAAGGCCGTCATCTTCAAGAACGGATGAAAATGTCGATAGAATACGGGATCTTGTGCGTCCAGATAGTCGGTTGACGACAATAATGATTGGGGAAGAGTTAAATTTGAATCACACTACTGTTCACCAAATTTTGACTAATGAATTGATGTGAAAATCTGCGCAAAAATGGTTCCAAAAAACCTTTCGCAGGAACTAAAGGACAGGTTTTGACTTTTGCATGAGATGATTCCCTTTTTTGAACGGTTTACTGGTGACGAGACTTTGGGTGACGGGTGTTTGGGTACGATCCGGAAACCAAGCGCCAAAGCATGGAATGGTACACTCAAACTCTCCAAGAATCAAAAAAGCAAGAATGAGCAAGTCAAAGATCAAATATATGCTGATTTGATTTTTTGATAGCCAGGGAATTGTCCACAAAGAGTTTGTGCCTCCAGGCCAAACAGTAAATCCACACTTTTACAGAGAGGTTCTTGAAAAACTTCGAAAAAGGGTCATGCGTGTGAGTCCAAACATCAAGAACAACTGCATGTTGCATCATGACAATGCGCCTTGTCACACAGCCATTTCAGTAAACGAGTTTTTAGCCAGTAAAAACATTCATACGGCTCCTAACCCTCATTATTCGCCTCACTTGAGTCCTTGTGACTTTTTTCTCTTCCCGAGATTGAATTGGAAAAAAAAGGGACGTCATTTTGGGAGCGCAAAAAACATTCAGACGGCTGTAACCGACCAGCTGAAGGCTACTGCAGTATATGAGTTCCAGCACTGCTATGAGGAATGGGAAAACCATCTCCAGCGCTGTGTGGCTTCCCTATGAAGTTATTTTGGAGACAATACTGAAGTGTAATTCTATCCGAAAAAAAATCAGTCTCATTACTTAATTTACACACCTCGTAGAGTGAAACATATTTGGCTTTAACTTCTGGAAAATAAGCCCAAGTGTGTTTAGTGAAAAAAAGCAATATTGCCATTATTGGACTGAATAATATTCGAAAATGTTTTCCCTAGGTAAATGAAAAAGTGCTTCTCAAATTTTCGAGCATTTCACATAGAGTGTTCTAGTATTCGTGAACCACCACAGCCGATTCTTACTCGTTGGGGAACATAGTTGTAAACAGCTCTTTATTATGTTGTACATTTCCAATAAACAAAAGCTGCTATTCTACAGTTAAGTGTTTTCTCTTTTTATTTAAGTGCTATCGCTCAGCTATTAACGACAGTCAAACAAAAGTTCAAGAAAATTCCTTTGAAATAGATTTACAAACAATCGTAACTATAAAGAAAAGTAATTATAATGGAAACGGAACTGCAGAAGAATTATAATCGCACGATAGGCAAATTAGGGCATTGCGTTAGTAGAGTCCAAGACCAAAATTCTTCAAGAGTAGAGTGCTGCAAGTTGTTGTATGCTAGATCAGTAGGCATTGAAGCGAGCGTTGCCAGGCTCAGAAAAAATTTACTTAAGATTACACACTTCGTATATTAATATACACACCTCGTGTATTTCAGATGGACATGTCGATGGGGAAAAGATATTTCTCAAAATTTAACGACACATTTTGTAAAAAAGACACATTTTCAACGGGGAGAAACTAGGGAAACAGTAAAGTGGCCTCGTAGATCTCTCGAGAGTTTTTTTCTATTTATACATGTTTAAGGATGTGAATGTGCATCGCAAACAACGGAACAATCTGAAAACGGACTTTTTCTTTTTTTTTTTAAATACGTTTTTTTTTCACACATTTTTTTCCCAAATTTTTTTTTTAGATGTGTTTAAATTTTTTTTTTTAAAATATTTTAATAATTATTTTTATATTTTTACCCAATTTTCACATAAATATTTTTTTTTTTTTAATATCACCTCCTTTATAAAAACAATTTTAAATAAATTTTTTTTTTTTTTCGGGTACCAAAAATCACACGAACACAAATTTTTATAATAAAACAATATTAAAAAAAATACACACAAAAAAAACACTCCCCCCCCCAAAAAAAAAAAAACAAAAAACCCCCACACAAAAAAAAAAATTTTTTTTTTCTCCCCCCCCACACCCCCCCCCCCCCCCCCCCACACACCACACTACACAAAAAAAAAAAAACCCCCCCCCCCCCCCCCCCCCCCCCCCCCCCCTTTTCCCAAAAAAAAAAAAAAAATAACACCCCCCCACCACACACCACACAAAAAAAAAAAAAAAAACTTAACCCCCCCCCCCCCCCCCAAACCCCCCCCCCCCCCCCCCCCCCCCCCCCCCCCCCCCCCCCCCACCCCCCCCCCCCCCCCCCCCCCCAAACAAACACACAACCCCCCCCCCCCCCCCCAACCAAACAAAAACAAACACTCCCCCCTCCCCCCCCCCCCCCCCCACAAAAACCCCCCCAAAGGGGGGGGGGGGCCCCCCCCCCCCCCCCCCCCCCCCCCCCCCCCCCCCCACCCACACCCACCCCCCCCCCCCCCCCCCCCCCCCCCCCCCACACACACCCCCCCCCCCTCTTTCTTTTTTTTTTACTTCCCCCCCCCCCCCCCCCCCCCCCCCCCCCCCAACCCCACCAAAAAAAACCCCACATTAATATAAACCCACACCCCCCCCCAACAACAAAAAAAACCAAAAAAACAAAAAAAAAAAAAAAAAAAAAAAAAAAACGGCCGCGGGGGCTCCCCCCCCCCCCGGCGGCCCCCCCCCCCCGCCCCCCCCCCCCCCCCCCCCCCCCCCCCCCCCCCCCCCCCCCCCCCCCCCCCCCTTACCCCCCACCCCCCCCCCCCCCCCCCCCCCCCCCCCCCCAAAACCCCCCCCCATATACCAACCCCTTTTTTCAAAAAAAATTTTCACAAAAAAAAAAAAAAAATTCCACCTCCCCCAACCCACTCTGTGGACAAGATGAGATTGTAGATTAGTAAAATTAATCATAGCCCTGGTTGTATTCAAATCTTGGGCGAGACACTTAAACATCGTGTTTGTTCTGATCAAAATTCCAACTGAAACTTTGAGCTGAATAAAGTGGCGATTGTCACCGCTTTTACACACTCGCTGTCCTCACGGAATTACACAGATATAACAGCTTCCAGCGAGTTCAACGAATATGCTTCATTTTCGCTCAGCAAAGCAAGGTTATACATTACAATATTAAAGTGTGTTTCCAAACTTCTTGTTTACTTAGTGATGTATATTAAATGCATAAATTATAAAGTTTGGAGACCCGTTTAAGAAATAACTCTAAATTTTGATGGAGGCTGTTATGGAAATCTTCTCAGTGTGGGAATTTATCCTCCACTGACTTGGAATTGGGACAAAGTTCCGTGATTTAATTTCGCCCATTATTTTGCTGAAGTAAATAGACGTGTTCAAATTAAGTATACAATAATATCAAGAGAATTACAATTCAATATTGTTTTCTTCAATTTATCTTCCTTGGGAAGCCACACAGCGCTGGAGACGGTTTTTCCATTCCTCATAGCAGTGCTGGAACTCATATACTGGAATATGCTTCAGCTGGTCGGTCACAGCCGTTTGAATGTTTTCTATGGTCCCAGAATGACGTCTCTTGAGGTGATTTTTCAATATCGGGAAGAGAAAAAAGTCACAAGGACTCAAGTTAGACGAATAAGGTGACTGAGGAGCCACAGGAATGTTTATACTGGCTAAAAACTCATTTACTGAAATGGATGTGTGACAAGGCGCATTGTCGTGATGCAACAACCGGTTGTTCTTGATGTTTCGTTTAGAGCTCTAAGGAAATGACCATTTTTTAGTTTTTTAAAAAATCCTTGTCCTCATACACTCAAGTTATATGCCGCGTTTAAACAGTGTTATTTTGACAATCTGTATCATTTCCTAGGTATTTTGACCCGATGAACGTTGTGGTCCTGGAACCTTTGGCGTAGAAACAAAAAACTGGACGTTTTCCACGAAACACCGAACTACTACACTTTTCGACGCGCATTTCGCCAATCAAGTAGTAGAAGATTAAAACATCCTGAAGATGCCAACTTGGTTGGCGAAACGCGCGTCGAGAAATGTGTAGTAGTTCGGTGTTTCGTGGAAAACGTCCAGTTTTTTTAACATTATGGTGTTGTCAAAATTTGGGCTTAGTGCTCCTGAAAGCCAATATTGGGGGGAAATTGCCCCAGAAACTGATACAATTTATGATATTAGGAAAAACTGTTTTGATTTTTTGTTCGGACTCTCAAAGGTTGTTAATTATTAAAAAACGAAAATTAGGCGAAGATTGGACAAAACTTTTTGGCTCAGTGCGTTCAAATGTGTAGGAAATAATGTTTGAACAGAATATTGTAAAATAGAGGATTTATGAGAAAACAACAAAATTTAGACTTTATGGTAGTTTGGCGTGTGCAGGACAAATTCAGATAACATCATGATTATCCGTCATAGTTACGATGAAAACGATAAGTTTGGTAAAAGTACCAAAATTCAATAAATTGAGGCATTTTTGGGGTAATTTCCTTCCAAAATTGAAGGAGGATCTAGGTTAAGTTTTGACGCCATGATGTTCAGCGTATCAAAATACGTCGGAAATGTCTAGTTAAAGTTGTCAAAATTTCTAAGTTCGGCAGACAGGGCACATTTCAAGAAATTACGGTGATGGTCAAGAGGTTAAAATGAGTGGAAAACGCAAAAAAAAACTTCTCACTGAAAAGTGCCGTATTGTAGTTAGTTTGGATAAGGAAAATAGTATTAGATAAGTTTTACAGCACTTTAATTTTGATTAAATCTACAACATTTGATATAAAACAGTTCTTGAAGCTATATTGTACTTTCCATATTTTAATTGGAAATCATCCATAATATATTTAGATACAATGTAATTTTGTCTAAAAATATCTCAAAACTGGAAATAAATGTTTCCTTAATGAGCAAAGGTACCTACTATGTACTTATAACTACTTATAACTTAAAAACAGATTCAGAAATAATGTTAAAATGGTAAATATATTTTACTATAAAAGAGGGGCTCCAACAACAGTAATTTATTTAACAAAAATATTAAATATTTCTGAATCGGATGAGTTTAGGTATAGTACATGTTTTCCACTTAAAATTGTGTGATGTTTCCAAATTTGTAAAAATCTATAGGGTATCCATTTAGAATAATGAGATTAGTGGACACCTATAAGTATATAGACACCCTGTGGATTTGGCCAATTTTTAAGAAGGCGCAGGCGGCAAAAAGAGTGCAAACTTTTCATCATTAGATTAATACATACTATAAATACACACCAAAAACTCACCTGTAGAACGAAAATTAAAAATTAGTAACTTAAATCAAATTATCATTTATCAATTATCGATTAACATCGTCAAGAGTAGTATTAATAGGTAATAAAATGTCGAAAGAACTCAAGCAAAATGAAATACAAATAACAGCCAATCTTTGTACATACAGAGTGTTGCACTTTTCATTTTAATAATATCAAAATAACAGTTCAGATAATGTTATACCTTCTTTAATTTTGCAGGTTTCCTCTTGCATCATTTATTAGTTACATGAACATTTACATTATAATGGCCGTGAAACATTTTTACGAACTGCAGCTGAAGATTGCATTATCAATTCTGCAAATTGGATACATTAGAAATATATTGCTTGCTATCCAGGAAATCACGTACGCGATGAATAAATTCTTCGGGCAATTTTGTAGACTTCATGACAATAAATAGGGACGATCTAGAATTATTTATATCCCAAGTTTCTCCGCAGACGCGATGTATTGAAAATTTACATTTCCAGTGATAATTTGAATCCGAGCGTTCGCTCAGCCACCGAGGGAGATAAATATTTCTTCCGCATTGCGCTGATAACCGCTGCAAAACAAAAAAAGAATGTGATAGGTTGTGGAATAGCGTTATGTGTACAAAAAAGGCTACCACAAATTTGTTTCATCATAAAAAAAGATAATGTTAAGAGTAGTGAAAAAAAAGTTTGTAATTTTACAACCATTAACTCACATATTTAACTGTTTTATTGACTCAAGTTTAACTCATATTTCACGCAAAATACAGTTTATCGAGGAGCAACAACTTACATGATGGTTTATGTAATAAACAACTTACAATACATGCCATGATATTTGTTTTACGTACACCTTCAAGTATACGAGTAGTTTTGGGAATACAGTATAAATGTTTTTTTTAAGAATTGATTAGTTTAATAGGCGTAAAATTAAAGTCAAGTAAAATTTTAAACATTCTAATACAATGGACATGGTTAGTTTTTAGAATTCTAGAACAAGTTATTGCGAGTTTATTATTGAAATTAGAAAATAGTTCTTCAGACAAAAGTTATAGTTTTGTATTTTTATAATACGATATGAGAAAAAAACATTGAATATCAGAAATCATAAAACTTAACCAAAGTTGTGTTTTTTTAAATGGAACACCCTATATATTATTTACTAAAAGGTATGCTTTTAAATCCGGTCGCCTCAATTCCATTTTTGTCCATAATTGTGTACCAAATACTGAGGAGGGGAAACACAAAAGCGCATATTTTATATTACAACCGCAAATCCATGAAATTTATGTAAACATAAACAGCTCGATTGAATTTTCTATTAAAATGTATAAAGGTCTAACAAGCCTTTTCATTTCAGGCTTTTTATAACAAAGATCGGCTACAGAATGGTTCTGCTATTAAACTTTGCAATGAATCGATTATATTTACGATGAAAATACGCATACATCTACAAGCGATGCCCTCTACACCAAGACTGAACGACGAACGACAACTGGCTGAAATATGTGGCGTATTTTAAAATATCACGAACAGCGGTATGAGCTGCTGAAAATTACTAGGGGAGATAGGAACCTTAACACAAACCGCCACTGATTCAAGTACAAGAATATTGCCGAGTTTTCATTGCGGTACATCTTATTTTTCGAACAGTTTTTAAATGTGTTTGTTCAACGTATGTAGATGTGAATTTTTACCAAGATTTTACTTTTAAAGTGATTTTAAACTGACTAATTTAATTTTAATTAAACTTTTAAAATAAATATTCAACCACCTACCTACTTTATAAAATAATCATCAACGTTCTTAAAAAAGTATTCTGAAGAAAAACATCAAATAAATCTAATTAATTTCCTAGATGAAAAATTGCAGTTCCTACTCGAACTTTTTTCCTAATACCCGTAATTTTTAAACGTTCGCGGTCTGACCTCGGTGCATGCAATAACTAAATCAGGAAAAGTAATTTTGTCCTCCATATATCATCGCAGAATGTGCATATCTGTCTATAACTCTTGAGAAATTGCTGGAAGTTGGCTAGCAGCGGTCATTAACCGATTTAATTGAGAAGTTAACGACGTCGAGGTCGGGCTCTCGGCTATTAGTACGTCTGCATCGACTAACGATGATTCTGTGGCGTTTCAACCATTCGTTTGCGTTGTTTGGACAACTTTTAACTACAAACTCCACGGCATATCGAATAAACGTGAAATTAATTGGTATATTTTTGCATCCGAATCATGTTTGTATAAATTTTGTATAAATTTCCATATGAACTGGTTAGTTTGCCTGAACTGACTGATTAGATATGGGTTTAATTTGTTAATGAAACCAGTCAACGCCAGTTGCACACATTATTTAATAACACGCTGTGTTTTGTACTATGAAGCGAAAGAGATTTCTAGTTCTTTGTCACTCTCACGTCAAGAGTCATATATATACGGATTTCGATCTTATTAGATTTCGTCAGTGTGATATATTTGACGACGAGTAACGAAGAACGAGCGTGTCTGTTGTATTCTGACCAGAAGAGCATACTAGAAAATGTTTTCTGATGAGTCCAATTTTAAACTTGATGGACATTTTAATCGTCACAACTATGGCTACTGGTCTAAAGAAAATCCGTACTGTATGAGATGATTACATACGTACAATACTGAAAGGGTTAATGTTTGGGCAGGGGAGACTATATCATTGGTCCTTTTTTCATTTGAATAGAGACAATTATGTAGCACTATTACAAAATAATGGCGTGCCAACTCAGTCAAACTTATATCCTACTCAAGCAAACCCACAAATCTCAGCTAATGTGATACGGTTTTAGCAGAATGGAGCACCATCGCATTACCAAATCAATGTTCGACAGTACATCAACTTAACAATTTCGAATAGGGAGGCGAGGATCGCTAGAATGGCCAGCACAAACAACTGATCTTACGCCATTAGCCTTCTTATGGGAAAAATGTATGGCATACAAAACTGAAACATACTATCTAGCTGACTTGAGAAGAAGAATAATGCTTGCGGTTATGTCGGTTATCGCCGAAACGAGAGAGTACACGACCAGGAAATATCTCATGCAGTAATTGGATTGTTTCACGGACTGTATCGCATGTCGCACCGTCTTGTTGAAACCACATGTCGTCCACATCAATATTATCCAATTTAGGCAGAAAGAACTTGATTATCATGTCGCGATATCGAGCACCAATAACAGTAACTGCTTGATCAGCCTCATTTTCGAAGAAGTATGGTCCAATGACGCCTCCAGCCCAAAATCCGCACCTAACCATCAATTTTGACGATTAACGAAGACATCAAGGTGAACATGAGATTCATCGCTTAGAATGATTTTTTTCGAAAAATCAGCATTCACTTGTTGTTGTTCAATAATCCATTCAACGAACTCTACTCGCTGTACATGGTCATTAGGCTGGAGTTCTTTCTCTTTTGGATGAAACACTTTACCGTACAAATGGCGGCAAATTCAAACCTTGCATGAAGTATGGGACACCCTATATTTACGATTAGGGTGCTGTCGGACGTTAGAGGTATGCATTTTGAAGATCTGCTTGAAGTCACTGAGATCTTCTATTTTTTTAGTTTATTACGATCAAGAACGAAACGGTATTTGTTTTTAAGTTTTTAGTTTGTTGTAGCGAATATCGTCATTAAGGTTGTTTTATAAAGTTTAAGGCCATAGCATTTCTGAATCAAAATACCTTTCAAATGAAGTATTTATATTTTAAAAAAATGGGGTTGGCAACTGTCAGTCAAAGTATGTTGAATTTAAGGGTGAAATTTGTACGCAATCTCTTATTTTAATGTTGCCTCACTTAATTTTGTTATAATCGACTTACAAAATACAAAATACAAGAATACAAAACACGTTAATTATTCTCATTCATTGCCCCTCACAAAATTCTTCATCAAATCGAGCTTAATATGCAGTGGAAGTAAAATGACATTTTTTAATCAATTAATGGTAAGTTATTCACATTTACTTTCACGCATTCGCTTTTACATATTTGTACAACTATTAACTATAAATTGGCTTGATAGTACCAGCAATTGTAATAATAATATCACAGGAATGCTCAAGTGCTGTGTCACAATCTCATCGTGGATGGTAAAAAAGAAAAGTACGCTTGGAATGTATTACTTCCGATAGTTAATGTTAGTTTGTCACTGACAAAGACGTATATTGTCGGTTTTGATAAAGATGAATCAGGTAGTTATAATTTAAATGATATAAGCAGCATATAATTAGATGGTATTTTCATTCGATTTGCTATTCAAGTTCAACTAGTAGTTGAACCAAGATGGAACGCCTCGTCAAATGGGTTCTGTTCTTCTTGTTGTCCTGCGAGTTGATTCTGTAAGTATTATTAAATTATCAAAATAATTATATAGTTATTAGTTATGGTTTGAATGTAGGGTTATCAATTAAAGGATTCAAATGTTATTTTGTTTGTATTTAATACTGAATGGACCCGGTCTTTACTTGATAAAAAGTAGATGACAATTCACATTTTACAGTACTCACTATATACTTTTCTGTAAATTGTAGTCCACAGTATCTAAAGAGGCCACTGTGTTGTGAAACAATCAATATAAAGTGGAAATATAAAAACTAAGAGTAGTTGATTGGTTTTAGTTCATTTTTAATGATATAAATAAGATGTTAGATACCATCGAGTTAGTAAATAAAATATAGGCCTAGATAAGAAAAACAATTGAACATCAGCTGATGTAGACCTGAAACATAAACGTTTTTTAAATGATGATACATATTTTCTTCTAGTTTGTTTGAAATTTTATCAGTTGTTTATTGTTCTAATTTACCTTTGTTAAAGGGTTTTTCCTTTACTTTACCTTTTTAAACCTTTGTAAACCCTAAAGTAAAAACTATTTATTGATATTTATTTTGATAAATTAAATTTAAGTACTGTATATTTAGATACATATGTATAGTAAGAACTACATTTCGAAAAACGTGAGTACAAACATTTTTTGGATTTACAGAATATCTAGTAAAAATAGTTCTTTGCTTAAATCCCATCTAGGTATCGAAATTATTTTAATGAATGATATTTTACAATCATAATATTATACTTTACTTGTTTATTATTATATACAGAATGATTGATTGAAGCCATTCACTAAAAATATTAGAGCTTCTAGGAATTATCGATGTTTGAAAATTTGGATTTTTGGTAAAAGGCCTTCGCCGAACTTGATGAAATTTGATGCTGATTTCTGGTATAATAGGAAGTGCAGCTACCTTGAAAATATTTTCATGAAGTTTGCCATAAGCCTATTAGCTGTCCAAATTTTCAAAAGTTAATTAGTTCTACAAGCCCTAATACTTTTAATAAATGGTTTCGATCAACCACCACAAATACATTTTTAAATATATCTTTCAGAGGTTCACCGACCTGCCAGAAAGAAAACGAAATACCACATGACACAATTGAAAAACCGATATTTTCCGAAAAGGATCTAACTCCTGATAAGACCAAGGCACAAGACGAAAATAACCCTTTAGAGGCTCTGAATTTACTATGGATAATAACAGCCGTATGTCGATCATGAACTTTTTACTAGCTTATTATAGAATATTTCACAACAACAAAGAATATGTCTAAAAAGGAATAACACTAAGGTTCACCTTTGTTATTTTTAATTTTCCAGTCGCGATAGAAAAAAAATGATAGACTTCGCACCTTACGTCTCAAGCGTATTGAAAATACCAGACACAACCGTTATTTTGTTATTCTATTCTATTATTACTGCTATTTATACAGTATCAGATTATCATTTCACTTCCAGCGGCGTCGACTAGCTCGTCCGTCATCTCGGGTTGGATCACGGGCAAGGATTTTTGATTTAATATATGTAGGTACGTTCATTTTATTTAAATTTAATATGAGCGACGCCTCTGGAAGTGAATTAAAATTTGATATTCTAGTTAAATTTGTTAAATCTGCACCATATACGAGGTGTGTAAATTAAGTAATGAGACTTGCAACGTAGCGCCCGATATAGCAACACTGCGGAGATGGGGCTTGGAAGGGTCGTTGATTAACATGTAATTCACCTTCAGTACAAGTTTGAACTTTGTGACTGTTTTCCGTAAACCGTTTTTTTCTAGTGCGTTTCAAAAATGAGTGACATTAATTTTGAGCAACGGTGTTCTATCAGGTTTTGCTTCAGACTTGGACACAGCGCAACGGATACTTTTGCAAAACTTCAGCACCCTACGGAGACAGTGTACTTTCAAGAGCCCAGGTTTTTCGGTGGTTTAAGGCATTCTCAGAAGGAAGAGAGTAGATTGAAGATGAACCACGTAGCGGAAGGCTTTCATCTTCAAGAACCGATGAAAATGTTGATAGAATAATTGGGGATCGAACGAATTGGGGATGTGAAAAATCTGCGCAAAAATGCTTCCCAAAAACCTTCTGCAGGAACAAAAGGACATCAGGAGAGAAAGGCGTCTTGACTTTTTGGAATCGATTGAAAATGATCCTCATTTTATGGAACGTGTCATTACTGGTGATCAAACATGGGTGTTTGAGTACGACCCGGAAACCAAGCGCCAAAGCATGGCATGGCACACTTTAAGCTCTCCAAGACCCAAAAAAGCAAGAATGAACAAGTCGAAGATCAAATGCGTGCTGGTTTGCTTTTTTGATAGCCAGGGAATTGCCCATACAGAGTTTGTGTGTGAGACCAATGTGAGACCAAACATCAAGAACAATTGGATGTTGCATCACGACAGTGCGCCTTGTCACACAGCCATTTCAGTAAACCAGTTTTTAGCCAGTAAAAACATTTATGTGGCTCCTCAGCCTCCTTATTCGCCTGACTTGAGTCATTGTGACTTTTTCTCTTCCCGAGATTGAAAAATCACCTCAAGGGACGTCATTTTGGAACCATAGAAAACATTCAAACGGCTGTAACCGACCAGCTGAAGGCTATTCCAGTGTATGAGTTCCAGCACTGCTATGAGGAATGGAAGAACCGTCTCCAGCGCTGTTTGGCTTCCCAAGAAAGTTATTTTGAAGGAGACAATACTTAATGTTAATTATATTCAAAAAAAAAAAAATTAAAAAAAAACGGTCTCATTACCTACTTAATTTACACACCTCGTATATGGAAAACAGAAGAGGGTGGGAATTCTTACGAACTCACATTGCACAGCCTATCCCAAATTCGAGAGTGACGATTGGGACCTAGGAAAATATAAGAGACAAGAATAAATTTAAATTGTGGCAAAGTTTTATAATTTTTACTCATTTAATACCGTTTAAAAATTTTAAGGAAATTCTGAATACTTGTAACTTCTTAATACGAAATTATTGTGAAAATTGGTTTTTATTTTCTCCCGACAAATGTCATTTTCTGAAACACTATATTTTCTCTTTTTTATCGGCAACTTCCTTTCCTCCCTAGTTTTTTGGAAATAAACATAAAAGTTTTACATTTTATTTGCAATTTTTACACTCTACTTTCTATTTATCTTCTTTTACCTTTTTCTATATTCGACCTTATAATATATTTCAAATCATTTAATATAAAGCTTTTCAACACTTCAATAAATAATACTAATCTAATAAATGCTCACTTATTATTTTAATTTCAAAAAGCGTCAATATGTATTTATCTTTTCATTGAGATTCGTGTCCTTTATGTGGTTTTCTTGTTTGCACAACAGTAACATCTGCCTGATGCGCCTCTGACCTCTGCGGGCCGTCTTTAATCAATTTACTTATATGTAGTTGCGGACGTAACATCCTTTATTAAAAAACTTTCCTCATTATCGTTTGTGAGGTTTCCGACCAGCTAGATATTGATTCGATAATGGCTTGGCACTTTCGGTGTATTCTTAAATTTATCGACAAAATTTGTTATTTTTCGCAACCGCAAATACATACATATGTAAAAGACAACGTTCGACTGACCTTGAGGGTTAAATCCGAGCAATTTAGTTTTCTTATTTCAATGTTTATTAATGAATTTAACTGAATGATTCACAGGGTCTGACAGGGAGGTAAGGAATTTTTTAAGACAGCACACTTATTTTTCAACGAAATTGTTTTATTTATTTTTAATACATATCTGAAATGTTACCATTAAACGATACATAGTGGAAAATAAGAAAAAAGTAATCAGGTGCGAAATTAGATGGTGCCCGTTTTTGTCTAAGCATTCCTATAGACGACGCGAGAAATTGTCAATACTTCTTTGAAGCATTTCACGTGGATCCCTTAGAATTTCTCGGGTTATTGTTTCTGAAAAGGCTTCAAGTGTACGTGGTTTGTTTATGTATACTCGAGATTTAAGGTAGCTCCATAAAAAATAGTCACAAGGTGACAGGTATGAGAACCGAGGAGGCCACTCTAGCGATCTGTGTTTACAGTAACTGTGCGTCCGCTTTCACGAAAAAAATCACAGATCTTGCATCTTACGCAAGTGTCGTAGGCGTATTGAAAATCCCAGACACAACTGGTAGAAATTTCTTAAGTAAATTTAATAAAATCAAAACGCGGTTTTGTTGTTACGATTTTTGGCGGTTTGACCCTGGAGGTCTTGTCGTTTTAAATGGGTTATCTTGTATGTGATATTCAGTCAGGTTTGCGATTTCTTTGCCGTGCATATCGTAACAAAAATGTTTTCGATTAGTAAGTTGATCGTCATCATGAGCCTTTACAATGGCCTGGCTGCCATGGACTACCTAAAAGCAGGCCCAAAGAATACCAGTTACGCAAGGCCCCCAACAGAAACGGCGGAAATAACACAAGATTGGGAATATCTTATAGTGTGAGATTGGCGTTTAAGCAACATTGTCCACCAGGATATGAGATTTCACAAGTGTTGGTGTCTGATAGTCCTAATCGGCAGTTTATACAAATACAAATTTTGCTGAACTGTAGATACCAAAAAGTCCCGAGGCAAAGAAGAGGGCTGTTCGCAATAGACTCCTCATTGTCAATACTCAACTTCGTTCAATGAGGTATTTGTAAGAGAAGCCGCCTCTACCAGCCAGTCTAGCTCTTAAAAACACAGATATTCAATGCCTTGTTGACCTGATTCAATGTCTTGTCAATTGTTTAATATAGTGCTGACAAAACGTAACGCATAAATTAATTTTCAGCCACGTTTTCATGCAAAATCCGAAAACAAGTCAATGTTGTCTGTCTGTAAAATATAAGTGTGTACCTCGGTAAAAAAGACAATTAATTGTAATTTTAACAATTGTAAATAATAATCCAAATACTTTAACAAAACTTTAATGGCTTGGATTCTAAAAATCCATCCACTCAGCAACCTTGAATTCGAACGTGAGCCAGATGATTTCAAAAGTGTTCACAATGTAAACAATAACATAAGATGAATAGCTTCCTTTTCATTTTCTAAAACATTGCATTTTCGTTTCTTTAATGGCAACATTATTTCCTCCATAAATATTCAAATGCAGGTTGCGTCAGCCTAAAACTATTTTTGTTATGCACTTTATACATTTCATAGTCCATTATATTTATACAGAGTGTGATACCAAAACCTTTCATTTGATGTATCTAGAAAACTAAATCTTCCAGTTTAGAGATTACTTATTCTTAATGAATCACCCTGTATATATGTTAGTGTAAATTAATAAAATAACAAATCTGCTCATCCTGTTACAACGATCAGTAAATACCAAATGTTTATTTTACATTCAACATCAGTTCATGCAAATTTTCACTAAACGGTGTACTGGGAAGTTTTTTTATTCAACGTGCTCAAATTATAAGCGCCCTGCCGCTCGGATATCGTTTTGCCATTTCAGCAAATCAGCAAATCTCGGACATCCGACGGTGGTCTTGGACCCCTTGAGCAGTCATCAAAATTGTGGATGACTAGTAACCCACATATAAACATAGACTGCTTAAACAGCTAGGTCGTTCCATGAGCACGTGACCATGTCGAGGTCGCTCGCATTTTGCATGTCGCTTCAGCGTTAATATCTTAGGAGACAGCTCCCATATACGCGCCCAGAAGTAGGTATTTTCAATACTAAAAAGCAAGGACCAATAATCAAGTTTCGGCTAATGCCACACCAAACAGTAACTCTCTCGCTGTGCAGTGGCTGTTCCTGTGGGTTTTTCGGAGGCCCAGTAGCGAAAGTTCTGCTTGTTTACCATCCCCTACAAGTGAAAGTGGGCTTCATCACTCATAATCAAAGCAGCATCGTCAGTCATCATTTCCACCATCGTTTCTGCGAACCCAAATTGTCTCACGTAGTCGTTTTGCCGCAGTTCTTGAACAACCATCATCTTATACGGATGAAACTTCAAATTTAAGTGTAAAATTCAGTTAACTGACCTGTCTGATATGCGAAGAGCTTGAGCGTGACTCAAGGCCGAACGATGACGGTGCTTCAACAGCTTGCCACATTCTTTCGATGTTTTCTGGAGTTCTTACTGTGCGATCACCTCCTCGTGCAGTTCCTGCAATTCATTTCATTATGGTATCGAAAGTGGCATCTACCAACGAGTAGATATTATCTATTCGGAAAACATTAGGTTCACACCATCTCACATGACACGCTCTGAATGTCACATGATATTTGGTATCTGTTACGTTTGATATTTTTCAAAAAAAAATAAAAAACACAAAATTCACAGATTTCTGATTTTACGCAAGTATCTTAGGCGAAACTGTTATTCCAGTTAACATCGAAACACTTTCTTGCACTCTTGTGCAAACATTTTTTCAACCTAAAAAATAATAACATGACGAGGAAAAAAATAGTAATAAAAACACTCAATTTTTGACGATTTTATAAATTTTAAAAATCTTGAGCGACCTCTAAAAAATTTTTTTTTGAGCTGATGTATTAAGGGGGCGTATATAACATGATAAATTAATATATTTTCACACAAGACACGAAAAAAAATATATTCCACTTTTTCGGCCACCCTAGTACTCGTGAAATCATATTCAAAAATAATGTGATTAAATTGCCTCGAAGAAATCATGTTTTATTTTCGAGTAAAGAAAGAAGTTGCCCTTCCTACTCAGCTGACCTGGCGCCCAGTGACTTCTTTCTTGATGGTGATGGAAATATGCGTATTTACTTATCGGGCCTCGTATACTATTCAAATTTCTGTTAAATCGATAATGATGCTAATAATCTAACTGTGTTTCAGACGTTGAATGTATTTGTGCTCTATTTACCACACAGTTTCCAGTCGACGACGATGTGCCGTTCTTGTCGAAAAGTTTTCAGAATGTATCTTGTCATCACCACGAATCTGGAGAAGACGTCTGCATTAAAGTTTGCCTCTCCTTTGCGTTAAACCACTATAAGGAGAAGGATGATATAATTTGCTCTCACGCCTACAATGCCACTGATGTAACCGTAAGTAATGACCGGTTTAAATCACCTATTTGTTTCCGCGCTGCCTAAAAAAATTTAAAAACACCTCCGTTGACACCGTATACCTATTTGATAACTATGTTTATTGGGTCGTTATCTAACAATCAACATAAATGTTGCATTGTTTTAGTTAATATTTTGCTGAAAATGTGAAAGAAAACATTTGTTTTGTTTCATTTTGGCTAGACATTTTTCTAATTTAGAAGAACTCCATACTTGTCTTACTAACTTTGTAATTAACCAAAATCCAAAAATTTCACTTTTACATCGTTTTAACAAAGTATGGTTCATTTATGTATGAAATAATAGCATGCCATATTTTATAAAGACTTTACATACATATATTATGCTACAGATGTAGACTGTAAAAATATACTGTCTAAAATTTGGTGGTACTTACAAAATGGTGCCCACGTGCTTTATCCCATAATACGCGGTGTGACTATTAAATAACCGAATTGATGCTACTACCAGCGCGCTGTGACCATGTCGCGACAAGTTTTAACAGATCTGTGTCTGGTGATACTTTCCCCACACTGAGCTCGCTGGACAAACCAATGGGTCCCTCAGTTTGACTGTAGCAGTAGTTTGAATTAGTGTTCAGATGGATCAACGGGTTAATCTCAAATTTCTTGTTAAACTGGGGAAAACTTTTACAGAAATATATGCAATGTTTAAAGAAGTGTACGGGAATGAATGTTTATCCCGCACATAAGTTTTTGAATGGTTTAAACAGTATCACGTCCCTCTTGGACGTGAAACGACCGAAGACGATCCGCGCCACGGACGGCCCTCAACGTCAAAAACGGACGAAAAACTGGTCAATTAATCCGCGAAGATCGTCGTCGAAGCATCCAAGGGCTTGCTGAAATAACAGAAATCGACAAAGAATGTGTTCGCCAGATTTTCCATGAATCGTTCAACATGCGCAAAGTTTGCGCAAAATGGGTGTCAAAACTTCTCACTCCCGAGCAAAAGGAATCAAGAATGAACATTTGCGCCGACTAAACAACATTGACACTGATCCGTGCTTGCTAGATACGGTCATTAAGTACTTGTGATGACAAGATTCGAAAGTGTGGAAGCGGTTAAATCAAAAGCGACGGAGGTTCTGAACCAGCTAACAGAAGCGGACTTCCAGTACTGCTTTCAACAATGGAAACGTCGTATGGAGCGGTGTAGAGATTGCCAAGGGGAATACATTGAAGGCGAAAAAGTTGCTACTGTTATTGGTAATGAATAAGAAGTGTTATAACAGCAGTTCTGTTATTTAATAGCCATACATCGTAGTATGAAATCATTTAAATAACGTATTTTTCCAACGGTGGATCTGATGAGGAAGTGAACATTAATGGTCTCCACGAAGTCCAGATTTGAATCGTCTGGATTTCTATTTCTGGGAGTATATTAAAATTCTAGATTATTCCGGCGCTACTACAATACTAACATAAGAAATTAATTGTGATAAAAAATAGTTGTAGGGACAAATGCTATTAAGCGTATTTTTTGTGTTTAAGATATAATTTGCGTAATATTTTCCAAAATTTACAAATACGTTAAACTCAGTTTTCTTTAAAATGATATATTTTAGCGACAGGCAATGTTAATAACTGATGAATGAAAATAACTGTTTTTTTCACAAAAGTCGTTATCCTTAAAAAAATCTGATTTTGAGAATAATGAGATCTTGAGAACGCCTGTACATGTCACATAAAAACAAACAGATATGTATTAGTATTTATCGCATAAAAAAACGTTCTTATCCAAAATTACTAAAAGTACAACTACCCAAAAATGAAATAAAACACTGTAAAAAAAATTAAATAAGAAAATGTTTTCCCTACGCCCACAATTTCTTAAGGATGCAAAATTGTTATAAAAAAAGTATGTTAACTTAAAATACTTCATTTCTGCCCAAGGCAGCTGTTCATGAAGTATGGCCCATTCTTTACTGAACACCTTGTATAAGTGCGTTAGATCATGTAACAGCATATACCTCAGGTCAAAATGTCATTTTGCTAATCTTACTTCAGTCCAATTGTTGATAACCAAGATACAGATTGTCAAAATTTTAATTTGGTTATTCATTTTCTCTATAATTTCTGATACCTACCTAAATTGAGATAAAGAAAGAAACTTACTCTTTCTGTATATATCAAAATATATCATTGAAAACTGACTGTTTGTTATTCATATAGTATCCCGCTTGATGAATTGTTTATTTTTATAAGTACATGAAATCAATAAGAATTATAATAAAGGCGTTATATGTCGTCAAAGTTCAATTTTGTAAGTTGATTCTATTAACAACTTTGACGCCATCTAGCCGTCTTTGTTATAACTCTTATAGATGCATATCTTTGTAGTTGTAGAAGAAAAATGATCGTTCCACATCTACTGAAGTTAAAGCTGCAAATTCAAAATAGTTCACCACGCACATTATTTTCACGAATTTCGAACAGTTGTTTGTTTCACTAACATCAGCAAATTATTATTTTTTATATCCACAGAGGACAATGAACATGTTACTACAATTTCTACACTTTTAGCTGTTGTTTGCAAAATCCGTTTACTAGCTATCAATATCGGGGGCGAAATATCTGAAACACCCAAAATTCGTATCAGAACATTAACGACCGACCCTATTACCGCAAAAATCTGTTGTTTTGTCCACTGTCAGCCACATAAATTTATTCTTCTTTAATATTTCCCACTACACGTTGATATGTCTTCTGTAAATATGTTTTACGCAACGTATCGCTAGTAGGCAATGGAAAATCGGATACATATTTGACGAAAAAACGTCTAAAGTAAATATTGTTGACCACGTTCCACGAAAGGCTACATACGCAAAACATTATATACAAATCAAACCAAAATTCGTCTTTTGGTAACAGTGCCAGGTATATTTTTTTGATGGATATTCGAATATACATAAATGTTTTTTACACTCTCGGCGATTTCTAAATATATACCGACCATTGCAAGGAATACATAAAATATGAGATCCGCCTATTTTAAAATCATCGTAATTTTCAATCAACTTCTCAGTTTATTCACAAACAGTAGGACGTGCCATTATTGCAGAAATCCACACAAACTCAGATAATATGTAATTACACTACACGAACTCACGAGTTAGTTGCTCATGACATAAAATTATTTTGAACTCGGCGTTCTACCGTATATCTGTTCGTATCGAGTTAACGTAAAGGTGCGTCTACAATTGCGCTCTGCTCCTGCTCCGCTCTGTTCGCGTTCTTCATTTTTGCAGGTGTGGACGGTGTTTGAGAGGAGAGCGCGCTCCAGTCGCGCTCCGAGCGGAGCAATCCATCTCCCTGTCGGTCTTTTCGACGAACCCTTTGAGTGTTCGCAGTTCTGTTTGGACGGGCACGTTGAGAGGTCCTTTGCATATCAGCGCACACGCTCCGCTCCTCTACTACTAGCGCCTTTATTTTCTTTGTTCAACTGTGTGTTGTGTCGTGTTTTGTTTATTGTTTATTGTAACTAGTTTATTGTTAAATTAGTAATGGAGTGGTCCAAAGACAAAGCTTTGCAGCTAATTAATGCCTATTGTTGGGGAAAGAGTTGGTTTCCCTTCTGATATTGGACTGTATGTTTTGCGGATGTTCTTTCACTGGATTTTTACGATGCACATTCGGAAGAAAACGACGCGTTCTAACACTTAAAACTTTATTTACAATATGTACACGCACTGTTATAAACAAAAATGTTCTATGCTGAACGAACCGTTTCCCGGTGAGAGTACACTTCGTCGTGCTGCCTAAAACTTTGAATTTACTTTATTGTGAAAAAATCGCATCAAGGCACTCTACCTGCACCATGTGTCTTACTTGAGCTGTGTCGCACTGTCCCTTTTAGGGGCAGTAATCTCAACACCTATAGAGAGCAAAATTTGCTGTGGGATCCTCGTCACAAGAACCGCTTCGAAAACATATGAAGGAAGATGCTTGGCGAGAGATCTCAGCAGAAATTGGTATGTCTGCTGAGCACTGTAGAAAGAGATGTAATTGCTGTCGGGCTATCGGAGAAAGAAGGTCAAGGAGAACTCCAGCAAAGGAACTGCAGGATTGCAAAATGACTACTGAATGTTCGTGGGTTTTCCTTGGAGCGCGGGATGTTCGTTGAAATCCTCAAACCTCCGACGATCGGAACGCGTGAGGAGCTGGAGCGGAGCAAGTTCGTGGAGCGCAAGTGTGGACATACCTTAACATACTACGGAATCGACGCACGCAGCGTGGCTAAACTGAAACAAATATCCCGAATTCCGCACGGGAGTGCGCACAGTCAGTGGCGTACGGGCAAGAAATACACGCGTATATAATTTACAAAGCGCTTAAAATACGGTTTATACTTTAATCATCATGGAGTTGTATAGCGCCGATCCTGCGTTGTGGCACACTTTCCGAACCCTAATGATGAGTAATGAGCTTTAGGTGGCTCCCTCTGTTCATGATATTAAAACTATGACCGAATTTAAATTTCTCATCTAAAAAAAAAAACCCGTTGTCTCAATTTATTCAACTCAATTATGTCATGTTTCTTGGTCATCAACAATTGTATCGTTAAACGATTTAATTGAAGGTAAGGTTAGTTAAATGCCATTATTTTGACCTGAGGAATCTGCTGTTCCATTATGCATCGTTACTTGTGACCGATCCTGTGGACACCATAGAGCAAATTGTTTTTGTGTTGCAGATATATTTACATACGAGAATGTGCGGCGCGAGACACAAATGGAATTACACCGGACTATCAACGTCGCGACCCGTGTGTTGTGACGGCGGGCGAATGGTGGCCTGCCAGACGGAGCCCAGGGAATAAATTCGTACATAATATAACGCAGCTGTTTTACGCTTTTAATGGGAAACTTTATTTCCGAAACTAACTTAAATAAATGTCCCACATAAAGTGTTGAAACTCAGCGCCGGTTTTGGAGAAAACGTAACAAAAGGATAATGCTACTTAAACTTTATTCGTTAAAATTGGAATAAGGCCGGTGTGTTATTTTTAATTTATTTTTAATGATTGTTTAGTCTCCCAGTTGGTTAAAGTTTGTGAGATGTATTGTTAAGTAATACTCGCATATTAAGAAGATAATTTTTTTATTGTATGTGCATTGTGCAATTGTATGGATCACAGTTGACAACCGCTATGAAACAGGTTTCTCTGAATTCATAATAAAAAGGATAAAGTGCAAAAGAATGTTAGTTTTATTTAGTAGATAAGGTTCAAGTGCATTGTAAACGAGATAGAAAGTAGTTTTTACACGTTGGCTCCAGACGACGTTTACCAGACCAATTAAACTCCAATAGCATATACAGTAAGCAACGAAAGTTATCATACACCTTAAAATAAGCTTAAAATAACTTCGAAAATGGTAAATCCCTTTCGAAGTTGTTGGACTCGTATTAAAGGGAAATCTTCAGTGTATCTATTTCAATAACTGAGTCATTTTGAAAAAAAAATTCCTAGACATGAATATCTAGAAATCTAAAGTTGAACCAAAAATATCACGAAAATTCAAAATTCATCCTTAGTATCGTTTTCGTAAAAATCACTGTTCCTGAAATTTTAATAAAACACAGAGAGATCTAGAGGGATATTAATCCTAAATTTTTGTTGGAGTAATGTGGCGTACAGGGTTTTTTGAATTTTTGTGATATTTCTGGTACAACTTTAGATTTTATTCATGTCTAGGAAAACATTTTTTCAAAATGACTCAGTTAGTCAAATAGATACACTGAAGATTTCTCCTTTAATACGAGTCCAACAACTTCGAAAGGGATTTACTATTTTCGAAGTTATTTACGTTTCTTTGAAAACCTTGAAATTTTACCTTTTTATCAATATCTTTTCACACAATCTACATACCGCCTTCAACTTCGGCTTATTAGACGCAGAATTTCACAAGCTATAATCCTGTCAGAAGCAAACAAAATCAATGCTGTAATACAAAAATTATCAGAATTTAAGCAAACTTTAAAAAATGGGTATATGCTAACTTCCGTTGCTTACTGTATACTAGTAATATTTTTAGATTCTTGACAGAAAATGATAACACCTAATTTTAATTTTGGACGAAATTCATCTTAATCCCTAGTTAGATTATAAATGAGGAAATATTGTAGGTACAACATGTAATTATACTTCACTGTAACGTAATTGGTATTCCAATTAAATTCTATTGAAAATTTTTGATAAGAATTATCTTGATTTTATTTTTACATCATAACTGTGTGGTTAAAATGAACACTCCAGTGTTGTGCCTATGATTAGTAAGAAAAAGCATTTGCCGAATTGCCAACTACCAATTGTCAAAAGGCATTAAGTCACGTATTGTCAGCTACCTATCATAGCTTACGCTTTAACCGCCATTTTGCAGAGCTTCGTTAGGTACAGCCAGCGCAAATCAATATACTTTCGAATGCCTTTGAGGCAACACGCTTTTCTTTTTTTTTATATTAAAAACACCTAATTAGAGGCTATTTCGTTTGCTAGTTTTTTAAAAACTAGAAATTTCATTGTCAAACTTTCGTAAATATAAAAAAAAACTTTGTACTTCGCTGTGTATGAACTGAAATACCTAACAATTCATATCAGAACATTAACGACCTTTTTGTAAAAAATTTGTTGTTTCGTCCAGTGTCAGCCACAGAAATTTATTACGTATGTCTTCTT